>JAIGNY010000733.1:2610000-3040000 GCA_020152595.1 Chiridota heheva
TAGATATTGTTTAGGTCTTCCATCTTCGGTTTTCGTTTTAGAGATTTTGAAAGTCTTCCATCTTCGGTCTTCGTTTTAGAAGTCTTCATTTTAGACCCACTCCTCAAAAAGGTGTTATTTATAGAACACAAGTTTTTGAGATGTCGATCGCTGTTTCCTGTTTGCCTCGCCACACGGAAAAAAACACATGCATGTTTGTAGATGGGCGACATTTTGTGATTTTTAAAAAGGAACCTCTCTTTGCTTTTGTTGAGAAAGTGCCTTGGTGAAATCTAACAGAATAATTAGCACCTGGAATTTTAAAGTTTGTTGCCCTTTTATACGAAAAACGAACCCTTTTTCAAATTGCTGGCTACGAGCCTGAGAGTCCCTGGCTGGGACTTTCTGGTAAAAGTTTGAAGGGTTGAGGAAATAGGGATATGGGGGTATCACACACAAAATCATTGGATTGAAAAGATCATGAAAGACTTCAGTGTAGAAAACGGAAGCCATAAGCAATCTCTGGGCTAAACATATGTCAGTTCCCAGTAATGCCGACGGCGACCCGGCTGGCGGGGATATCCGGCAACCAGCAACGGCTAAGCACATTCGGCGGCAAGCCAAGAACCGCCGTCGCCTCGCTGGCCGGGATTAACACCAAAAAAAAATCGTCTAGCTGTCGGTTGCCGCTGTCGGTTGCCGCTGTCGGTTGCCGCTGTCGGTTGCCGCTGTCGGTTGCCGCTGTCGGTTGCCGCTGTCGGTTGCCGCTGTCGGTTGCCGCTGTCGGTTGCCGCTGTCGGTTGCCGCTGTCGGTTGCCGCTGTCGGTTGCCGCTGTCGGGTTGCCGCTGTCGGTTGCCGCTGTCGGTTGTCGCTGTCGGTTGCCGCTGTCGGTTGTCGCTGTCGGTTGTCGCTGTCGGTTGCCGCTGTTCGGTTGTCGGTTGCCGCTGTCGTCGGTTGCCGCTGTCGGTTGCCGCTGTCGGTTTACGCTGTCGGTTGCCGCTGTCGGTTGTCTGTCCGCTGTCGGTTGCCGCTGTCGGTTGCCGCTGTCGGTTGCCGCTGTCGGTTGCCGCTGTCGGTTGCGCTGTCGGTTGCCGCTGTCGGTTGCCGCGGTCGGTTGCCGCTGTCGGTTGTCCGCTGTCGGTTGCCGCTGTCGGTTGCCGCTGTCGGTTGCCGCTGTCGGTTGCCGCTGTCGGGTTGCCGCTGTCGGTTGCCGCTGTCGGTTGCCGCTGTCGGTTGCCGCTGTCGGTTACCGCTGTCGGTTGCCGCTGTCGGTTGCCGCTGTCGGTTGCCGCTGTCGGTTGCGCTGTCGGTTGCCGCTGTCGGTTGCCGCTGTCGGTTGCCGCTGTCGGTTGCCGCTGTCGGTTGCCGCTGTCGGTTGCCGCTGTCGGTTGCCGCTGTCGGGTTGCCGCTGTCGGTGCCGCTGTCGGTTGCCGCTGTCGTTGTCGGTTGCCGCTGTCGGTTGCCGCTGTCGGTTGCCGCTGTCGGTTGCCGCTGTCGGTTGCCGCTGTCGGTTGCCCTGTCGGTTGCCGCTGTCGGTTGCCGCTGTCGGTTACCGCTTGTCGGTTGCCGCTGTCGGTTGCCGCTGTCGGTTGTCCGCTGTCGGTTGCTTGTCGGTTGTCGCTGTCGGTTGTCACGGTCGGTTGTCGCTGTCGGTTGTCGCGGTCGGGTTGCCGCTGTCGGTTGCCGCTGTCGGTTGTCGCGGTTGTCGGTTGCCGCTGTCGGTTCGCTGTCGGGTTGCCGCTGTCGGTTGCCGCTGTCGGTTGCCGCTGTCGGTTGCCGCTGTCGGTTGCCGCTGTCGGGTTGCCGCTGTCGGTTGCCGCTGTCGGTTGCCGCTGTCGGTTGCCGCTGTCGGTTGCCGCTGTCGGTTGCCGCTGTCGGTTGCCGCGGTTGTCGGTTGTCCCGCTGTCGGTTGCCGCTGTCGGTTGTCGCGGTCGGTTTCGCTGTCGGTTGCCGCTTCGTCGGTTACCGCTGTCGGTTGCCGCTGTCGGTTGCCGCTGTCCGGTTGCCGCTGTCGGTTGTCGCTGTCGGTTGCCGCTGTCGGTTGCCGCTGTCGGTTACGCTGTCGGTTACCGCTGTCGGTTTACCGCCGGGTTGTCGGTTGCCGCCCGTCGGTTGTCCCGCCCGTCGGTTGCCGCCGTCGGTTACCGCCGTCGGTTACCGCCGTCGGTTACGCGCCGTTGTTACCCGCCGTTGTCGCCGCCGTCGGTTACCCGCCGTCGGTTGCCGCCGTCGGTTACCGCCGTCGGTTGCCCGCCGGTTGTCGGTTACCCGCCGTCGGTTACCCGCCGGTTGTCCGTCGGTTACCGCCCGTCGGTTACCCGCCGTCGGTTGCCGCCGTCGGTTACCGCCGTCGGTTACCGCCGTCGGTTACCCGCCCGTCGGTTACCGCCGCCGGTTACCCCGCCGTCGGTTACCCCGCCGTCGGTTACCGCCCGTCGGTTGCCGCCGTCGGTTTACGCCGTCCGCCGGTTACCCGCCGGGTTGTTGCCGCCGTCGGTTACCGCCGTCGGTTACCGCCGTCGGTTACCGCCCGTCGGTTACCGCCGTCGGTTACCCGCCGTCGGTTGCCCGCCCGTCGGTTGCCGCCGTCGGTTACCGCCGTCGGTTGTCGCCGTCGGTTGCCCGCCGTCGGTTGCCGCGTCGGTTACCCGCCGTCGGTTGCCGCCGTCGGTTGCCGCCGTCGGTTACCGCCCGTCGGTTACCGCCGGCCGGTTACCCGCCCGTCGGTTACCCGCCCGTCGGTTACCGCCCGGCCGGTTACGCCGTCGGTTACGCCGTCGGTTGTCCGTCGGTTGCCGTCCGCCCATCGGTTGCCGTCGTTGTTACCGCCGTCGGTTGCCGCCGTCGGTTGCCGCCGTCGGTTACCCCCGTCGGTTACCGCCCGTCGGTTACGCCGTCGTACCCGCCGTCGGTTACCGCCCGTCCCGGTTGTCCGTCGGTTACCGCGTCCGTCGGTTGCCGCCGTCGGTTACCCGCCCGTCGGTTGTCCGCCCCCGGTTACCCGCCGCCGTCGGTTGCCGCCGTCGGTTGCCGCCGTCGGTTGCCGCCGTCGGTTGCCGCCGTCGGTTGCCGCCGTCGGTTGCCGCTGCCGGTTGCTGCTATTGATCCGCCGGCCCTGCCACCGATGGCTCGCTGGTTGTCTGCCAGCGCCTTGCTATTGGGGTTCCTGTACTTTCAGTCAAACTAAAACATATGTCCTGCGTATGTCATACACACTTCATGGAGTCTTTTTGCCGTTTTCGCGTTCCTTACAAGTTCAGCGTTTATCTGACATGCCTGATAAGGAGGAACTAAACATTATTTGAGACGTATGTCAGTAAATTACATGTCACATATTTTGTTAATTTTCCCCAACAAATTTAAAATAAATTTCCCCTTCTTTCCCCTGGCGCCACTTTGGAAGTCTAGAACAGGGAACCTGACTGAAACCATTTCTGTTTTCTTGCTGCCATGCCTATTGCTTGTTTTCTTTGCAGGTTATGTACATAATCGCAGGGATGTCGACAAAGGTGTTAGTGGAAGTGGTAAGGACCAGCATTATTTTATCGTAAGTTAGTATCTAAATATGCGGCTCTTACAGTCTTATGGTCTGAACAGGCAAGACAGGGCCCCTACACAGGTTTGGGATTGATGGCCAGAATCAGAGGCGAAGGAAGTTGGGACACCCCTCCCCCTCCCAACGGGCTTCTACTTGCTGGTTGCATGCTTTAATATTGGGGAAATGAGCAAATTTGTTGGAAAATTTAGCAACATTTCCCGAAAATTTCACATAATTGACAGAGGTTCCCGGAAATTAAAGAAAATTTCACGACAATTAAAATTTCCGAATAAGTGTAGTTTTCCCCAAAATTGACGACGATTTCCCCAAATTTCAAGGGGATTTCCTGAAAATTGAAGATTTCCCGAAAATTCAAGATTTTACAAACATTCAGAATTCCCAAACAGCAGCAATTTATCTGCTGGCAACCAGCAGATTTGTAACTTCTTACCCCCTAAGAGGTGACCCTTCCTACACCCCCTGTCAGGACGAATGTTGGCAACTGCCCATCGAGCGAAAAGGTAAAGTTATATATTTGAACACTTGAAAATTGTATTGCTTTGAAAATGATTGGGGATATGGCTATGGTCGGGGTAAGCCACAGGCGTAGGAAGCGACGGGAGGGAAAGGGAGAACTTTCCACATGAAAAGGTTGTATCTTCCGGTTGCGAGGAAAACTTCAGAAGTTTGAAAGTAGAAAAATTGAGAAAATTAAACGAAAATTGGTAAAATTTAATGAAATTCTGGTAGGCCTACAATTGTGGGAAATTCTAGTACTTTTGAAGGAACTTTAGTCAAATTTGGCAATTTATAATAAGCAGTAACGTATTATGGAAGTTTAATTTACCAGTGCAATTTTTCGCTAGTACCCAGGATTTTAAAGGACCCTTTAATTCCCCCTTCCCACTCTTCGATAGGTGACTCTTCCTACGCTCCTGGAAGAGACTCGAAAGGAATTAACATTTTGTTCCAGAACTTACGGGCCGTAAAAAAGTGTCTTAAAGTTACGGGGCTTTCATTCCTACCACCCCCGTCTGTCAGTCGGCCAAAAAGGGTGGCACCAGAAAAATAAAGGGGGGGGGGTGGTCTGCTCTTTTATAAGGGGACGAATGTTATGTATCATTAATATAGACCAGAACAACTTCACACAACTTTCCGTATATAGGAATATTCCTTCTTGCCCCTACCTATCCCTTGTAGCACCGTCACAGTGGACACATGACTTTCAATATCAGGGACCCAGAAACTCTGTAGCAGAAAGCTGCTGCCCGTCGTAATTTATTAAAACGATAAATGAACGGACAGTTTGGTAAGCGGTGCAGGGATTCTACGCTGAGAATAACCTGGAAATTCGGGACAGCAAAGATCGAAAGTGTTCCAAAAGGCCAAAAGAGCAGTGTATTTTGTTGCCTACTTTAATGTTGTCTCATCTAATGTTGTTATCTAATGTTGTTGTTTACTTCGATGTTGTTGTCTACTTTAATGATATCTTCTTTAATGTTGTTATTTCCTTTATTGCTGTTGTCTCCTTTAATGCCGCTGTCTTTAATGCCGTTGTATCCTTTAATGCCGTTGTCTTTTTCAATGTCGTTGTCTCCGTTAATGCCGTTTGTCTTCTTTAATGCCGTTGTCTTTTTTAATGTCGTTGTCTCCTTTAATGTCGTTGTCTCCTTTAATGCCGTTGTCTTCTTTAATGCCGTTGTCTCCGTTTATGCCGTTGTCTTCTTTAATGCCGTTGTCTTTTTAATGCCGTTGTCTTCTTGAATGCCGCTGTTTCCTTTAATGTCGTTGTCTCCTGTAATGCCATTGTCTCCTTTAATGCCGCTGTCTCGAATGTTGTTTCCTTTGCTGTTGACAACACTGCTCATCAAATAAAAAGTGGATCAAGGCGCAAAAGTAACAAGCGCTGAACAACATTTTTTTAAATACTATGTCAAGTCATAACCACCATTGAAACAGAGAGTTAATAATAACAAATAATCTATACATAAATCTAACCCTAAATATTTACTAAGAGACAGCGACATTAAAGTAGACAGCGGCAATAAAGAAGACAACGGCATTAAAGAAGACAAGAACAACGTTAAAGGGGATATTAATCAAATAAACAACAACATCGAAGTAAACAACAACATTAAATGAGACAACATTAAAGCAGACAACAAAATGCATTGCCCTTTTGGCGTTTCATAGAAAAGACCAGTCTAATTTCGTTAATTGGTTGCTAATTTTCGTATACCCGCTGATTTTACGAGAATCAGAGGTTAATTTCTTCAAAATTGTCTTCATTGTCCTATTATCAGACAGTAAAACATTTGTTGTTGTTCTTGTGTTATATAATTCTCTACTCATTTATTACACATTTTTTCCTGCTTTCTTTTTCAGGTCTATCGATTAAGCAACATTTTACCAGAACATTAGCGATTGCCCCATTTTTACTCATCACTGATTGGATCTTCTGAAGAAGACGAAGAAGAAGAAACCAATAGGAGTACTCAAAGCAAACAAGTTTTGAATAAGAATGTTGTGAGTGTTCCAGCGATTGGTCTATACAAGAACAGACATGACAGATAGATGATACACGACAAGGTTGTGCAAAAATAGCGCTCTTTGAGCAGCACTTATTTGTACATAGACAGAATGTTATATGTTTATGTAAAAATGTGGAAATAAGAGGAGGGGTAGCGGGGTGCTACATAATCTGATAATAATAAAAACAAAAACAAGACTGCCTTTAGATCGACTCTTCAATCGTCTCTGAAAGATTGGACAAACATCCACAAGGGATGGCCGAGAAATAATTGAGTCCACTTAACTCGTCGTTTATAATGATAGCCAAGTCTTGATATGTGTTCAACTTATTCTGTTATTTGTATTATTAATAAATAAATACAAAATGAATGAATAAATGATAAACCGATTTTATTATTAAATGAGCTTTAAAACAATTTCAACTTAATCCTACTCAGTGTATGCGATATACGCACGGGGATTTCGGCTCTTAATGCATTGAAATTATCTTGCATCCCGTTATATGAACAATTGAATGCTACAGTGGTCATCCAGTATTGTAAGTTATATGCGCTCTTGGGAGCTGCAGCGCTGGGCCTCGATGAGGTGCTATGAAGGCCCCAGGGCTTTAGGAATACATAATAAGGGGCCCAAAGTGTTTGATAGTTATAATAAAGTTGATCGTTACACTTAAAATTGATGGAATTCGTTATGTTTGTTTAAACTTAAAAGGCCTACTGTCAGACTGTAGGATAATATTTAAGATACCCGAAATCGTCATTTTCATTTTTTTTTTTAATCCCAGCTTAGCGCTGTTTGAAAGTAAGATAAGAATGATAATGGTGTTCTAGTATCGCTCAAAGTAGCTCTTAAAATTCCCAAATCTTTGGAGCGGACGGAGGCGAAGATTTCCACCGGGGATCCTACACATCCTTGCCTCTCCCCCTTCCACCCCTTGGCCCCCATCGCACAAGCTGCTCGCCCGTAATTGCTCTTAAAACTTTGTGTCACATCATTCTGGAATAAAAACTGTTATAAAATGAATCCAGACTTGATTCAGGTCAAAACGGAGATGGGAAACAACCAACAATAATACTGGCCTCACAAAATAAGGTCTAATTCTTATTTTCGATTTAATAAATGACAAAACTTAAACCTAGAGTGGGGCAAGTTAACCACTTTATTATTTTATATGCATGAAAATAGATTTCGGCCGTGGACCTGATGAATTCCAAAATTTCCTTTTTGAAATAAAATTGACAAGAATTTTTATCACGGGTGTATGGCAATGAGTAGGTAAGCTTTTTCTAAAAAATGCTAAAAGTAACTTTCTTTGAAACAAATAATACTTCAATGGAACAAATCTCACACATATACACTTGTTTCATTATGGACTCTGTAATGCGTGTTATGATTGAAATCTCTGCGATCTTTTTACAATTGACAGATTAGTTTGCACGCATCTTTAAGTTTAACAGTCAAGTGATTACCATCTTTTAATATATATTAAAATGCATTGCAATCAGCAGACTTGGCTGTTGTCTGGTGGTTATCCACCTTGCTGCGGTACGACCGGTCGTGGGTTCGATTCCCGTGGTATCAGATTTTTTACTCTCAATGCTAGATAAGCTCATCGTAAAACCTTGAGCAAAGATACACCACATGGATATCTGATACATCTCCGATCGAAGAACCGATCACGGCCTGGGGGATCGGTGTAGTCTTCCCCTAGTGCTAGCTATAGTGTTCGAGTGTTGAGAGGGAAATCTCTGGTTGCGGCGCTCGTCAAGCAGAAGGCCCGTATATCATGAGTCTGCTCTAGACTATGCAGTGAAGTGTTCTGTAAGACTGCTAAATGCAGCCTTATATTTCTTGCATTTGTTTTAATTCAACGGGTTTCTTGTTCATCTGCATGGCAGTCAGGTCTTGCATGCAGCCTTAGATATCTTGCAAAGATTGAGTTTTCATGCTCTTTCAAAAAAATAAACTTTTAGCAAAATTTCCTCTAAAGTTTCATCACATTAGCAGTTCGGCAGCATGCCTATTAATATGAACATTTATAGCACACGAGAATATTGAAGTCATGCAGCCATATTGTTTAGATGTTGCGATAAAAAGTAGTTTCTAATTTACTTAAAATATTAAAAATCATTGTTATGAAAAATATTTGGCTTTTTAAAATGGCTGCTTCGCGCCTAAAAAGCCTAGCTCCATTGTCTATTATTTCTAATATTTCGAAAACGGCGTGGTGAACATAATTATCAAATGGGAGTGGCAAAGTTTTAGCCAAGACAATAATGAAGGTATTTTCATGAGTTTTTTAATTTTCCCCAAGCAAAGATATTTTTCCCAGACGTATTTCAAATTTGACATTTTTAACATTGCATAAGGCTTTAACGTTAGGATAGCAAAGGATCATGGGAAATATCACAAAATGGCGGCTTCCATGTAGCAAAATGTTCCTATTTATAGGAACATTTGTGTTCCCATTAATAGGCATGCTGCCGGACTGATAAGAACACGCATGGAATTTTTATGATGGAACATGAAAGTTGAAGATAAAAATAAAACCATATTATAGGCCTAATAACAGGTCTACAATTTTGGACAAAATTACTTGTCGCGTTCATAAGCCCCATGTACCCCGCCCGCCTCAATATCGGAGTTGATAAGGGTCTTCCCAGGACACGTTCGTTGCAAGCATCAGTGAAATGGGGAACAAGGGGAAAAGCGTGACAACAATTTTGTCAGTACAGATCAGTACTGCAAAAATATTGTGATAAGGGTGGGTACACAACACAGATCACAAACACAAATCTACAATCTCCGACAAATGACACAACCCGCTGCCTTCCTAAATATATACATTTTTGCAGCTACCGTCAAAAAAGGCGCGGGAGGGGGAATTGTGGGTGGTATGTGCTTTTAAATGTATGTGAATGAGACGCGAATTGCATAAGACGTGAATTCTATCAGTCTAGTGTTTTGTTTCATTCATTTTGTTGGGGATTGTAGCTTTGTGAGTAATAGACAGACTGACACACATGGGTTTGATTTTCCTATACCGAAAGTGTGAGGGGCAAAGTAAATGGGAGGGGGGGGGGGTTCTCCTTTGCCCTCCTCAAATCCGCCTATGTTGACACTAATGTGGCACTAAATTTAACAATGAATATGAAACCCATATATGTATTACATGATTAGACGAGTAAACCACCATATTATGAACTTTTTTAATGATATAAGATATATTGGGCGGGTGTCATGATTTGGGGAGAAAAGGGGTATCCCCACACTTGTTTTCCATATTTATGCTTTTGTGTGGTGATTTTGTGATGTTATTTTCCCCCACTACCAGGATTATGACAGACATGCATTCCTATATGCCGACATAACTAATGTATATTGCCCATCGAAAGCCTCACCCCTCCCCTCTTTTCCTTCAGCATACAGATCTGGAGGCACACATGCATTCCAATATGCTAGCATAACCGCTGCCATGTGGTAGAGTGTCAGGTGACGAGTCACGTGCAAAAACTGAAGAATGCTCTGCTTAGAAGCTCTGTATGCGCTCAAAAAGAGTTTGTCCAAAAGCAATATTCTCGCTATGAAAAAATAATTTGTTATACAGACTCGCCCCCCTTCCCCGTCCCCCCGTGGCGACAGCCTTGCTCACCCACACACATACTTTCGGTGGACAAATCTCGCTTATGCTGGGTGTGGTGGAAGGGGTTACGTGTGATTCCATCGTCAGCAATAATTTTTCTTAATTAAAGAATACAACAAGTCATTATTATAAATTTTTATATGATATAGAGAAATACAAAATAAATAAATTACCAAAAATCCCATCATAAAATCTTATTCCCTTTTCAAGTTTGAAGTTGAAACATGGACGCTGCCATTTTGTTTAAGTTTGTGTTCATATCATGCCAATTATTACATGATTTGACCTATGTGCTTACACACATAATGTATTTCTTTAAAATTTTCTTTGAATTAGTTTTTTCAACTGTCCCAATTGCTTTGACGTGAAATTCTAAGGGCTTGAATCATTACTATTATACAAATAAAACTTCATAGAACCATGAAAACGTGAAAATTGTATGGTGCATGGACATCATTTTTTAGAGGGTGTATAGACATCATTTTTAGAGGGCGTATGAACAAAATGGCAGCATCATATAAGTTTATATTGACAAAATTAATGTATTAATAAATTAGAAAATAAATAAACAGAGTAAATTGTTTTGTACGATGAGAAATTTCTTCAGATGACTTATAATTATTATTTCTATCGTAATAAATTAATAAAAAAGCCATTTAAATTTCTCTCGTTTCCGTACTTTCTGTTGCACAACACTCTTTTATGTGAGTGCTTTGTTACAACACTCGACTATGTATGCCTTTACAAATCACGAGATTTAGTAACAAAATCGATGAAAGCTTTTGTTAGAGATAGAAAAGGGCACTCCGTGACGACCCACTTGTAG
Organism: Chiridota heheva; assembly: GCA_020152595.1. NCBI lineage: Eukaryota > Metazoa > Echinodermata > Holothuroidea > Apodida > Chiridotidae > Chiridota > Chiridota heheva. The sequence goes on from JAIGNY010000733.1 coordinate 2,620,520, forward strand.
GGCCAATCTAATTTAAAAATACTCACTTCTATTTGTACTAGAACTAATTCGTCAACGATCATACATTTTATTAAAATAATTGTTACGCTATTTAAAATTATTCATTATAATGTTCTGTAGTCATATTTCTTGTGATGGATATTTTAGCTGCGACTTATTTTCAAATGCTTTAAAGAGGTTGCGTCATACTTGCTTAGATTCAAATTTAGCATCATTTGTACTGCGGACATCATGAGTGAAGGATGCAATTGTTGGGGAAGGATAAATCGAAGCTGGTCAACTCGATCTTTTTTGTCTGAAATAAGCAACACATTTGCAGAATTGGTAAGTTTGTCTCTTTCAATTATTGTTGATTGATATTTGTGAAAATTCCAATTATGATTAAAATTGCCATGAGCTTGTATAATTATATTACGATCCACAGAAACCGTCTATGACGATATGAAAAGGAATGGAGGAGTGGGTGAGGGGGGGGGTGTAACCAACGACTATCTTATGAATTGGTGGGTCGGAAAAACATTTACCGACCACAGTAGTCCTACTTATTTGAAATATCATTAAAAAGAAGCCACATAATAAATTGCAACTGATTTTAATACAATTCTCCTGTTTTTAAATCGTCTTTAACTGTTAAAACATTAAAAAGAGGAAATTTCGTCGCGCAAAAATTGGACCATAAACACGTACCCTTCACCAGATGAATGCTTCAACAGAAAATATTTGCAAGATAGGAACGTTATTTTGGCGCCAAGTCAATAATTTGTAGATATTTGAACCAATCAGAAACTATGAATTGTTGGTATATTTATCTCCACGTTACCTGACCGTTTAAATACCTGAATACGATCAATTAATCATATCGTTTTGTTTCTGATTTTCATCAAAATATTATTGACTGGGTATAGAAATGTAATGATTACCGAGCTTCAAAATTTGCCTAAATATTTCGTAAGTTCGGTATGGGGAAAAAAAGGGACGTTTTGGACTGGTTGAAATGTAGGAAGCCCAAACTGCAGAGAGGTTTTCAGATTTTCTTCTGAAAAGGAAGAAAAGCTACCAAAACCGAACATTTTTTTTCAATTTGTCAAATTATCATTTAATATGCTAATACTAGCCCATCATGTTAATCTTTTTCAAATAAATTGCTCAGGAAATGACACTCCACCAGTCACCCCAGAATTTATATATTAGGTCAAGCTATAGGTAATTAAGATAACCTTTGTGTAAACAAAATATTATGCAAGGACTCTTTTAATTGGTGTTCCAGGTGGCATCCATTTGGAGACGGGATAAGGGGTCTGCGAGTGGCACGATGCAGTGTTACATAATTATGCACACTACTTAAGGTTACATGGTTGTGTAGAGAAGACAGTAACTAAATTACTTTAATTTATATCAACAACCATAATAGCCAGTACCAAAATTTCATTTTTAAAAATCGATTAAAAACTGACTTAGTAATAGCCTTTTTAAATCTCAGGCATCAACTTGCATATTTTATGCAAATCTTTATGTAAAAGCTATGGAAAAGAATGAGTCAAATCTGCTAAATCCGTTTAACAGATTTCCAACATTTACATAGGTCTATGAACATGTACTAATTTATATAAAAGTGGAAAGAGTATCAAAATATGAAAAAATCAGTGAATTACAAAAATATTACTTTTAGTTTTGAGTTACTGCTAATAAAAGTTTGAACAGTTTTTCATTTATTCAAAATTTGTGATGTATAATAGGGAAAGAAAAAAAAACCCTCAAAATCTTTGTGTAATTCTTTCAATTTATTTCTTCAATCTTGGTCACTAAAATGCTGAAAAAATCTGCCTGCTAAAATTTGATTGGGATTGTGGTCAAGACTAAAAAACCTTTAGTCAGAATTTGCTGAACCACTTCAAAGAATTAGGATTTACAAGTAGGCCTATCAAGTTTGCCCCGAAATTGCGCCTGAAATATTAAAACGCTGTAAAATGTAAAACGGTCAATGTTTCACCAATGTTGATGGAATGTGTTACCACTATGATCGTTTTTAATATATTTTAACGCAATTTAGATCATGTTGCCTTTACATGCACGTCCATACACAGCTATACCTTTTATCTTCACAATCATGCTTTCAATTCTGTTCTTCAACTTTTTATTGCACTTTATTGTTATCATTTGTATTATTCTAATTCAAAATAATTTGTAATATATGTTGCATGAATGTTAGGTGCATTGGAATAAGTCTTCTTAGATTTAGCGCCTCGTAAATGTTATGAACTTGAACTTGTGATGTATTACATGGCGACCTTGATATCCTTTTTTTGTGTGTAAATACTTTGGTTTTTAAATGTCAATCATACTCTTTGAAGTGGTGTAGCAAATTCTGATCAAAAGTTTTTAGTCTTTGCCATGCCTCCAATCAAATTTAGGACAGAAAATTAAAGAATTACATTAAGATTTTGAGCTGTCCACCCAGGCATACAAAATTTGCAATTTTGCATAAATTAAAAAGCTGATCAAATTTTGATAAACCATACCAGGTTCAAACACTAGAAGTGTTTTTTTATATTTTTTATGTAGTTGTGTTTGAATAGTTATATCCAAGATTATAACTGCACGACTTGAGAATTGCAGCTTAGCTCACTGCTACAACTGAAATGTACAAAAAATAAAAAACACAGTTAGATCGTCATTGTATATAATTTTGGTGTTTCTTTATAGATGCCATTTTGATTTCATTGATTTTGACTTTTTATATTGGTTGTTTTGGAACCTCAATTAGTAGGATTATAGCGGCTACATATGTTAATCTTATGCAAATATAATCAATTTAAAGGATTAGTTCAGGGGTCAAGCAGGTCCATCTTATAAGCACGAGGAATTCAAAAGAAACACAATGGTGAAAAAAGCATTCACAAATGTTATTCCGTTAAGGAGATATTTAAGTTTAAAGTTTGGTATCATTTGTGTAGAAACGACTGAAATCAAACTAGTTGTGATGTCATAGCCTCAGATGCCTCAAAATCTTGATGTATTCTATCATATTTTGTCCTGCGATTTTGTGGCTTAAAGACCAAGGGATATGTCAAAAAAGTAGTAAAACTGAATCTAGGAAGGGTATTTATAATATACCACCTGATGAAAGTTTGAGTAAAAATAAACTTTCTTTAAAAGTGTTTCTTTTAAAGTCCTCTTTCATATACACTGGACATGCTTGACCTTTGAACTAATCCTTTGAAAGGAATACAATATTAACAAAAAAAGTGTTCAACAATCTAAAGGATATTATCAGATTAATGATTTGGGTAGAATTGACTGAAATCATAGTAAGATTGATAGAGCCTTCATAGGTTTTTTTTATTTCTATTATTGAATTATTATACATTTTACATTGAATAACATGCACTTAGAATTTTAATTGACGCATACAAATTTCTGCATTAATAAGATGTTCAGTTTTTGAATTTTAAACATCCCACTTACTGTAAGTTACATTATGTATTACATATTATTCGAAATAGGTTTTGACGTATAATAACTTAAACTCTTCTAAAAATGAAATTTTCAGCTGAAATTTGTTGAATTTTGTTCAAAGGATTTATATTATAGAAAATATTTTGCATTGTCTAAGCCAGACATTTCTTTGACGATAATGATTTGAAAACAGTTTTGTCTGTTGCCCTCCTTCATAGGAAATACACCAAGTTAAAATTTATCTTAGATACAATAAGATAAAATACATTAACAACTTTGAAAGGTCTATGAATATTTAGTATATTTTGTGATGTATAACGAAAATGATGTTTAAACACTTCTTAAATTATATTATCAACTTAATTGCTTAGAATGTGGTTGAGAAAATTTTACTCTAGAAAATATCTAAGATGTCTATAGTCAGATAGAAGTCGAAATTTATTTTGAATAAATAAAAATTCATTTAAAATTGTATCGTTCTATAATCAATCAAGGTGCTTATTGAAATATGTTGTGACGTATGACAAGAATGACAGCTTAAACTCGTTTAAAATTCAATGTTCAGCTTTAAAAGGAGATAAAATAAAATACATTAACAAATTTTAAAGGTCTATGGACGATTAGCAAATAAGATTCTTTTTTGATATAGGTTTTGACGTATAATAACTTAAACTCTTCTAAAAATGAAATTTTCAGCTTAAATTTTTTGAATGTTGATCGAAGAATTTATATTATGGAAAATATTTTGTATTGTTTAAGCCAGACAGTTCTTTGACGATAATGATTTAAAAACAGTTTTGTCTGTTGCCCTCCTTCATAGGAAATACACCAAGGTAAAATTTATGTTAGATACAATAAAATGAAATACATTAACAACTTTGAAAGGTCTATGAATGTTTAGTATTTTTTGTGATGTATAACGAGAATGATGTTTAAACACTTCTTAAATTATATCATCAACTTAATTGCTTAGAATGTCGTTGAGAGAATTTCTACTATAGAAAATATTTAAAATGTTTATAGTCAGATAGAAGTCGAATTTTATTTTGAATAAAATAAGATAAATTAAAAATTTTGAAAGGTCTATGAACGATTATCAATTAAGGTGCCTATTGAAATATATTGTGATGTATGACAGGAATGACAGCTTAAACTCTTTTAAAATTAAATTCTCAACTTAAAGGGAGATAATATAAAACACTTTAACAATTGTTAAAGCTGTATGGACAATTAGCAATTAATATTTTTTGGAATAGGTTGTGACGTATGATAGTAATGACAGCTTAAATAAATTCTTCTAAAATTGATTTTTTTTTTTTTTTAGCTTAAATTTGTTGAAAGTTGTTCAAAGAATTTCTATTATAGAAAATAATTACAATGTCTAAGCCAGTCAGTTCTTTGACGATAATGATTTAAAAACATTTTGTCTGTTGCCCTCCTTCATAGGAAATGTACCAAGTTAAAATTTATGTTAGATACAATATATGAAATAAAATAAAAACTTTGAAAGGTCTATGAATATTTAAGTATATTTTGTGATGTATGACGAAAATGATGTTTAAACTCTTCTTAAATCAAATTATCAACTTAAATGCTTAGAATGTCTTTGAGAGAATTTCTACCATAGATATTTGTTTAAATGTCTATAGTCAGATAGAATTCGAAAGTTATTTTGAATAAATCAAAATTAATTTAAAATTGTATCGTTCTATGAACAATTATCAATTAAGGTGCCTATTGAAATATGTTGTGACGTATGACAGGAATGACAGCTTAAACTCGTTTAAAATCAAATGTTCAGCTTAAAAAGGAGATAAAATAAAATACATTAACAAATTTTAAAGGTCTATGGACGATTAGCAATTAAGATTCTTTTTCGAAATAGGTTTTGACGTATAATAACTTAAACTTTCCTAAAAATAAAATTTTCAGCTTAAATTTTTTGAATGTTGTTCGAAGAATTTATATTATGGAAAATATGTTGCATTGTCTAAGCCAGACAGTTCTTTGACGATAATGATTTAAAAACAGTTTTGTCTGTTGCCCTCCTTCATAGGAAATACTTCCCTCATTCATAGGAAATACACCCAACTTAAAATTCATGTTAGGTACAATAAAATTAAATACATTAATCACTTTGAAAGGTCTATGAATATTTAGTATATTTTGTGATGTATGACGAGAATGATGTTTGAACTCTTCTTAAATTAAATTATCAACTTAAGTGCTTAGAATGATTTTGAGAAAATTTCTACTATAGAATTTTTTTGAAATGTCTACAGTCAGATAGAATTCGAAATATATTTTGAATAAATTAAAATTCATTTAAAATTGTATTGTTCTATGAATGATTATCAATTAAGATGCTTATTGAAATATGTTGTGACGCATGACAAGAATGACAGCTTAAACTCGTTTAAGATTAAATGTTCAGCTTAAAAAGAAGATAAAATAAAATACATTCGCAAATTTTAAAGGTCTATGGACGATTAGCAATTAAGATTCTTTTTTGATATAGGTTTTGACGTATGATAGCTTAAAATCTTCTAAAAATGAAATTTTCAGTTTACATTTTTTGAATGTTGTTCAAAGAATTTATATTATACACAAATATTTTGCATTGTCTAAGGCAGACAGTTCATTGACAAAAATGATTTAAAAACAGTTTTGTCTGTTGCCCTCCTTCATAGGAAATACACCAAGTTAAAATTTATCTTAGATACAATAAGATAAAATACATTAACAACTTTGAAAGGTCTATGAATATTTAGTATATTTTGTGATGTATAACGAAAATGATGTTTAAACACTTCTTAAATTATATTATCAACTTAATTGCTTAGAATGTGGTTGAGAAAATTTCTACTCTAGAAAATATCTAAGATGTCTATAGTCAGATAGAAGTCGAAATTTATTTTGAATAAATAAAAATTCATTTAAAATTGTATCGTTCTATAATCAATCAAGGTGCTTATTGAAATATGTTGTGACGTATGACAAGAATGACAGCTTAAACTCGTTTAAAATTCAATGTTCAGCTTTAAAAGGAGATAAAATAAAATACATTAACAAATTTTAAAGGTCTATGGACGATTAACAAATAAGATTCTTTTTGATATAGGTTTTGACGTATAATAACTTAAACTCTTCTAAAAATGACATTTTCAGCTTAAATTTTTTGAATGTTGATCGAAGAATTTATATTATGGAAAATATTTTGTATTGTTTAAGCCAGACAGTTCTTTGACGATAATGATTTAAAAACAGTTTTGTCTGTTGCCCTCCTTCATAGGAAATACACCAAGTTAAAATTTATGTTAGATACAATAAAATGAAATACATTAACAACTTTGAAAGGTCTATGAATGTTTAGTATTTTTGTGATGTATAACGAGAATGATGTTTAAACACTTCTTAAATTATATCATCAACTTAATTGCTTAGAATGTCGTTGAGAGAATTTCTACTATAGAAAATATTTAAAATGTTTATAGTCAGATAGAAGTCGAATTTTATTTTGAATAAAATAAGATAAATTAAAAATTTTGAAAGGTCTATGAACGATTATCAATTAAGGTGCCTATTGAAATATATTGTGATGTATGACAGGAATGACAGCTTAAACTCTTTTAAAATTAAATTCTCAACTTAAAGGGAGATAATATAAAACACTTTAACAATTGTTAAAGCTGTATGGACAATTAGCAATTAATATTTTTTTGGAATAGGTTGTGACGTATGATAGTAATGACAGCTTAAATAAATTCTTCTAAAATTGATTTTTTTAGCTTAAATTTGTTGAAAGTTGTTCAAAGAATTTCTATTATAGAAAATAATTACAATGTCTAAGCCAGTCAGTTCTTTGACGATAATGATTTAAAAACATTTTGTCTGTTGCCCTCCTTCATAGGAAATGTACCAAGTTAAAATTTATGTTAGATACAATATATGAAATAAAATAAAAACTTTGAAAGGTCTATGAATATTTAAGTATATTTTGTGATGTATAACGAAAATGATGTTTAAAGTCTTCTTAAATCAAATTATCAACTTAAATGCTTAGAATGTCTTTGAGAGAATTTCTACCATAGATATTTGTTTAAATGTCTATAGTTAGATAGAATTCGAAATTTATTTTGAATAAATCAAAATTAATCTAAAATGTATCGTTCTATGAACAATTATCAATTAAGGTGCCTATTGAAATATGTTGTGACGTATGACAAGAATGACAGCTTAAACTCGTTTAAAATCAAATGTTTAGCTTAAAAGGAGATAAAATAAAATACATTAACAAATTTTAAAGGTCTATGGACGATTAGCAATTAAGATTCTTTTTGAAATAGGTTTTGACGTATAATAACTTAAACTTTTCTAAAAATAAAATTTTCAGCTTAAATTTTTGAATGTTGTTCGAAGAATTTATATTATGGAAAATATGTTGCATTGTCTAAGCCAGACAGTTCTTTGACGATAATGATTTAAAAACAGTTTTGTCTGTTGCCCTCATTCATAGGAAATACTGCCCTCATTCATAGAAAATACACCAACATAAAATTTATGCTAGATACAATAAAATTAAATACATTAATCACTTTGAAAGGTCTATGAATATTTAGTATATTTTGTGATGTATGACGAGAATGATGTTTGATGTTTGAACTCTTCTTAAATTAAATTATCAACTTAAGTGCTTAGAATGATTTTGAGAAAATTTCTACTATAGAATTTTTTTAAATGTCTATAGTCAGATAGAATTCGAAATATATTTTGAATAAATTAAAATTCATTTAAAATTGTATCGTTCTATGAATGATTATCAATTAAGATGCTTATTGATATATGTTGTGACGCATGACAGGAATGACAGCTTAAACTCGTTTAAAATTAAATGTTTAGCTTAAAAAGGAGATAAAATAAAATACGTTAACAAATTTTAAAGATCTATGGACGATTAGCAAATAAGATTCTTTTTGATATAGATTTTGACGTATAATAACTTAAACTCTTCTAAAAATAAAATTTTCAGCTTAAATTTTTTGAATGTTGTTCGAAGAATTTATATTATGGAAAATATTTTGCATTGTCTAAGCCAGACAGTTCTTTGACGATAATGATTTAGAAACAGTTTTGTCTGTTGCCCCCCTTCATAGGAAATACACCAACTTAAAATTTATGTTAGATACAATAAAATGAAATACATTAACAACTTTGAAAGGACTATGAATATTTAGTATATTTTGTGATGTATAACAAGAATGATGTTTAAACACTTCTTAAATTATATTATCAACTTAATTGCTCAGAATGTCGTTGAGAAAATTTCTACTATAGAAAATATTTAAAATATTTGTAGTCAGATAGAAGTCGAATTTTATTTTGAATAAAATAAGATAAATTAAAATTTTGAAAGGTCTATGAACGATTATCAATTAAGATGCCCATTGAAATATATTGTGATGTATGACAGAGATGACAGCTTAAACTCTTTTAAAATTAAATTCTTAACTTAAAGGAGATAATATAAAACACTTTAACAATTTTAAAGCTGTATGGACAATTAACAATTAATATTTTTTGGAATAGGTTGTGACGTATGATAGTGATGACAGCTTAAATAAATTCTTCTAAAATTGATTTTTTTAGCTTAAATTTGTTGAATGTTGTTCAAAGAATTTATATTATAGAAAATAACTACAATGTCTAAGCCAGACAGTTCTTTGACGATAATGATTTAAAAACATTTTGTCTGTTGCCCTCCTTCATAGGAAATGTACCAAGTTAAAATTTATGTTAGATACAATATATAAAATAAAATAAAAACTTTGAAAGGTCTATGAATATTTAAGTATATTTTGTGATGTATGACGAAAATGATGTTTAAAGTCTTCTTAAATCAAATTATCAACTTAAATGCTTAGAATGTCTTTGAGAGAATTTCTACTATAGATATTTGTTTAAATGTCTATAGTTAGATAGAATTGAAATTTATTTTGAATAAATCAAAATTAATCTAAAAATGTATCGTTCTATGAACAATTATCAATTAAGGTGCCTATTGAAATATGTTGTGACGTATGACAAGAATGACAGCTTAAACTCGTTTAAAATTAAATGTTTAGCTTAAAAAGGAGATAAAATAAAATACATTAACAAATTTTAAAGGTCTATGGACGATTAGCAATTAAGATTCTTTTTTGAAATAGGTTTTGACGTATAATAACTTAAACTTTTCTAAAAATAAAATTTTCAGCTTAAATTTTTGAATGTTGTTCGAAGAATTTATATTATGGAAAATATGTTGCATTGTCTAAGCCAGACAGTTCTTTGACGATAATGATTTAAAAACAGTTTTGTCTGTAAATACATTAACAACTTTGTAAGGTCTATGAATATTTAGTATATTTTGTGATGTATAACAAGAATGATGTTTAAACACTTCTTAAATTATATTATCAATTTAATTGCTTAGAATGTCGTTGAGAGAATTTCTACTATAGAAAATATTTAAAATGTTTATAGTCAGATAGAAGTTGAAATTTATTTTGAATAAAATAAGATAAATTAAAAATTTTGAAAGGTCTATGAACGATTATCAATTAAGATGCTTATTGAAATATATTGTGATGTATGACAGAGATGACAGCTTAATTGTTTTAAAATAAATTCTCAACCTAAAAGAGATAATATAGAACACATTAACAAATTTTAAAGGTGTATGGACAATTAGCAATGAATATTATTTTGTAAATAGGTTGTGACGTATGATAGTGATGACAGCTTAAATAAACTCTTCTAAAAATGAAATTTTCAGCTTAAATTTGTTGAATGTTGTTCAAAGAATTTCTATTATAGAACAAAATTACAATATCTAAGCCAAACAGTTCTTTGACGATAATGATTAAAAACATTTTGTCTGTTGCCCTCCTTCATAAGAAATACTGCCCTCCTTTATAGGAAATGCACCCAAGTTTAAATTTATTTTAGATACAATAAAATAAAATAAAATGCTTTAACTTTTAAGGTCTTTTAAGTTAAGATTTTGTATAGTTTATTTTGTGATGACGAGGATAACAGTTTAAAAATAAACCTTCTTAAAATAAATCCTCAACTTAATTTCTTAGAATGTCGTTCAAAGAATTTCTTCTTGAGCGTCAAGATAGAAGTCGAAATTTATTTTGCATTAAATAAAACTCATCTAAAATTTTGAAAGTTCAATGTACGATATCAATAAAGCTTTATGTTTTTAACATATGATGGCAGCAATAACAAGACTCCTTCCTAAATTAAATTCCTAGCTTGAAAAAGAGATCAAATAAAATTAAATACGTTAAGAATTTTCAAAGGTGTATGAATGTTGTTCAAAGAATTTCTATTATAGAAAATAACTACAATGTCTAAGCGAGACAGTTCTTTGACGATAATGATTTAAAAACATTTTGTCTGTTGCCCTCCTTCATAGGAAATGTACCAAGTTAAAATTTATGTTAGATACAATATATAAAATAAAATAAAAACTTTGAAAGGTCTATGAATATTTAAGTATATTTTGTGATGTATGACGAAAATGATGTTTAAAGTCTTCTTAAATCAAATTATCAACTTAAATGCTTAGAATGTCTTTGAGAGAATTTCTACTATAGATATTTGTTTAAATGTCTATAGTTAGATAGAATTCGAAATTTATTTTGAATAAATCAAAATTAATCTAAAAATGTATCGTTCTATGAACAATTATCAATTAAGGTGCCTATTGAAATATGTTGTGACGTATGACAAGAATGACAGCTTAAACTCGTTTAAAATCAAATGTTTAGCTTAAAAAGGAGATAAAATAAAATACATTAACAAATTTTAAAGGTCTATGGACGATTAGCAATTAAGATTCTTTTTTGAAATAGGTTTTGACGTATAATAATAACTTAAACTTTTCTAAAAATAAAATTTTCAGCTTAAATTTTTTGAATGTTGTTCGAAGAATTTATATTATGGAAAATATGTTGCATTGTCTAAGCCAGACAGTTCTTTGACGATAATGATTTAAAAACAGTTTTGTCTGTTGCCCTCATTCATAGGAAATACTGCCCTCATTCATAGGAAATACACCCAACTTAAAATTCATGTTAGGTACAATAAAATTAAATACATTAATCACTTTGAAAGGTCTATGAATATTTAGTATATTTTGTGATGTATAACAAGAATGATGTTTAAACACTTCTTAAATTATATTATCAATTTAATTGCTTAGAATGTCGTTGAGAGAATTTCTACTATAGAAAATATTTAAAATGTTTATAGTCAGATAGAAGTTGAAATTTATTTTGAATAAAATAAGATAAATTAAAATTTTGAAAGGTCTATGAACGACTATCAATTAAGATGCTTATTGAAATATATTGTGATGTATGACAGAGATGACAGCTTAATTGTTTTAAAAATAAATTCTCAACCTAAAAAGAGATAATATAGAACACATTAACAAATTTTAAAGGTGTATGGACAATTAGCAATGAATATTATTTTGTAAATAGGTTGTGACGTATGATAGTGATGACAGCTTTAAATAAACTCTTCTAAAATGAAATTTTCAGCTTAAATTTGTTGAATGTTGTTCAAAGAATTTCTATTATAGAACAAAATTACAATATCTAAGCCAAACAATTCTTTGACGATAATGATTAAAAACATTTTGTCTGTTGCCCTCCTTCATAAGAAATACTGCCCTCCTTTATAGGAAATGCACCCAAGTTTAAATTTATTTTAGATACAATAAAATAAAATAAAATGCTTTAACTTTTAAGGTCTTTTAAGTTAAGATTTTTTATAGTATATTTTGTGATGACGAGGATAACAGTTTAAACTCTTCTTAAAATAAATCCTCAACTTAATTTCTTAGAATGTCGTTCAAAGAATTTCTTCTTGAGCGTCAAGATAGAAGTCGAAATTTATTTTGCATTAAATAAAACTCATCTAAAATTTTGAAAGTTCAATGTACGATATCAATAAAGCTTTATGTTTTTAACATATGATGGCAGCAATAACAAGACTCCTTCCTAAATTAAATTCCTAGCTTGAAAAAGAGATCAAATAAAATTAAATACGTTAAGAATTTTGAAAGGTGTATGAATTTTGTTCAGAGATTTTCTGTTATAAGTTTTCTAAGCTAGGGTGTTTGACCGGGAGACGGAGTTTGACCGGGAGACGGAGTTTGACCGCCGGGAGACGGAGTGACCGCCGGGAGACGGAGTTTGACCGGGAGACGGAGTGACCGCCGGGAGACGGAGTGACCGCCGGGAGACGGAGTGACCGCCGGGAGACGGAGTGACCGCCGGGGAGACGGAGTGACCGCGGGAGACGGAGTGACGCGGGAGACGGAGTGACCGCGGAGACGGAGTGACCGCCGGGAGCGGAGTGACCGCCGGGAGACGGAGTGACCGCGGGAGACGGAGTGACCGCGCGGGAGACGGAGTGACCGCCCGGGAGACGGAGTGACCGCGGGAGACGGAGTGACCGCCGGGAGACGGAGTGACCGCGGGAGACGGAGTGACCGCCGGGAGACGGAGTGACCGCTGGAGACGGAGGACCGCCGGGAGACGGAGTGACCGCCGGGAGACGGAGTGACCGCGGGAGACGGAGTGACCGCCGAGACGGAGTGACCGCTGGAGACGGAGTGACCGCCGGGAGACGGAGTGACCGCCGGAGACGGAGTGACCGCGGGAGACGGAGTGACCGCCCGGGAGACGGAGTGACCGCCGGAGACGGAGTGACGCCGGAGACGGAGTGACCGGAGACGGAGTGACCCGGGAGACGGAGTGACGGAGACGGAGTGACCGCTGGAGACGGAGTGACCGCGGGAGACGGAGTGACCGCGGGAGACGGAGTGACGGGAGACGGGAGTGACCGCGGGAGACGGAGTGACCGCCGGGAGACGGAGTGACCGCGGAGACGGAGTGAACCGCGGGAGACGGAGTGACCGCCGGAGACGGAGTGACCGCCGGGAGACGGAGTGACCGCGGGACGGAGTGACCGCCGGGAGACGGAGTGACCGCGGGAGACGGGGACCGCGGGAGACGGAGTGACCGCCGGGAGACGGAGTGACCGCGGAGACGGAGTGACGCCGGAGACGGAGTGACCGCGGGAGACGGAGTGACCGCCGGGAGACGGAGTGACCGCCGGGAGACGGAGTGACCGCCGGGAGACGGAGTGACCGCCGGGAGACGGAGTGACCGCCGGGAGACGGAGTGACCGCCGGGAGACGGAGTGACCGCCGGGAGACGGAGTGACCGCCGGGAGACGGAGTGACCGCCGGGAGACGGAGTGACCGCCGGGAGACGGAGTGACCGCTGGAGACGGAGTGACCGCCGGAGACGGAGTGACCCGGAGACGGAGTGACCGCGGGAGACGGAGTGACCGCGGGAGACGGAGTGACCGCTGGACGGAGTGACCGCCGGGGAGACGGAGGACCCCGAGACGGAGGACCGCCCGGGAGACGGGACGGAGGGACCGCCGGGAGACGGAGGGACCGCCGGGAGACGGAGGGACCGCCGGGAGACGGGGGACCGCCGGGAGACGGAGGGACCGCCGGGAGACGGAGGGACCGCCGGGAGACGGAGGGGACGGAGACGGAGGGACCGCCGGGAGACGGAGGGACCGCCGGGAGACGGAGGGACCGCCGGAGACGGAGGGACCGCCGGGGAGACGGAGGGACCGCCGGAGACGGAGGGACCGCCGGGAGACGGAGGGACCGCCGGGAGACGGGGGACCGCCGGGAGACGGAGGTGACCGCCGGGAGACGGAGGGACCGCCGGGAGACGGAGGGACCGCCGGGAGACGGAGGGACCGCCGGGAGACGGAGGGACCGCCGGGAGACGGAGGGACCGCCGGGAGACGGAGGTGACCGCCGGGAGACGGAGGGACCGCCGGGAGACGGAGGTGACCGCCGGGAGACGGAGGTGACCGCCGGGAGACGGAGGGACCGCCGGGAGACGGAGGGACCGCCGGGAGACGGAGGGACCGCCGGGAGACGGAGGGGACCGCCGGGAGACGGAGGGACCGGAGACGGAGGGACCGCCGGGAGACGGAGGGACCGCCGGGAGACGGAGGTGACCGCCGGGAGACGGAGGGACCGCCGGGAGACGGAGGTGACCGCCGGGAGACGGAGGGACCGCCGGGAGACGGAGGTGACCGCCGGGAGACGGAGGTGACCGCCGGGAGACGGAGGTGACCGCCGGGAGACGGAGGTGACCGCCGGGAGACGGAGGTGACCGCCGGGAGACGGAGGTGACCGCCGGGAGACGGAGGTGACCGCCGGGAGACGGAGGGACCGCCGGGAGACGGAGGGACCGCCGGGAGACGGAGGGACCGCCGGGAGACGGAGGGACCGCCGGGAGACGGAGGGACCGCCGGGAGACGGAGGGACCGCCGGGAGACGGAGGGACCGCCGGGAGACGGAGGGGACCGCCGGGAGACGGAGGGACCGCCGGGACGGAGGACCGCCGGGAGACGGGGGACCGCCGGGGAGACGGAGGGACCGCCGGGAGACGGAGGGACCGCCGGGGGAGACGGAGGGACCGCCGGGAGACGGAGGGACCGCCGGGAGACGGAGGACCGCCGGGAGACGGAGGGACCGCCGGGAGACGGAGGACCGCCGGGAGACGGACGGCTGGAGGGACCGCCGGGAGACGGAGGGGACCGCCGGGAGACGGAGGGGACCGCCGGGAGACGGAGGGGACCGCCGGGAGACGGAGGGGACCGCCGGGAGACGGAGGGGACCGCCGGGAGACGGAGGGGACCGCCGGGAGACGGAGGGACCGCCGGGAGACGGAGGGACCGCCGGGAGACGGAGGGACCGCCGGGACGGAGGACCGCCGGGAGACGGAG
Source organism: Chiridota heheva (assembly GCA_020152595.1). Taxonomy (NCBI): domain Eukaryota; kingdom Metazoa; phylum Echinodermata; class Holothuroidea; order Apodida; family Chiridotidae; genus Chiridota; species Chiridota heheva. Next base: position 2,635,859 of record JAIGNY010000733.1, read on the forward strand.
GGGACCGCCGGGAGACGGAGGGACCGCCGGGAGACGGAGGACCGCCGGGAGACGGAGGGACCGCCGGGAGACGGAGGGACCGCGGGAGACGGAGGGACCGCCGGGAGACGGAGGGACCGCCGGGAGACGGAGGGACCGCCGGGAGACGGAGGGACCGCCGGGAGACGGAGGACCGCCGGGAGACGGAGAGGACCGCCGGGAGACGGAGGGACCGCCGGGAGACGGAGGGACCGCCGGGAGACGGAGGGGACCGCCGGGAGACGGAGGGACCGCCGGGAGACGGAGGGACCGCCGGGAGACGGAGACGGGGACCGCCGGGGACGGAGGGACCGGAGACGGAGGGACCGCCGGGAGACGGAGGGACCGCCGGGAGACGGAGGGACCGCCGGGAGACGGAGGGACCGCCGGGAGACGGAGGGACCGCCGGGAGACGGAGGGACCGCCGGGCCGGGGACGGAGGGACCGCCGGGAGACGGAGGGACCGCCGGGAGACGGAGGGACCGCCGGGAGACGGAGGGGACCGCCGGGAGACGGAGGACCGCCGGGAGACGGAGGGGACCGCCGGGAGACGGAGGGACCGCCGGGAGACGGAGGACCGCCGGGAGACGGAGGACCGCCGGGAGACGGAGGGACCGCCGAGGACGGGGACCGCCGGGGACGGAGGGACCGCCGGGACCGGGACGGACGGAGGGACCGCCGGGAGACGGAGGGACCGCCGGGAGACCGGAGAGGACCGCCGGGAGACGGAGGGACCGCCGGGACCGGAGGGACCGCCGGGGACCGAGGACCGCCGGGAGACCGGAGGGACCGCCGGGGACCGCCGAGGACCGCCGAGGACCGCCGGAGGACCGCCGAGGGACCGCCGAGGGACCGCCGAGGGACCGTCGAGGGACCGCCGAGGGACCGTCGAGGGACCGCCGAGGGACCGTCGAGGGACCGCCGAGGGACCGCCGAGGGACCGTCGAGGGACCGCCGAGGGACCGTCGAGGGGAGGACCGTCGAGGACCGGAGGGGACCGTCGAGAGGGACCGTCGGACCGCCGAGGGACCGGAGGGACCGGAGGGACCGTCGAGGGACCGCCGGGACCGGAGGACCGGAGGACCGGAGGGACCGCCGAGGGACCGGACCGTCGGACCGGAGGGACCGTCGAGGGACCGGAGGGACCGGAGGGACCGCCGGGACCGGAGGGACCGCCGAGGGACCGGAGGGACCGGAGGGGGACCGAGGGACCGCCGAGGACCGGAGGGACCGCCGAGGGACCCGAGGGACCGCCGAGGACCGAGGGAGGACCGGAGGACCGCCGAGGGACGGAGGGACCGGAGGGACGGAGGGACCGGAGGGACCGGAGGGACGGAGGGACTGGAGGGACCGGGGAAAGGGGAACGGAAAGACCGGGCCATCAAAGTACCGGGGGACGGAGGGCTTGGGGACGGAGAGAACGGCGGGACTAGGGACTGGAGGGACTGGGGAGCAGAGGGACCTGGGACCGAAAGGAACGTGGACCGGAGGGAACAGAGGGACCAAAGACTAGAGAGACCAGGGGATAGAGACCAGAGACAAGGGACCAGGGACGGAGGACTCAGGGACTGGAGGGACCGGAGGGACCGGGGACCGGAGGGAAGAGAGAGATCAAAGACTAGAAGGACCAGGGGATTGAGGGACCGGAGGGACCTGGGGACGGAGGGACCGGGGGACGAGGGACCAGGGACCGGGGGACAAAGGGGACGAGAAGACTAAAAGACCGAGGGACGGAAAGACCGGGGGGACGAAGGAACCGGGAAACGAAGGGACAGGGGGACGGAGGGACTTGAGAGACGGAGGGACTGGAGGGACCGGGGACCGGGGAACAGAAGGACCGGGCGGCGAAAGGATTGGGGGACGGGAGGACCGGGGACGAAAGGACCGGGGAGGGAAGAAACGGGGGGACTGGGGACTGGAGGGACTGGGACTGGAGGGACTGGGGACTGGAGGGACCTGGGACCGGAAGGAACGGGGACCGGAGGGAACAGAGGGACCAAGAACTAGAGGGACCAGGGGATGGAGGGACCAGAGGGACCGGGCGACAGAGAGACCAAGGGACGAGGACGGAGGGACTAGAGGGACCGGAGGGACCATAGGGACCGGAGGGACCGGGATCGGAGGGAACAGAGGTACCAAAGACTAGAAGGCCCAAAGGATGGAGGGACCGGAGGGACCGGGGGACGGATGGACCTGGGGACGAGAGACCAGGGACGGAGGGACCGGGGTCGAAGGGGACGAGAGGACTGAAAAACCGAGAGACGGAGGAACCGGGGGATGGAGGAACCGGGGAACGGAGGGACTGCAGAGACGGGGGACTTGAGGGACGGGGGACTGGAGGGACGGGGGGGGACAAAAGGACCGGGCGACGAAAGGATTGGGGACGGGGGACCGGGGACGAAAGGACCAGGGACGGGGGACTGGGGAACGGAGGGACTGGGACTGGAGGGACTGGGGACTGGGGACTGGAGGACCGGAGGAACTGTGGAGCGGAGGGACCAGGGGACGGGGAGACTGAAGGGACCGGGGGGACGGAGGGGACAGGGGGACGGAGAGGCCGGAGGACAGGGGGACCGGAGGGACCACCGAGGGACCGAGGTAAAAAGTGACCGTGGGACGAGAGATTGGGGACGGAGGGACCGGGGGACGGCGATGACGAGAGGACTGAAAGACCGAGAAACGGAGGGACCAGGGGACGGAGGAACCGAGGAACGGAGGGACGGAGGGACCGGGGGACAAAAGGACCGGGCGACGAAGGGACCGGGGACGGAAGGAACGGAGGGACTTGGAATTTGAGGGACTGGGGACCGGAGGACCGCGGGACGGAGGGAACGGAGGAACTGGGGACCGGAGGAACTGGGGACCGGAGGGACTAGAGGACGGAGAGACTGAAGGGACCGGGAGGAAGGAGGGGACAGGGGGACGGAGAGGCCGGGGACAGGGGGACCGGGACAGGGGGCCCTAAGGAACCACCGTGGGACCGAGGGATAAAGGGACAGGGGGACGGAAAACCGAAGGACGGAGGTGACTAAGGGACTGGGACCGAAGGACGGAGGGGCCTGGGACCGAAGGACGAGGGGAACGGAGGGACCGGGGACCGGAGGGACCACGGACCAGAGGGACCGGGGACCGGAGGAACTGGAAGGACCAGGGACCGGAAGGACCGGGGACCGGGGATCGGAGGGAACAGAGGGACCAAGGACTAGAAGGACCAGGGGATGAAGGGACTGGAGGGACCGGGGGACGAGAGACCAGGGACGGGGGACGGAAGGACCGGGGGACGAGAGGACTGAAAGACCGAGGGACGGAGGGGCCGGGGGGACGGAGAAACCGGGAACGGAGGGACAGGGGACGGAAAAACTGGGGACGGTGAGACTTGAGGGATGGAGGGACTGGGGGGGACCAGGTACCAGGGAACAGAAGGACCGGGCGACGAAAGGACTGGGGGACGAAGGGACCGGACGAAAGGACCGGAGAGGGAAGGAACGGAGGGACTGGGGATTGGGGGGACTGGGGACTGGAGGGACTAGGGACCATGGACCGGAAGGAACGGGGACCGGAGGGAACAGAGGGACCAAGAACTAGAGGGACCAGGGGATGAAGGGACCGGAGGGACCGGGCGACGGAGAGACCGGGGACCACGGACCAGGGACGAGGAAAGAGGGACCGGGGACCGGGGGACCATAAGGATCGGAGGGAACAGAGGGACCAAGGACTAGAAGGACCAGGGGATGGGGGATGGAGGGACCGGGGACGGAGGGACCGGGGACGAGAGACCAGGGACTGGGGACGGAGGGGCCGGGGACGGAGGGGCCGGGGACGGAGGGGACGAGAGTACTGAAAAACCGAGGGACGGAGGACCGGGGAACGGAGGAACCGGGGAACGAAGGGACCGGGGGACGGAGGGACCGGGGGACGGAGGGACTGCAGAGATCGGGGGACGAAGGGACCGGGGGACGAGGGACCGGGGACGAGGGACGGGGGACGGAGGGACCGGGGTACAAAAGGACCGGGCGACGAAGGGACAGGGGGACGAAGGGACCGGGGACGGAGGAACGGAGGGACTGGGAACTTGAGGGACGGAGGACCGGGAGACGGAGGGAATTGTGGACCGGAGGGACCAGGGGACGGAGAGACTGAAGGGACCGGGGAACGGAGGGGACAGGGGACGGAGAGGTCGGGGGACCGGAGGGACCACCGGGGGACCGAGGGATAAAGGGACCGTGGGACAAGAGACCAGGAACGGGGGACGGAGGGACCGGGGGACGGAGGAGACGAGAAAACTGAAAAACCGAGGGACCGAGGGACGGAGGAATCGGGGAACGGAGGGACCGGGGGACGGAGGGAATGCCGAGACCGGGGACGAAGGACCATGGGACGAGGGACCGGGGACGGAGGGACCGGGGGACAAAAGGACTGGGCGATGAAGGGACCGGGACGAAGGGACCGGGGTCGGAAGGAACAGAGGGACTGGGAACTTGAGGGACTGGGGACCGGAGGACCGGGGGACGGAGGAACTGGGGACCGGAGGAACTGGGTATCGGAGGGACCAGGGGACGGAGAGACACAAAGGACCGTAGGGACCAGGGGACGGAGAGACTGGAGGGACCGGGGGGAAGGAGGGGACAGGTGGACGGAGAGGCCGGGGGACAGGGGGGACCGGGAACAGGGGCCCGGAGGGACCACCGTGGGACCGAAGGATAAAGAAACCGGGAGACGGCAAACCGGGGGACCAGGGACGGAGGACAGAGGGGCCTGGGACCGAAGGACGGAGGGACTAGGGGAACGGAGGGACCGGGGACCACGGACCGGAGGGACCGGGGACTGGAGGAACCGGGGACCGGGAATCGGGGGGAACAGAGGGACCAAGGACTAGAAGAACCAGGGGATGGAGGGACCGGGGGACGGAAGGACCGGGGACGGGGACGGAGGGACCGGGGATCGGAGGGAACAGAAGGACCAAGGACTAGAAGGACCAGGGGATGGAAGGACCGGGGGACAAAGGGATCGGGGGACGAGAGACGGGGAACGGAGGGGACGAGAGGACTGAAAGACCGAGGGACGGAGGGACCGGGGGACAGAGCAACCGGGGAACGGAGGGACCCGGGGACGGAGGGACTGCAGAGACCGGGGGACGAAGGGACTGGGGGACGAGGGACGGGGGACCGAGGGACAAAAAGACCGGGCTACGAAGAGACCGGGGGACGGAGAGACCGGGGACGGAGGGACCGGGGACGAAAGGAACGGAGGGACTGGGGACTGGAGGGACTGGGGACCAGGGCGACCTGGGACCGGAGGGACGGGGACCGGAGGAAACAGAGGGACCAAGGACTAGAAGGACCAGGGGATGGAGGGACCGGAGGGACTGGGGGACGGAGAGACCGGGGGACGAGGGACCAGGGACGGGGGACGGAGGGCCTAGAGGGACCGGGGATCGGAGGAACCGGAAGGACCGGAGGGACCGGAAGGACCGGAGGACCGGAGGGACCGGGGATTGAAGGGAACAGAGGGACCAAGGACTAGAGGGACTAGGGGATGGAGGGACCGGGGGACGGAGGAACAGGGGGACGAGTTGGTCCCCCTGAACTTGAGGGACTGGGGACCGGAAGACCGGGGACGGAGGGAACGGAGGAACCGAGGACGGGGATGGAGGGACCGGGGGCAGGGGACGGAGAGGCCGAGGGACCGCGGACAAGGGAAGGAAGGACCGGGAGACGAGGGACCAGGGACGGGGACGGAAGGACCGGGGGACGGAGGGACCGGGGGACGGAGGGACCGGGGGACGGAGGGACCGGGGGACGGAGGGACCGGGGGACGGAGGACGAAGGGACCGCAGGGAACAGAGGGACCAAAGACTAGAGGGACCAGGGAATGGAGGGACGGAGGGACGAGGGACCGGGGACGAGGGATATTTTTGGACTCTTTCTTTTTCTTTTCTTTTCTTTGGACTCTTTCCTTTTGGACTCTTTTCTTTTAGACTCTTTTCTTTTGGACCCTTTTCTTTTCTTTTGGATTCTTTTCTTTTCGACTGTTTCCTTTCTTTTTTTTTTTTTTTGGACTGTTTTTTTCTTTTCTTTCGGACTCTTTTTTCTTTTGAAGTCTTTTCTTTTTTGGTCTCTTTTCTATTGGTCTCTTTTCTATTGGTCTCTTTTACTAATCTTTTTTAATTCTTTTGAACTCTTTTCTTTTCTTTTGGTATCTTTTCTATTGGTCTTTTTTATTCATTTCATTTTTTTTCTATTCTTTTTTGTGGACTTTTCTATTTTATTTTCGACTGTTTTTTTTTTTTTCGGACTCTTATTCTTTTGAACTATTTTTTTAACCCTTTTCTTTCTTTTGGTCTCTTTTCTTTCCTTTACTTTTGGACTGTGTTGGACTCTTTTCTTGTGGACTCTTTTCTTGTGGACTATTTTTCTTTTCATTTATTTTATTTTCTTGCCTTTTGGATTCTTTTCTTTTAGACTTTTTTCTGTATTTTTTGGCTCTTTTTCCTTTTGATTCTTTTTTTAAGTCTTTTCTTTTGGGCTCTTTTCTTTTCTTTTTCTTCTCTTTAGGATTCTTTTTTTTTCTTTTGGACTCTTTTCTTTTCTTTTGGAATGCTTTCGTTTGGACTGTTTTCTTTTCCTTTGGACTTTTTTCTTTTAGACTCTTTTCTTTTGAAATGTTTTCTTTTGCAATTTTTTTTCCTTTGAATTCTTTTCTTTTGGATTCTTTTCTTTTGAATTCTTTTCTTTTGGACTGTTTCCTTTTCTTTTGGACATTTTTCTTTTGTTTTAAACTCTTTTGTTGTTGTCTGGAATGTTTTCTTTTGGAATATTTTCTTTCTTTTTGGTATCTTTTCTTTTCTTTTGGACTCTTCTTTTAAACTCTTTTCTTTTGATTTTTTTTTCGTTTTTCTTTTGGTCTCTTTTCTATTGGTCTCTTTTCTATTGGTCTTTTTCACTCATTTTTTTTCTTTTAGACTCTTTTCTTTTCTTTTCGACTGTTACTTTTTCATTTTCATTTTTAGACTGTTTTTTTTTTTCTCTTTTTTCGGATTCTGTTCCTTTAAACTCTTTTCTTTTCTTTTGGTCTCTTTTCTATTGGTCTTTGTTATTCATTTCATTTTTTTTTTAATTCTTTTTTGTGGACTTTTTTTATTTCATTTTCGACTTTTTTTGTCTCTTTTCTTTCCTTTACTTTTGGACTCTGTTGGACTCTTTTCGTGTGGACTCTTTTCTTGTGGACTCCTTTTTTAAGGACTAGTTTTCTTTTTATTTATTTTATTTTCTTTCCTTTTGGACTCATTTCTTTTAAACTTTTTTCAGTTCCTATTGACTCTTTTTCTGTTTGACTCTTTTTTAAAGTCTTTCCTTTCTTTTGGTCTCTTTTCTTTTTCTATTCTTTTCTTCTTTTTTTTTATTCTTTTCTTTTTCTTTTCTTTAGGATTCCTTTTTTTTCTTTTGAACTCTTTTCTTTTCTTTTGGTCTCTTTTCTATTGGTCTCTTTTACTAGTTTTTTTTCTATTCTCTTGGACCCTTTTCTTTTGGACTCTTTTCTTTTCTATTGGTCTCTTTTCTATTGGTCTCTTTAACTCATTTTTTTTCTTTTCTTTTGGACCCTTTTCTTTTGGACTCTTTTCTTTTCTATTGGACTCTTTTCTTTTGTACTCCTTTCTTTTCTTTTTGTTTTGGACTCTTTTCTTTTGAATTCTTTTCCTTTCTTTTGGCTTCTTTTCTTTTCTTTTGGACTCTTTTCTTCTTTTTTTTTGGTCTTTTTTCTTTCCTGTACTTTTGGACTCTGTTGGACTCTTTTCTTGTGGACTCTTTTCTTAAGGACTATTTTTCTTTTTATTCATTTTATTTTCTTTACTTTTCTTTACTTTTTTATAACTTTTTCACTTCTAATCGACTCCTTTAATTTTTAACTATTTTCTTTTCTTTTGGACTCTTTTCTTTGTCTTTTCTTTTAAATTCTTTCCTTTCTTTTGGCTTCTTTTCTTTTCTTTTGGACTCTTTTGTTTTGTTTTAGTCTCTTTTTTTCTTTACTTTTGGACTCTGTTGGACTCTTATCTTGTTGACTCTTTTGTTTTGTTATTTGTTTCTTTTAGACTCTATTCTTTTGGACTCTTTTCTTGTTCTGTTTTTTTTTGGGGGGACTTTCTTTTCTTTTGAATTCTTTCTCTTAGACTCTTTTTTTTCGGACTCTCCTTTTGAACTCTTTTCCTTTGAAATCTTTTTTTTTTCTTTTAATCTTTATTCTTTTCTTGTATTTTCTTTAAGACTCTTTTATTCTTTTGAACTCTTTTCTTTTCTTGTGGTCTCTTTTCTATTGGTCTCTTTTACTCATTTCTTTTCTTTTATACTCTTTTCTTTTGTTTCTATTTTGGACTCTTTTCTTTTCTTTTCCTTTTCTTTTTTTTTGGCTTTCCTTTTCTTTTCTTTTCAAGTCTTTTCTTTTTCTTTACTTTTGGACTCTGTTGGACTCTTTTGTTGTTGACTCTTTAGTTCTTTTTCTTATCTTTTCTTTTGGACTCTATTCGATTGACTCTTTTCTTTCTCTTTTTTAGACTCTTTCCTTTTCTTTTCTTTTCTTTTGATCTCTTTTCTTTTGGATTATTTTTTTTTTTTTTTTTTTTTTTTTTTTCTTCTTCTTTTCTTTTGGACTCTTTTTTTTTTTTTTCGACTCTTTTTTTTTTTTTCCGACTGTTTCCTTTTCTTTCTTTTTTGGACTCTTTTCTTTTGGACTCTTTTCTTTTCTTTTGAACTCTTTTCTTTTCGACTGTTTCGTTTTCGTTTCTTTTCTTTTGGACTCTTTTCTTTTTTTTTCTTTTCTTTCGGACTCTGTTCTTTCGAACACTTTTCTTTTGATCTTTTGTATTGGTCTCTTCTTTTTCTTTTCTTTTCGACTGTTTTCTTTTATTTTTAATTTCTTTTGGACTGTCTTTTGAATTCTTTTTCTTTGAAATCTTTTCTCTTTTCTTTTGGTCTATTCTAATGGACTCTTTTAAACTTATCTTGTATTTTCTTTTGGATTCTTTTTTTCTTTTGAATTCTTTTTTTTTCTTTTGGTCTTTTTCTATTGGTCTCTTCTTTTTCTTTTCTTTTCGACTGTTTTCTTTTATTTTCAATTTCTTTTGGACTTTTCTTTTGAATTCTTTTCTTTTGAAATCTTTTCTTTTCTACTGGTCTCTTTTCTATTGGTCTCTTTTACTCATTTCTTTTCCATTCTTTTGAACCCTTTTCTTTTGGACTCTTTTCTTTTCGACTGTTTTCTTTTCGTTTCTTTTCTTTAGGACTGTTTTCTTTTCTTTCGGACTCTGTTCTTTTGAAACTTTTTTTTGAACTTTTTTATTAGTCTCTTCTTTTTTCTTTTCTTTTTAATTTCTTTTGGACTATTTTTTGAATTCTTTTCCTTTAAAATCTTTTCCTTTCTTTTGGTCTATTCTATTGGACTCTTTGATTCTTTTCCTGTATTTTCTTTTGGACTCTTTTTTCTTTTGAATTCTTTTCTTTTCTTTTGGTCTCTTTTCTATTGGTCTCTTTTTTATTGGTCTCTTTTATTCATTTCTTTTCTATTCTTTTGGACCCTTTTCTTTTGGACTCTTTTCTTTTGGACCCTTTTCTTTGATATACTCTTTTCTTTTCTTTTTGTTTTGGACTCTTTTCTTTTCTTTGGGTCTCTTTTCTATTAGTCTCTTTTACTCATTTTTTTTTTTTTCTTTGGACTCTCGACTCTTTTCTTGTTCTTTTTTTGGCTTTCCTTTTTTTTTGGACTCTTTTTCTTTCTCTAAGACTCCTTTCTTTTGGACTCTTTTCTTTTCTTTTCTTTTGGACTATTACTTTTTCTTTTCTTTTTGGACTGTTTTTTCTCTTTTCTTTCGGATTCTGTTCTTTTGAACTCTTTTTTTCTTTTGGTCTCTTTTCTATTGGTCTCTTTTATTAATTTCTTTTCTTTTCTTTTGGACTATTTTTTTTTTTTTTGTACTTTCTTTGACCCTTTTCTTTTGACCTCTTTTCTTTTCTTTTCAAGTCTTTTCTTTACTTTTAGACTCTGTTGGACTCTTTTTTGTTGTTGACTCTTTTGTTCTTTTTCTTATCTTTTCTTTTGGACTCTATTCGATTCGACTCTTTTCTTTCTCTTTTTTTTTTGGACTTTTTCCTTTTCTTTTCTTTTGATTTCTTTTCTTTTGGACTGTTTTCTTTTGGACTATTTTCTTTTCTTTTGGATTCTTTTTTTTTTGTTCTTTTTCTTTTCTTTTGGACTCTTTTTTTTTTTTTCGACTGTTTTTTTTTCCGACTGTTTCCTTTTCTTTTCTTTTGGACTCTTTTCTTTTGCACTGTTTTTTTCTTCTTTTCTTTCAGACTGTTCTTTTTAATTCTTTTCTCTTAAACTCTTTTCTTTTCTATTAGACTCTTTTCTTTTCTTTTGGACTCTTTTCTTTTGGACTGTTTTCTATTGGTCTTTTCTTTTTTCTTTTCTTTTCGACTGTTTTCTTTTATTTTTAATTTCTTTTGGACTGTCTTTTGAATTCTCTTCCTTTGAAGTCTTTTCTCTTTTCTTTTGGTCTATTCTATTGGACTCTTTTATTCTTATCTTGTATTTTCTTTTGGACTCTTTTTTTTCTTTTGAATTCTTTTCTTTTCTTTTGGTCTCTTTTCTATTGGTCTCTTCTTTTTCTTTTCTTTTCGACTGTTTTTTTATATTTTTTATTTTTTTGGACTTCTTTTAAATCCTTTTTTTTTTTAAAGTCTTTTCTTTTCTTTTGGTCTATTCTATTGGACTCTTTTATTCTTTTCCTGTATTTTCTTTTGGACTCTTTTTTTTCTTTTCTTTTGGTCTCTTTTCTATTGGTCTCTTTTCTATTAGTCTCTTTTACTTATTTCTTTTCTATTCTTTTGGACCCTTTTCTTTTGGACTTTTTTCTTTTGGACCCTTTTCTTTTTGTTTTTGACTCTTTTCTTTTCTTTTGGTCTCTTTTCTATTAGTCTCTTTTACTCATTTGTTTTCTTTTCTTTGGACCATTTTCTTTTGGACTCTTTTCTTTTCTATTGGACTCTTTTCTTTTGGACCCTTTTCTTTTATACTCTTTTCTTTTCTTTTTGTTTTGAACTCTTTTCTTTTGGATTCTTTTCCTTTTTTTTGGCTTCTTTTCTTTTCTTTTGGACTCTTTTTTTCTTCTTCTGGTCTCTTTTCTTTCTTTACTTTTGGACTCTGTTAGACTCTTATCTTGTTGACTCTTTTGTTTTTTTGTTTTTGTTTTTTTAGACTCTATTCTATTGGACTCTTTTCTTGTTCTTTTTTGGCTTTCCTTTTTTTTTGACTCTTTTCTTTTCTCTAAGACTCCTTTTTTTGGACTCTTTTTTTTCTTTTGGACTCTTTTCTTTTAGACTCTTTTCTTTTGGACTCTTTTCTTTTCTTTTCTTTTGGACTGTTATTTTTCTTTTCTTCATTGGACTGTTTTTTCTCTTTTCTTTCGGATTCTGTTCTTTTGAACTCTTTTCTTTTCTATTGGTCTCTTTTATTAATTTCATTTTTTCTATTCTTTTTGTGGACTTTTTATTTTATTTTCGACTGACTCTTTCTTTTTTTTTTTCTGACTTATTCTTTTAAACTATTTTTTTGAACTTTTTTCTTTTTTGGTCTCTTTTCTTTTCTTTACTTTTAGACTCTGTTGGTTTCTTTTCTTGTGGACTCTTTTCTTAAGGACTAATTTTCTTTTTTATTCATTTTATTTTCTTTGCTTTTGGTCTCTTTTCTTTTGAACTTTTTTCAGTTCTTATGGACTCTTTTTCTTTTTGACTCTTTTTTTAACTCTTTTCTTTTCTTTTGGTCTCTTTTCTATTGGTCTCTTTTACTAATCTTTTTTCTATTCTTTTGGACCCTTTTCTTTTGGACTCTTTTCTTTTCTATTGGACTCTTTTCTTTTGTACTCTTTTCTTTTGGACCCTTTTCTTTTATACTCTTTTCTTTTCTTTTTGTTTTGGACTCTTTTCTTTTGGATTCTTTTCCTTTCTTTTGGCTTCTTTTCTTTTCTTTTGGACTCTTTTTTTTGGTCCATTTTCCTTCTTTACTTTTGGACTCTGTTAGACTCTTATCTTGTTGACTCTTTTGTTTTGTTTTTTGTTTTTTTTAGACTCTATTCTATTCGACTCTTTTCTTGTTCTTTTTTTGGCTTTCCTTTTTTTTTGGACTCTTTTCTTTTCTCTAAGACTCCTTTCTTTTGGACTCTTTTCTTTTCTTTTCTTTTGGACTATTACTTTTTCTTTTCTTTTTTGGACTGTTTTCTTCTCTTTTCTTTCGGATTCTGTTCTTTTGAACTCTTTTTTTTTCTTTTGGTCTCTTTTCTATTGGTCTCTTTTATTAATTTCTTTTCTTTTCTTTTGGACTCTTTTTTTTGTACTTTCTTTGGACCCTTTTCTTTTGACCTCTTTTCTTTTCTTTTCAAGTCTTTTCTTTACTTTTAGACTCTGTTGGACTCTTTTGTTGTTGACTCTTTTGTTCTTTTTTCTTATCTTTTCTTTTGGACTCTATTCGATTCGACTCTTTTCTTTCTCTTTTTTTTTGGACTTTTTCCTTTTCTTTTCTTTTGATTTCTTTTCTTTTGACTGTTTTCTTTTGACTATTTTCTTTTCTTTTGGATTCTTTTTTTTTTTTTGTTCTTTTTCTTTTCTTTTGACTCTTTTTTTTTTCCTGACTGTTTTTTTTTTTCCGACTGTTTCCTTTTCTTTTCTTTTGACTCTTTTCTTTTGCACTGTTTTTTTTCTTCTTTTCTTTCAGACTGTTCTTTTTAATTCTTTTCTCTTAAACTCTTTTCTTTTCTATTAGACTCTTTTCTTTTCTTTTGGACTCTTTTCTTTTGGACTGTTTTCTATTGGTCTTTTCTTTTTCTTTTCTTTTCGACTGTTTTCTTTTATTTTTAATTTCTTTTGGACTGTCTTTTTTCTCTTCCTTTGAAGTCTTTTCTCTTTTCTTTTGGTCTATTCTATTGGACTCTTTTATTCTTATCTTGTATTTTCTTTTGGACTCTTTTTTTCTTTTGAATTCTTTTCTTTTCTTTTGGTCTCTTTTCTATTGGTCTCTTCTTTTTCTTTTCTTTTCGACTGTTTTTTTTATTTTTTATTTTTTTGGACTGTTCTTTTTTAAATCCTTTTTTTAAAGTCTTTTCTTTTCTTTTGGTCTATTCTATTGACTCTTTTATTCTTTTCCTGTATTTTCTTTTGGACTCTTTTTCTTTTTTCTTTTCTTTTGGTCTCTTTTTATTGGTCTCTTTTCTATTAGTCTCTTTTACTTATTTCTTTTCTATTCTTTTGGACCCTTTTCTTTTGGACTTTTTCTTTTGGACCCTTTTTTTTTTGTTTTTGACTCTTTTCTTTTCTTTTGGTCTCTTTTCTATTAGTCTCTTTTACTCATTTTTTTTCTTTTCTTTGGACCATTTTCTTTTGGACTCTTTTCTTTTCTATTGGACTCTTTTCTTTTGGACCCTTTTCTTTTATACTCTTTTCTTTTCTTTTTGTTTTGGACTCTTTTCTTTTGGATTCTTTTCCTTTTTTTTGGCTTCTTTTCTTTTCTTTTGGACTCTTTTTTTCTTCTTCTGGTCTCTTTTCTTTCTTTACTTTTGGACTTTGTTAGACTCTTATCTTGTTGACTCTTTTGTTTTTTTGTTGTTTTTTTTCAGACTCTATTCTATTGGACTCTTTTCTTGTTCTTTTTTTGGCTTTCCTTTTTTTTTTGGACTCTTTTCTTTTCTCTAAGACTCCTTTTTTTGGACTCTTTTCTTTTGGACTCTTTTCTTTTAGACTCTTTTCTTTTGGACTCTTTTCTTTTCTTTTCTTTTGGACTGTTATTTTTTCTTTTCTTCATTGGACTGTTTTCTTCTCTTTTCTTTCGGATTCTGTTCTTTTGAACTCTTTTCTTTTCTATTAATCTCTTTTATTAATTTCATTTTTTCTATTCTTTTTTGTGGACTTTTTTATTTTATTTTTCTGACTTATTCTTTTAAACTATTTTTTTGAACTTTTTTCTTTTTTGGTCTCTTTTCTTTTCTTTACTTTTAGACTCTGTTGGTTTCTTTTCTTGTGGACTCTTTTCTTAAGGACTAATTTTCTTTTTTATTCATTTTATTTTCTTTGCTTTTGGTCTCTTTTCTTTTGAACTTTTTTCAGTTCTTATGGACTCTTTTTCTTTTTGACTCTTTTTTTAACTCTTTTCTTTTCTTTTGGTCTCTTTTCTATTGGTCTCTTTTACTAATCTTTTTTCTATTCTTTTGGACCCTTTTCTTTTGGACTCTTTTCTTTTCTATTGGACTCTTTTCTTTTGTACTCTTTTCTTTTATACTCTTTTCTTTTTGTTTTGGACTCTTTTCTTTTCTATTGGACTCTTTTCTTTTGTACTCTTTTCTTTTGGACCCTTTTCTTTTATACTCTTTTCTTTTTGTTTTGGACTCTTTTCTTTTGGATTCTTTTCCTTTCTTTTGGCTTCTTTTCTTTTCTTTTGGACTCTTTTTTTTCTTTTAGTCTCTTTTCTTTCTTTACTTTTGGACTCTGTTGGACTCTTATCTTGTTGACTCTTTTGTTTTGTTTTTGTTTCTTTTAGACTCTATTCTTTTGGACTCTTTTCTTGTTCTTTTTTTAGCTTTCCTTTTCTTTTAGACTCTTTTCCTTCCTTTTGGATTCTTTTCCTTTAGACTCTGTTTTTGAGCTCTTCTCCTTTGAAATCTTTTTTTTTTTTTAATTTCTCCTATTGGACTCTTATTCTTTTCTTGTATTTTCTTTTAGATTTTTTTTTCTTTTGAGCTCTTTCTTTTGGTCTCTTTTCTATTGGTCTCTTTTCTATTAATCTCTTTTACTCATTTCTTTTCTTTTCTTTTGGACTCTTTTCTTTTGGACTCTTTTCTTTTGGACTCTTTTCTTTTCTTTTGGATTTTTTTTTTAGACTATTTTCTTTTGGACTCTTTTCTTTTCTTCTGGACTCTTTTCTTTTCTTCTGGACTCTTTTCTATTGGTCTCTTTTCTATTGGTCTCTTTTACTCATTTCTTTTCTTTTCTTTTGGACTCTTTTCTTTTGGACTCTTTTCTTTTGACTCTTTTCTTTTCTTTTGGATTTTTTTTTTTTTTAGACTATTTTCTTTTGGACTCTTTTCTTTTCTTCTGGACTCTTTTCTTCTGGACTCTTTTCTTTTCTTCTGGACTCTTTTCTATTGGTCTCTTTTCTATTGGTCTCTTTTACTCATTTCTTTTCTATTCTTTTGGACCCTTTTCTTTTGGACTCTTTTCTTTTCAACTATTTCCTTTTCGTTTCTTTTCTTTAGGACTGTTTTCTTTTCTTTCGGACTCTATTCTTTTGAACACTTTTTTTTTAACTTTTTTATTGGTCTCTTCTTTTCTCTTTTCTTTTTAATTTCTTTTAATTTCTTTTGGACTATTCTTTTGAATTCTTTTTCTTTAAAATCTTTTCTCTTTTCTTTTGGTCTATTCTATTAGACTCTTTCATTCTTTTCCTGTATTTTCTTTTGGACTCTTTTTTCTTTTGAATTCTTTTCTTTTCTTTTGGTCTCTTTTCTATTGGTCTCTTTTTTATTGGTCTCTTTTATTCATTTCTTTTCTATTCTTTTGGACCCTTTTCTTTTGGACTCTTTTCTTTTGGACCCTTTTCTTTGATATACTCTTTTCTTTTCTTTTTGTTTTAGACTCTTTTCTTTTAGATTCTTTTCCTTTCTTTTGGCTTCTTTTCTTTTCTTTTAGACTCTTTTTTTTCTTTTGGTCTCTTTTCTTTCTTTACTTTTCGACTCTATTGGACTCTTTTCTTGTTCTTTTTTTTTTTGGCTTTTTTTTTTGGACTCTTTTTTTTCTCTTAGACTCCTTTCCTTTGGACTCTTTTATTTTGGAACGTTTTCTTTTGGACTCTTTTCTTTTGGACTCTTTTCTTTTGGACTCTTTTCTTTTCTTTTCTTTTGGACTGTTACTTTTTCTTTTCTTTTTTTCTTTTCTTTTTTGACTCTTTTTTCTTTTTTCTTTTCTTTTTTTTCTTTTCTTTCAGATTCTGTTCTTTTGACTCTTTTTTTATTTTGGAACGTTTTCTTTTGGACTCTTTTCATTTTGGACTCTTTTCTTTTCTTTTCTTTTTGGTTACTCTTTTTCTTTTTATCTTTCGGTCTCTTTTCTATTGGTCTCTTTTATTAATTTCATTTTTTTTTCAATTCTTTTTTGTGGACTTTTTAATTTTATTTTCGACTGTTTTTTTTTCTTTTTTCTTCGGACTTTTATTTTTTTGAATTATTTTTTTGAACTCTTTTTCTTTTTTGGTCTCTTTTCTTTCCTTTACTTTTGGACTCTGTTGGACTCTTTTCTTGATACTGGAAATGAAATAAGTCATATTTGGATATTTGTGAAGGGAATAATATTTGTGCCAAACATGCAAATAAGTCAGGCTACACATTAGCTCTATGACACACACAATCATTGTCAGGAAAAGCTATTAACTCTTATTATCAGTTTATGTGGTTCAACCTTAATGAATTGGTAGTTTGCCATGCCCATCTCAAACCTATGAATTTTCTGGTGTTGAAAGGGAAAACATTAAACAGGTAAATAATTCAATTGTGTGTAGGGTAAAGAAAGTATAATTTGTAATAATACAGGAAATATACATCAATTGACTTAAACAAGTGGTACAGGTTACATAAAATGGTGTGTAAATTCAGGTGTTAAAAACAGATGAACACATATTATTCTGCCATTAACTTCTAAAAATCATTCCTATAAATGTCCATGTACATTAATGATAGATGAATAGGGACTTCATTGTGGAGGTAACCAATTTACAAAAGAATAAGTAAAAAGCTTTGACATCACAATTTTGATTTTCTGCAATAATCACCTGTATATATTAACTTTAACAACTGACAATCAACTTTACAAACATTCCTGACAGTTTCCTTATGAGACATCTTCTGTAGATGACCATACTGCCATAAGTCCTCCACTTATCACTACAGCTTTAGCTAAAATCAGCAAACTGTGTGAAGTGATGTTGATGTAGGTATAGATATACCACAGTATGTTATTATTTCACAATATTAGTCTTTAAGAAAGAAGCAGAAATCGACAAAATTTCAGGTTCTTCCTATGCAGCATAATAACTATAGGCCCCCATGGTTGTAAAGTGTGGCCTATAGTCAACTGAGTAAAAGACATGTTGAAGTGTGATTTTTCATGTCTGTTTACTGCATATGAAAGCCTCGTCCGCTGGTTTTGATGTTGAATTTTCAGTCTTGGGGTGTGTGTCTTTTTTGGTTAGGCAGATTATTTTGTATGTATAAAAGGATACACTAAAATTACCATTTCATTTCTTCATAGCCTGATAACAGTACATTCAACTGCCCAGAAAATTCATTATACATGTGCCTGGAGTCAGAAAACATTTGGGCAGGGTATTGTGTACTACAAAATGATATAGCATGGGGGAACGTAATTTCGTGCACTTGAGAAAGAAAATGGCGAAAATTTGATTAAAAAACGAGAATTTACCTTTGAAAATTCTTTGAAGGTGTTACTAAATTTCTCATCTTTGTAACGGTGATGAATAAAAAAGAAACTTTTCCATGAAAAAGTCAAGCGATAACAAATAATAAGAAAACTCGAGCGTGTTCGTTCAAGCTTGAGGGTCTTCTAATTTCGTGCATCTTATGGCGCACTTTTGCTTTCGCTTTTATCCATTAGAAAAACTTGAAGCCCCTTTCAAACAGTATACGAAATGTTGTTTTCAAACAGTTAACGTATATAAAACATTGAAACTTAAAAAAGAAAGATCAAAAATCACTCTTCCGAGTCTTTACATTGGGAGGCATAAGCAATCGCACTAAAACACATTCTGATTCAATAGCTTATTTTTAGTGATATCTGGTGAAAAGAATCTACCTAGACATTTCATTTGTTTCTATAATCTATTATTTGTGCATTAACACTCACATATTCATTTGATTAAGAATACAATAAGAAAATATAAATTTTTCACACCCTATCGAGGGACGAAAATGAACTTTTGTAAAGTCATAGCCTTAAGTTAAAGTTTAAGCTCTTAAATATTCATCAGTTTTGAACCCGATGTGACTTTTGTTTATACTTTTATTACATAGCTTAGGCCATCATTACATAATAAAACGTCTTTCATTCTAACGTCAGTGATAGCAGATGGATGTGTGTGTTCGAGTGAGAATGAAAAATTGTTGTTTTTATTGGCTCAATTGGACCAGTAATTTTTGAAAGGAAAAAATCTTTTAGGATGTGAGTTATATTGCATTTTAAGTAAGAAATACTTACCCCAGGAAGCGTCATTTTCACGATTTTGAAGGTAAATTTTAGCTCGTAAGTCCGATTGTTCGAAATTGGTTGTTGAACTAGGTGAAATTGAACATATTACAGTATGTAGTGCACGAAATTAGGTTCAGTTACTATATATAGGGCGAATGACGTCACGCTCTCTGCCTATATATATATTGGACTTTTTTTTTATACTCAAAAGGCCTTTACCTCTGCCTACCTTTGATTTCCCAACTTATCATTTAAAAAAAAACTTTTAAACCTAGGGTCTTTCTAGAGTGTGCGAGCCACCCCAAATTTCATTAGTAAGGCATCTTTGACATGTTCGACATGAATTTGTGCAGGGCAAAACTTACTGCTTGGATCCGCGCTATTGCTATAACATAAACTGACGTGCCCTCTCACACCTTCTTTGTAAAGATTAAAAGGTGCCCTTTCACAGAAATAAACAAGTGTTATTCAAAATATCATAATATATCTTAGCCCCCTTATTCAGTTATTATAATTTATCTTTGTATTGTCAGATTGAAGAAAGTAAGACAACAAATTTATACCCCTTAAGCCTAGGTCTATTCGCTTTTCACATTTATTTTAGATATCAAATATATCCGATTAATGAACAAAATAATCATAATCTATAAGTCTAAATACTACCGATTTCAAGACTTATGAACTATCAAATTTCCAATTTTGTGTAGATTTTGTAATAATTGTTTTCTTTTTTACCGAATTTTGGACTAAAACTTCTTAAATATTTTAAGCTGTAAGTTACGAAGAAACAAAATTAAAGGAAAAATTGGTCACCAGTAATTTTCGGACGAATAAAAGTTTCCAAATTTTTGGTGGGGGGAGTTGACCGTATAAAGTATACTGCTGTGCCACTTGCTTTAAAAACATAAGAGTTGAAAAGTTCCCTCATATCCAGTACCCCTTCCCTACCCCCCATCCCCCCCTCCTCCCCCCCCACCTCCCTCCTCCCCTCCCCTAGAATTTTCTGTCAGAGACTCTGAATAACATATCATATTTCTAATTAATACTTCCCGGTCTGCGAAAAGCTCTGGCTTTTTTTGCGATATCGTTTGCTCGGTGGCATTATTGCCCTAATTACAGTCTGCGCTTCGAACCGACCCCCCCCCCCCCCTCCCCCCTTCCTCCTAAGCTACCCATCCCGTCGCGTTTCCGAGATGAAAATGTCATGTGTCGATGAAATATCATTTTCACTGTCATCCAAATATCATTTCATGCACCAATTACCTTTTTAACAAACTTTGATTGAGACGAATAAGAATATCTGAAGGAACTTACCTTTAAGCAATCTTTATTCATCCACATAAACGGGGGTTACGGGAAGACCTGGTGCTTCAGCGTACGTTGCCTCCATTCCAATCCAATTTTCCTTTCCAAGCCAATTTTCCTTTCCAAGCCAATTTTTCTTTCCAAGCCAATTTTCCTTTCCAAGCCAATTTTTCTTTCCAAGCCGATCCTCCTTTCCAAGCCAATTTTCCTTTCCAAGCCAATTTTCCTTTACAAGCCAATTTGACAGTCGCTGAATGCTTCTCTCTGTTCGTTGTACTCATTTCTCCTTTGGCGCCTTATTGTCACCAAAGCAACTACTAAACGCTTTCCCCATGGCAAATATTTAAAGAGATAATATGAGTTTCTTGTCTTATAATCTACAATATGTGATCAAATCTATAATATGTAAAGTTTAGTCCGAACCTAAATTTAAACACTTTTTTGAAATGTATTTGCTTTCAACCGTCAACACGCATAACGCGCTAATACCGAGCGTGAAAAAAAGAAGGGTGAGCCTTCATGCACAAGCAAAGTGCGTACATGTGTTTGTCATTTGCATAGCAATGCGGTCTCCGCAATTACACGGAATACGCTTATCTGACAGTGTAGGCTGAGGATAATTATTATCTCATCACCCACATATACATATGTGGGGATGAGATATTGTACAAGCATATACAAGCATTTTGCGAAATCTTTAAAAGATGCATGATTATCACGTGACAACAGCAACACGTTATAAAGATCTGGCCCAACAATTGATTGATTGTTTTTTCATAATAGTTTTAACAAATTTAAAGATACCCAATTGTTACGTGACGGCAACACATAAATACCCGCGGTGAAAAAAAAAAAAAAAACGTTTTCTATAGTTTAAAGAGACAATTTTGTCTCAGTTATATTCGTAAAATTGTGATATTTATACCTTTATGTTACAAACGGATATGATGTTTCTTATTAAGTACGTACGTACTGTACTTATTGTGTGTGTGTGCGTGTGGGAAGGGGAGGGTGTGTGAGTGGAGAGGGTGTGTGCGCGCGTGTGTGTGTGTGTTGTAACGGCCAGCTCGTAAACGCGATATCTCAAGAACGATACATTGGATTTATGTCATATGTAGTCTGACATAGCCTCTGGTCCGTAAGATGTGCCCTATTGTTTTTGATGATGATGTCATGCATATTAATGAGTAGGTGGGGCATAATGTACAAATCTTGATATGTTCATATTTTAACAACGCATTCCTGTTTTGTTTCATATATGGTATAATTGTGATGTTAGCTGGTGTGTACATGTTCATGGTGTAAAAACGTTGAATTTCATTAATATGCATAGTGGGCGGGGCTTAATATGATTTTGTTAAAAAGAGCTTGTAAAGACGGTATCTCAAGAACGGTATTTACCGTTCTTGAGATACCGGGTTTACAATCTTTATGTCATATTTGGTACACGATAGCCCATGGTCTGTAGATGTGCCCTGTTATTTTTGGTGGTAATGTCATGCACGTTAATGAGTATGTGGGACCAGACTATAAAATTCTTGAAATGTTCATATTTTGACAATCACATATCTGTTTTGTTTAAAATATGTTATGAAAATGATGTTATCTAGTGTGTATGTGTTCATTGTATAAAAACGTTGACTTTCATTAATATGCTTAGTGGGCGGGATTTAATATGATTTTGTAAACAAAAAGCTTGTAAAACACAATATCGCAAAAGCTATGAAATGAGAACTGAATGGTCACAGCTCATCTGTTTTTGATGATGATTTCATGCATATTAATGGTTCCCCCCAACCCCTCTGTAACAATTGCCACTGCATCCTCACAATCCAACACACTTGCTTGCCCCTGTACAACCTTCCCAGATCGCTCCCCACAACTCATTGCTGGTTCTTGAAAAATCCTCCAGATGCATGCATCCTCTACAACCATATTTAATTCTCCTCTTCCACCCCTCTCTACTTTGTTTTTGTTTTACCCATGCACCTCCTCTCTGATCACAGCTTTCTGGCTTTTGTTAATGATTTCATTCTCCCCTGGTCTCTTTCCTTACTATTAAAATGATCTGACCTCTCAGGCACAATTTGGTTGTCGTGGGGTTCATCAAACCAAACCAAACCAATTAATAAGTAGGTGGGGCTTCAGTGAAAATTGAGGAAAAGTGATAAATAAGCAAGTTTATGTCCGTTTTGCGTCATATTGGGCATAATAATATTGTTGGTTATTGTGTACACACGTTTGTTATCAACAGATGACATTAATATGCATGATACAGGCGTGGCTTAATGTTATAGTGTACTGTCTCATGAATGGTATATCAGATTTATGCCATATGTCAGTATGTTGTACACTGATGGGTCATGGTCTGTACATATGTTCTAATGTTGTGGTAGTGTTATCATGGATATTAATGAGGAGGCGGGCTTATTGACAAATTCTTGAAATAGGATAAATAAGCAATCATTTTTGCATCATATTTGCTGAGATAATGTTGTTAATTATTGTGCACATGCTAATTTGTCAACAGGTTCTATTTTATTGATCTACATGGTGGGTGTGGCTGATGAATAGATATCATGAAACAAATATTTCATGATAAGCAATGACATGACAGTTAATACGATACTCCATATCAATCAGCATATGAAAAAAAGCATCGGAACCACAAAACCTGTTGGTTCTGGCTGGCTCAGAATTCTTGAGCAATCTTAACTTCAACGTTTTTTAGCCCTGCTGCTATGATTTCTTCCAACTAAACCTGTGTCTATCAAAAGGCCTCCCACCTTTCAATGTCCAGTTCATTACTTCTCAAGTCACTCTTGAACCTCAACCAAATACATTATCAGGGTCCCTGACACTGGGGGACCATGCCCCCAATAATTTTCAGAGCATTATTTTTCAAATTAGGCTTTTACCTTTTTTGCCCGATGGGCAACTGCCAACATTACTTCTGGCCCCAACATCAAACCTGTGACAGGGGCAGGAATGTAGGAAGCTTTCGAAAAGTGTGGGGGCGGGGTAAGACCTATTAGGGACACTTTTCAAGTCATTTGTCCCCCATTCCACTCTGTAGAAAAAAAGTGAGCCCAAATCAACAAAGTAAAGTAAAAGGGGCACTTTTCTTTTAAGAAAGGGACACTTTTTTAACGGGGACACATTCATCCGTAAATGGGACTGACAAAAGCCACCAGTTTTCTACTATTGGGTCAGTAATTGAGGGGCACTTTTCATTTTCACAAGTAATATTTTTGTTTTGTGTGACGTGCCGCCAGTGTCATTCCTACACCTATGATCAGGCTAAGTACCACCTAAGCACCTAATAAGTAAAGCTAAGTACCACCCCCCCCCCTTTTTTTTTTCTTTTCCTTTCAACCCACGAATTGATTTTGGGTCCGAATGATCAAAAAGCATTTGCAACTTGAGCTCGGATCTGCAGCAGTTACTGTGACAGTTTTCACAGGAACGAGGACATTTTGCAACACAGACTTCATGTTCAGAGCCAAGGGATTCACACATGATACAGATTGGGCTTAGCGCAATGGATTTATCCAAATCGGTATTAGATTGTGTTTGATATATTTCATATCTATAACTTTGTATGTGGTTTGAAATTGCTCTTCCGTAAAGTTCCTCTAGGATTTTTTTTTATTTAAAGGTATTTCGTTTAAAAATTGAAAAAAAAAGGCAAAATGTAATTATTTTCGTGACTGTAAAACGAAGACCCAAGACCTGTAAAACGAAGACTGTAAAACGAAAACCTGTTAAACGAAAACCTGTAAAACGAAGACCTGTAAAAAGACCTGTAAAACAAAAACCTGTAAAACGAAGACATGTGAAACGAAGACCTGTAAAACAAAAACCTGTGAAAGGAAGCCCTGTAAAATGAAGACCTGCAAAATCAAATTGGGTGGTCAAATTTGGAAATTAATTTGATTAATGAATGTGACTGAAAATCAGTACATTTCTTTACATCTTGGAAGACTAAGACCTGTAAAACTAAGACCTGTAAAACTAAGACATGGAAAAATAAGACCTGAAAACTAAGACATGGAAAACTTAGACCTGGAAAACTAAGACATGGAAAACTAAGACCTGGAAAACTAAGACCTGGAAAACTAAGACCTGGAAAACTAAGACCTGGAAAACTAAGACCTGGAAAACTAAGACCTGGAAAAGTAAGACATGGAAAACTAAGACCTGGAAAACTAAGACCTGGAAAACTAAGACCTGGAAAACTAAGACATGGAAAACCAAGACCTGGAAATCCAAGACCTGGAAAACCAAGACCTGGAAAAACAAGACCTGAAAAACAAGACCTGGAAAACCAAGACCTGGAAAACCAAGACCTGGAAAACTAAGACCCATGACCTTGTCATGCCATATCTGCTTCTTACTGTCGCACACTATGTACTTCTTATTGCTGCGCATGTGTGATTATAAGAAGCACCTAGTGTGCGGCAATAAGAAGCAGCGTGACAATAAGAAGAACCTAGTGTGCGACATTTCGAAGCAGTGTGACTATAGGAAGCACCTTATGTACGACAATAAGGAGCAATGTGACAACAGGAAGCTGTGCGTCAATAGACACGGCACCAAAATAGCTGTTTCTGGTACCTGAAACATTAACTGATGCATGCTTACTTGAAGTTTCTGGCGAACGGTTGCATCTTAAACACCATGTTTAGGAAAGTGTCATGTTTATGATGCGAATCCGTATACTAGAAAGATTGTAAACATAAAAAGTAGTTTCACGATGCGTTTACGATATGTTACGAAATATCCGTTAAATTTCCGTTGGCAGAAACATCGTAAACATCTTCTCGTGCACCATGTTTACAGAATAACTTAAATTTCTTAAACATTGTCAGCATATTTAAGCGGAATTTTTGCAAGCGTATATTCTGGAGACATGCACAAGAAATTCAAGCTATATTTCCATTGTAACTTATATTTCATGAATATGATACGAACATTTCCGTGAAGTATCCGATAACGGAAAGTTCATAAACTCCATTTGTAGATTTACTTTACCATTATGAACTAACTTAAATTGCCTAAACATGTATTGAGCGTTTCCGTCATATTCCGGCAACGGATAATTTGTAAACTCGGTTTGTATATTTCTTACGTGTTTAAGAAATGACTTAAATTTCATAAACATTGTTTCAGTGTTTCCGTGGAAGATACGATGATGAAAAACTTGTAAACTTTGTTTCTACTATATTTCCTACACGTTTAAGAAATGACATAAACTTCATTAACATGGTTGCAGTGTTCCCATGCATAAGAAGATAATGTGCACAACCGAGTGAAGTCTACTTGCAAATCGGACATGAATGAAAAACAAATTAATAAACAGATCAAAGTATACCTTTTGATTCTGTTCAGTTGTGTAAAATATGCAGATTGGCCCACCCGCCAGAACCAAATTTTTGAGGGCCATGAAAAACGTGACTCGTGGGCCAAATGCGGCCTGCTAATATATAAAAACAGAACTTGTGTGAAGAGAAATACCACTTGAATTGGCGAATCTCACAAATCCAATTGGATTTTGAATCACCGGCTCAGGGAGTTACATACCTATATACAGAAATATTGCTGGCATTTGGGAATAAATTATCAACTACGCATGCCTTACCCCTCTTCGATCATGATTACCAGGATAATAGTAATATTTGTAAACATATATACCTCAAAAAACCCTACAATTAAAAAAAAAACAATGGACGAAAGACATTACCAACTTGAATTATGAAATTTGTATTATGGAATTCTGCTGTAAATTGCTGGATTAAAATATTTGTTCACGCAGGTCTTAAAGGAGCACTAGACCGAATAGTGATGACGCTAGTTTTTGCGAATTTCACAGATATATCATCCACAACAGATCGATAAATTTCATGCCTCTATAGCACACAGACGACGTGAGGGCAAAGGTCACTTGAATATTCATTGTTGCACTGTTGAGTGCTAGATAAGCATTAGGGACCCATACCCTAAAACTACGCCCTCACATTTCGGTTTAGTGGCCCTTTAAGTTGTCAAACGTTGTCCCAGACATTCAATGTTTCTGCAACATCAGTTCAACAGTATATACGGTTCTTTAAATGTCGTTTGATCATGATCAAAACACAGTGGATTTACAAAAGAATCATCTGTTTATCAGTTTATGCAGCACATAATGTCCAATGTACAAATCGCATATTATACCTACAAATTCATATGCTGTAAATTAGGGGTTAAATTTCCACCCATTTTGATGTTTAGTTTTTATTATATTTTACGCAGTTTAAGCAGTGGCGGTGTTAAAAGGGGGCCACGGAAAGCCCTTGTGAGATCGCTCTACCACAGAAAATGTTATTAAGTGACATATTTGTATCTAATTTATCTGTCTATAGGCCTTGACCCCTCTTCCATGAAACACAACTGCCCCTCCTGTGCCTGCAGCTTAAAAATCATTGCGCCCCACGGAGTTTATACTGTCGCCTTTCATACATCTTGGGAGTTCAGTAATTCCATGATATCTGATCTGTCTATAACTGTTATATCGACCAGCTGTATGAAGTTGTTCTAACTTTAGTAAGTTTTAAAACCATGAACGCTAAAATCTCTGGGGAAATCAGAAGCGCTTTGGTTTTACATCATCTTGATCACGATAAGGACATTTAAACGAGCCCATGGTCATGGACTGCCCATTCCGTGCGATTCGAGCTTTGTGCTCATTCTGTCGCCTACGTTACGTTGGGACATTGTGTCAGCAAAATTAACATAAATTCCTAATTCAAAACAGAAACTCCCTTGCCTTAATTTTAGTGACAATTCAAATCACTGTTAGTCATAATGAGTGTATTTCAATTGTATATGACATGTGTGATCAATATCTGAATATGGTGTCCTTTACGCCTTTATCTTAATTACCTTACTTTACCTTCCATGAAAAAAAAAAGGGGGAGGGGGTCCCCATTGAAATGATTTTGCCTGTGTCATGCTTTCTTCCCGGTCTGCCGGTAAGAAGTAAATTTGAAAAGTAATTAGGTTGAAAAGGTAAAAGCGAATGTAAATAAATCAGCAAACAGTCAGAAGGCTATTTCGATACGATTATCAGGAATAGCGTAGTGGATCATGTTTAACTTGTGGCAAGGGTATTCCCCCTACCCCAAATGCTCATAAAACTGTATGATTGAAATGTTTGGGACATAATAGAGCTAAATTGCATGCATTGTTTAGATGGCACTGTTTAAAACTTGAAACTGCCTAAAATCAGTGTTTTCAAATTTATGAGTAAGCCCTAGAGTCAAGGGGACGAAGCTCCGGAAGTCCTGCGGTTCTCAGTGATTTTAATAAGAGAAAATTGTTTAAACTAGTATCAAACCTACGTAAGACGTCGAAAGTCCTGCGGTTTTGTTAATTTTGTTAGCAAAACATTGCTTAAAATTGTGTCAAATTTATGGGCAAAGTCTTGGTAGAGGCCGAGGGGGTGAAACCCTCAGAAGCCTTACATTTCACGTGAATTTGATAGCAGAGAATTGTCTTGAATCCAGGGGCTGAGTTCCCCCCCCCTCTAATAAGCCTTACGTTTCTCATAATTTTGGTAGCAAAATTGTGTCAATTCCAAAGTCGAAGCCTTGCTAAGTCCTGCGTTTCTAATGAGTTTGATAAGAGAAAATTGCTTAAACTCATGTAAAATTCAGGGCGTCGAAAGCCAAGCGCTTCTGGTGGTTTTGGTAGCAAAACATTGCTAAAAATTGTATCGAATCAGTAGGGCGAAGTCTTGGTAGGCCCAGTGGGTGGATGAAGCCCCTTTATATCGTGTCTCTGTGCTCGAATCATTTCATAGTCATTAAGTCGCCGATGCTTTAGCCTATTCCATCTCGATGATTCCTAAGCTTTTCTTGGCGGCTTGCTTGAATGATCTGGTCATCAAAGTGAGACAAACACTCAGTTGTATGGCCCATTGCTGAAATCGGGATACCTTCCTGACTAAATTCACCAAAGTTCCGTGAATCTAGTAATGCCATATCATCGAAATCAAGATACAGGTCCTTGTTTTTGGCGTACTGTCCTTCTATGGATCCACAGAAGGTGTCGAAGACTTGATTGTGCACCATCGCCTCAAACCTCTTCTCTGGTGTCATTTCTCCTTCTTCGCCTGACTTTTTTTTGTCGCCGTATATGCCTTTCATCTGTTCACCGGCATTCTGTCTTGAATTTGGATGTCATTATTATCTAGCCGCTCCGACGCAATCGCAATACATATATCTGCCTTAGCCCTTACAGCATCAAAACTCCTCTTATAACCGTCGAGCTTCTTTGACGTGACGACCACAAAAGATTGGGCCTTGATTAGATCAAGTCCTGTCGTCTGCAAGTATTGTGACAATGATGTTGTTTCCTTGAAGACACGCATGAAAACGAACGCTGTTAAGATGGTCTCGTATAACTGATTAGCTTTTCCAGCAGATCTTTGGCATGGAAATAGACTAACAGAAATGTGCTGGCATGGATGTATCATTATACACCATCAGCATCACTTGAACAACTTCAACATACAAGGCATCCTTTGAATGATCGAAAATGTAAAAGACCATTTGTATAGGCGCGTCTTTTAGCCTACCATCTCGTATTTCCAATTAGCTGTAGTCGCTTTCCCGACGTTCCCTGTCCTTCGCATACTTCTTATACGATCCGCATTAAGTTTTATATGCGTGGAAACGTGACGCCCATGTAGCCACACCACGATGGTAAGATGGCCCTTCATGGTAAGAGGCCCTATATCAGTATATCTAGCTCTGAATTAAACTGTACTTCTACATTGGTTGATAAATTTTCATCAAGAAATCCATATTCCCTGAACACCTATAGGTCCAATCGTAGGCCTTCTGGCTACCGACAGCCATTGCGACGATATTTATCTTTCTTTTTAAGAGCAGTTTCTCCAATTTTGTATAGTGAGTCTTATCTGAACTGCTCAAATTATATCCACGTTAAAAGGTTATCTGACCTCTAAAAACTTAAACACCTCAATTGAGAACTATTTTGAATAATATCTCTATTTTTACTCATTTTCCTCATTCAAACAATGTACATGTCAGTTTACCATCAACTCATCCTTGACATTAATTCATTCGTATATTTTACTCTTTTTACTGTTAGTTTACTTTTGTTATCTGACATACACAACATAAGATGGACAACATCTTAGTGGACCGAATCGCCACTGACCCATCAATGACTTCATGGCTTGAGGACGGTCTTTGGACCATAAATTTGATCGACTTTGGAAAGGCTTGTCGGCTTGACTCAGTTCCAAATGTTATTCAGTATGGGTACGAGAAGAAGTGCGATCTATACGGGTACAGCATGCAGCTTTCCCCAGAGATTATAGAGGGACAATCTTCTCATACACCAAGCTCAGAAATGTATTCACTCGGCTATCTAATGAGAGCACTTGGGTTCTTCACTGAATCTTACGTTTTAAATAAACTTGGCGCTGTTTGCATGACCACAGACCCTGCTGCTCGATTAACATTAGATCAAGTGATTCTACTACTGGAATCCGAAATCTACGAGAGCATGTCCCGAGGATGATAAAAAAAAATGGCACGCTGGTCGTGATACCACAGACGGTCATTTCGTGCATCCATTACAAGTTAACCGAGAAGAAATTGAAGACAATTAGGTTAAATCTCAAAAACTTTTTTCACCTCAAACTAAAAAATCCAAATATTAAACTGCTGAGAGCTGAATAAAGGGGAACTTTCTGTGCAGTTTACTACTTTCTGTCGTTTTAGCTGGGAACAGTAAGAATATCGTGTTTCTCAACTTTTTATGTAAAACACCTCATCACAGCTGGATTTCTTCGAAACCTTAAGATCATTAATATCTTGTTTTTATAATCAATCAATCAATACATACAGATCTTTTCGATATTTATTGAATCTTACCTGTATAAATACTTTATCAACTGCAATACTATTTATTTCAATTAACTATTATAAACCTTAACTTATTTATGCTACCTTTTTTTGGTTAAAAACGAATCTTGTTCAGTAAAAACAAATTACAAACTTTTAGAAAACCAAACCTCTTGTCGTGATTTCTTATACTAATAATCTAATTTGTCATGAGTAAATTAAGATTAAGATAGGTGGGGGCATAGGCGGCGGAACTTAAGATCACAGAGGGCACGTCCCATCCCCCAATTTTGTCAACAGTTTAAAAAAAGCCCTCTTTTAAATATAAAAAGTGCTCTTTTTCATAGTAAATAGTGCCCTTCTGACTGTCTGAGGGGGAGAAGTGCCCTTTTTCAGAGAAAGAATGTGCCCTTTAACTGTTCAAACATTGAAAAACATTCTCCTTTAGACTATATGTATAATACTTTCATTTAAATGTTGAAGAATGTAACACAGTATCGCCCTGAAAGAAACTAAAATTGTGAAATTTTATAATCTATTCATCAATTTTCCCAAACACGACGTTGGGGGCCCAACAACTCCACATTGGATTTTTTTTTTATACTGAAAAATCAGTTACATCTCCCTACCTTTATTTTCTCCAATCCTAAAGTGTAAAAAGTCTTTCAAATAGGACCTTATCAGAAATGTGCGAGCCATCACAAATTTCAATAATGAAATTGGGCTCGAGGCAAAACTTACAATACGGACTCGGGCCCTTATCGTCTCTCATCTTTTTTGCAAAGTTTAAAGTAGCACAAATATTTGCTATAACCGATCAGCCCATATAGTGGGGCACTTTTTAGGCCCTAACTGATATCCCGTGTTTAAAGGAATATTCCCATGTTTTTTCGTAACATTTCATAAGAAAGAGATTTGTTTTAAAAACACTTAGTACAAAACTCATGTTGATATGTTATTCTTACCTGGAGATATTTAAAGTTTATGAAAGATGCCCATAAACAAATAGAAAAAGGCTTAGTATGACATCACAGCAGCACATTCGCCCAGAAATTTGATGTATTTCAATCAAATCTATCATCCTTTTTCATTAGTAAATCCTGCTAGAAAAATATATTGATGAAAGTTAAGTATACCTGTATACATTGCCAATTATACCCAATTTTAATAACTTTAGAAATGTGTTTTTAATTATACAAAAACAACCAATTAACAGATTAATGTTCAAAGAAATACATAAATATTTGCAATAGAATTGTCTATACAGCTATATGACATCTTCAAACACGAATTCATCATACTGTACAAAAACTTTACAATTGGGAAATCTTTACTAATCCATATCTCCTAAACGGAATATGATATCAACTTGATTTTTGTACCAAATTGGCTCTACAATTATGCTTTTTCAAATAAGTTGAAAAATAACAACATTGGACTATTCCTTTAATTGATTTTCTAAATCATTAGTCTCAGGACCTGTTTATTTACTTTTCGCATTGTTTGGAATATTCCATATTCCGAATGATGATCAGTATACAAGTATAGTTGACTAAACATCATCGATATCTTTCCGATTTCGAGACTTATGACCTATAAATTTCCAAATTTGTGTATATAGATCTTCGTGTAAAACTTGCTTATTTCCCCAAATTTTGGTCCACTCGGAATTTTGATATGCTAGAAAACAAATTGGAGAGGGGGAGAGGGGAGGGGTGGGTGTTATCCTAAAGCTACTGCTATCGCACATGGTTTCAAAATACGTCAGTCGAAAAATATCCTTCAAGTATAGAACATTTTATGGTGTTTTGATACCTTGAATGAATCATATTTCTCAAACTACCTAATACTATAAAAACAAAATCAAATATGACATTATGAGGATGCTCAAATTTTATTCGCGCCATTATCATGCCCTATAGAGCTTATTGTGGTCACCCAGTGAAATTTTCTTTAAAAAATCAACTGAGTTAAGTCGGATCATTGGCTTGGTAGGTATTGCTTCACTGTAGGGAGGGTGGGGGGGGGGGAGGAGCAGGGATTTGGCGCCCCCTCTTTCATAAAATGCTCATAAGATTTTAAAGTTGGGGACATTTATCTAAATTGCATGCACCATTTTGACTGTTAGATGGGCGAAGTCCTGATATATTGACCTGGGGGCGTTTCTCGTAATTTTGGTAACTGAAAATTGCTTAAATCGATGGCAAACTTAGGAATGAAGCTCTTGGAAGGATAGAAGCCGTGCATTTCTCGCAATTTTGAGAGCAGAAAACTGATTAATACTGTGTTAACTCTGGATCCAAGGTTGAAACCATGTAAGGGGCCATGTTAAAAGGGGCGATGTCCCGGAAGTCCTGCGGTTCTCGTAAAGTTGATAACAGAAATTTGTTTAAAGTCGTGTCAAATCCATGACTGTACAGGGCCCCCGACACCGGGGAGGGGGGGGGTGGCATGGCCCCCAATAATTTTAAAAGCAATGGTTTTCAAATAGGCCTTTTTCCAACATATCCGATTGGCAATTGACAACATCGGTCTTGGCCCCCTCAATATCAAACGTGTGTCAGAGGCCCTGCTGAACTTTTGGTAACAAAACTGATATTGCTTAAAATTGTGTCAAATCTAGGGGAGAAATCCTGGTGAGAGCCAGGGGGAAAAGTCCTGGAAGCCATACGTTTCACGTGATTTTGATGGTAGAAAATTGCTCTAATTTGTGTCCAATAACTTTGTGTGGTTCCGATGCCTAATTTTTTTTAAAGTTGTTGTAGTGCAGATGGAATGATAACGTTATTTTATGAAGTCCTATTAAATGTCAATCCTTACATTATAATTAACATTTGAGGATATTGAGAACTGCTTAATTTCATTTTGTTAATCAGTTAGAGCCCCCAGTGAGCACCTATTTGAATTTGAAGTCAGCATGTTCAGATGTTCATGGCCCCTTCCTCTCCAAACCGAGAAATGTTGACTAGTATAGTAATATAAAGCAGGTTTTAAAGCAATAGCAAGTTTGAGGCCCCAGTTGTTGTCTTTGATGTCAACCCCCCCCCCCCCCTCTTTTCTAATGTGTGAATTAATTTTTGATTAATAGGTGCTAATACACTATAAATATCTGTGTTTTAAACACAATATATATATTAGAGGGTCGTAGGCTTCAAATTTAGGGAGTCACATTTGAATACTTTTTAGTAGCCTGACAATCACGGCAGATGCGTTTAAAACTGTTAAAGAGAAAAGTTAACATTACCATATACTGTTTTCATGGCTTTACTTTACATGGCAAACTTTAAGCAATAATATATAGACTAAATCACAAAATAAGAATCTGAAGGAGATTTATTTAATTTTATAGAAAAGTGCAGTAACTCCCCCATATCCCTTCGCCTTTGCATTCACGACATTTTACAACTCGTCCCGACAAAGTGCCTAAATAGGATGATGTTGTCAGCATCATGACAAGTCGGCGGTCAGGAAGACATGATTTGGATAGTAGCTCAGTCGGGTATGGCCTAATTTGCTAATTGCTGAGATATACACTGAAAGTCTAATACAAGATTATCCGATAAATCTAAATATCTCTCTGACTATAAAATCGGTGTCCAGCCGATTTCGTCATTTAAATACGGTTATTCCATGTCCGTACGGGACCATTTTACTTTTGGCAGACTCAAAAACCTATTACGACGAAAATTCGCAATGAAACTGTGAAAAAAGAATTAATTTGGAGTAATGGTTTCACCACGGTTTTTGGTTGGGGATGGGAACCTTCGGAAAATTTCGGGAATTTCGGGAAATTACCTTCATTTTCAGACAGGTTTTTTTTTTCCTCGCGAATTCTTTGGTCAATTTCCGGAAATTATTCTCAATATTTGGGAGCTCCTTAATTTCCGGGAAATTTTCTTCAATTTTGGGAAACTTTCTTCATTTTTCTGGTAACTTTTTTTAATTTTCGGGCAATTTTTTCGATTCCTGAAAAATTTCTTAACAATTTCGAATGATTTTCGATATTTCGTTACATATCGTAAACTCATAGTGAAACTACATATGATTATAATCTTTCCGGTTACGGATATGAAACATAAAACTTTCGTAAACTTGGTATTTAAGATGTAACCGTTCACCTAAAACTTCAAGCAAACATGCATCAGTCAATGTTTCAGGTACCAAAAACAGCTATTTTGGTGCTGTGTTAAGGGCCCTTGGCGTTGTCCCGGCAAAGCTCCGGAAGCTCTGGTAATTTCTTCTTTTTTGAGGGGGTTCACGAGAATGACTGAAAATCAACACAAACTGACAACATTTAAAATAGTGATGAAAAGAAGAAAAATTCAATTTCAAATTCTCATGACTTTTATCATCAGAAGAGAAATTTCTGAAAATTGAGAAAAACATGTTGCAATTTGCAAGACAGATTTTTAAGTTTTTTTTTCTTCTGATGAAAAAACGGTTCACTTCCAAGTTTTTTTAGGAGCAATCTAAAAATGAAATGTTTATTCGAAAATTCACAAGAAATTTAGACTACATGCGGCAGGCTTTCATGCTAGTACTGAACACCTCCTCCTATATCAAGTACAGGTACAGGGCAGATTCACAATTAGGGCCCTTCTGCCTTGGCGAGCGCCTTCGGCCCTCCTTTCCCCCCTCAACTAGTGCTAGGGTATAAGGGGAGGCGTAGACCATGACACCCCAGTCCATAGAAGATCTGCCAAATCTCCATGCGGTCTACTCACGCCCAGCCTTGCAGCATGAGCTCCCCTAGCACTCAAAGTCGAAGAGTACAGACAGAACTCGCGCGCCGGGAATCGAACCCGGGCCGCAACAACGAAGCTAAGTGATAAGATCACTCGCCCACGAGCTTGACTGGTGGTAGTAGAAGTTTGGAAGATATATTTAAAGAATAATGCAATTTGACATGTTACATCATGTTACATCATCAACCTCATTAAATCGATCTAAGGAAAAGCTGTTAACAGTGGCAGCTACAATCCTCCACAAAAGCAAATGACATAAAAGCGCTGCCTTCTTCAATATTGCCATTTTTTCAGCCAATATCCAAAAATGCGCAGAGCGGGGGAGAGGAAGGGGAGGGGGTTGTGGGTGGCACGCGCTTGTAAATTTATGAGAATGAGATAATCAACACAAACTGACAAAAATGGGGGAATTTAAGGAAAATGTTTCAAATTTATCAAACTTAGATAAGCATTATCTGATTACCATTTCTAAACAAGCAGAAGAGAAATTACTCCTGAAAATTCGGAGAAAATTGTATATGGTGAAGCCTTGGTCTGAAGGTTTATGGTTTTGGATGTCCCAAATGCTAAAATGGCTTAAAAACAAGAGAACTTTTCAAAGCATAAATGACAGTTCGTGGGATCCTAGCTGGTGCGAAGCAAGAGCAGGGAGACAGGGAAAGAAGTCCCGCTTAAGGATTCATGTACGGGGAGCGAATCCGCGGAAGCTCTGAAGATTTATTGTCAGATTGTCTTTGATGCCCAAAATTGGCTGAAATCAACACAAAAATTCGGAAAATTTAAGAAACGATAAAAAGATAATTTAAAGCTCTCATGTTCAATTTACTCAGATAAGCAGGGCTGCAGGGTTACCGTTTCTAAACGTCCGGAAGAATGTTCTCTTGAAAATAGAGAAGCTTCGGGAAAATTTGTGCAGGCTTTCATGGGTGAAGCATTGAAACCTTGGTCTAAAGATTTCTTGATATTTTTGCCCAAAAGTGGCTTAAAATCAACACAAAAATCCAAAATGTAATTGATGAAAAGAAGAACATTTAAATTCTACAACGTCGAAATTTATTTAGATAAGCATTTTGGGTTACCATTTCTAAACTGGCCGAAGAGAAATTGTAAGGCTCATGGACATAGCTCTGGTAGGATCCAGCCTCTAGGGGTGAATTTCCGGAAGATTTCTAGTTTTTGATGCCCCAAAATTGCTCGTTGGGGCTCTTGATTTTGAATGTGTGTGGGTGGACATTTTTCATATACATCCTAGTTGCTCAATCGGAGCCCAATCAACATCATATCGAGTCGTGTGGACATATGACAATAATTCTGATAGCCTATTTAGACGATTCGGGCATGATTGAGATGTATCTCTAATTTTCAGTTCGGGTATGATTGAGATGTATCTCTGATTTTCAGTTCATTTTACATCTCTGCCCGACTAGGTGCCCAAGCAGCCAAGTAGAATGTTGTCATCATTTTGATTCCGAGTCGAGTGGATATGATTCTGATATCTATACGATTCGGGCATGGTTGAGATGTATCTTTGATTCAAGCACTAGGCCTACATCCGACATTTTAAATCTCTGCCCGATTAGGGACTAGGTGTCCAAGTATGATGTTGTCAGCATCACGATGCCGCGTCCAGCTGATTTATCGTTAAGTTTTGACAAACCTTTTCCAGTTTGCACCAAAAATCCTGAAGTTTGGACTAATCATCTTTAATTTTGGCCCAAACATCTTTAATTTTGGACCAAAATCTACAGAATAGAACCAAAACCTTTCAGATAAGGAGGTGGAAGTCTTAATAAATATCAGGGCCATGCACTAGGAAGCCGCACAATTCACAGATTCATTGCGATTTTTCATTCGTAATAGGTTTTTGAGTCGGGCAAAAATTACCCGCCCCCTGAGTAAAATGATGCGGTACGGCCATGCCACTTTCTGACTTCAGATATCACAAAAGCAGAGGAAAATAAGTGAGGGACTATTTTATATTTTTTTTCTATACTTTTCTGTTCATAATCTGATAGTTGGTAAATCTATTCATTCATCGATAATGGTGGTTTAAAAAATACTGTGTTGATTTCAAGTTTTTCCTCAAAGTATGCGACATTTTCCCAAAAATTGATAATTTTCTTACCAAAACTTTCGATTTCCCCTTACAGTTTATGTTTCTGGGGTGAGAGATACCTTGGAGTCGGATTTTTTAATGCTTTTACCCCTACCCCCTACCCATACCCCCTCACCCCCACCCACCCCACCCCACCCTTCAAAAATGTCCAGCTACGCATCTGACCCATACCTATGGGCAGGATTTACCTATGTACCAAAAGTGAAGGGGCAAAGTCACAAAATAAAATTTGCCCATACAAAAAGTTGTGGGGTTCGCAGCCCTTTTTTTTCTATATTTATTTCATTTCACGGTATATGTATTACAGTAGAACAAACAAATACATACGTTTATATATGCAAATGAGAATGTTCATAATACAAAGATGTTCAATAGTACAGACAATAAAACGAGACTTGCATGTGACAAAACAAGAAATCAGGGTGTTATGAAAGACTGTTATATATCAGCAAGTCATACACACAGGGGGGACATGAAAGAAGTTGTAACTGTACTGTACAGAATACAGAAAAAAATTATGTATGAACAAATTGTTTCCAAATATCCAGTAGCTCAATTTTAGAGTTCTCCTCTAAAATGTAAAATTCAACCTGCATATGAAATTGAAATTTAAAAAAAAAAGCTATCTTATTGCGTAAGGTATTGCTGACTTTGCAAGAAAAATATCATTTTTAGCATTCAAAATAAAGAAGTTAATGGAATGCCTCAAGTCATCTAAATAACCGACACAAACAATTCTTAGTGATAAATGAAAAACATGATGTAAACATAAAGTAATTACATCATTCCAAAACACAGTGACATATCGACAGTCCCAGAACAGATGCTTTAAGTTTTCTTTATGAAGATCGCAAACAAGAACAGAGAGGGTTGTCAGTAATTTTTAACTTGTTTATATAACTGTTAAGTCTGCGCATAAAGCGATACTGAAAGTACTATAACTTTATATTTCTAACGGCATAGAAAGGCAAAGAAAAGGCGGGATTCCAGTTAATGTTTTAAAATTCATCATTGTATAACCAGTGCTTTATCGCAGATGGTGTTAAGGAATACTGATGTTTCAAGCCCTTATAAACAACTTTTGGAGGTGGACATACATTAATTAAAACGTTCAGAGATGCAAGAAAAAGAATCAAGAGCCACATGTTAAAACGCCAATGATATGAAACAGCTGATAATATGCCAAAATATACAGTGAAAGACAGGTTTGTATAATGCCAACGTTACTAACAAAATTACAATACGAAACAGGTTCATCATCGGTATCGAAGAAATTCCTTACATAGATAGCATTTGTATCTAACAGATTGACATTGAAAAAATGATGGTCGTCAATTGTAACGAAATGGTTGCTGAGAATTATTTGATTCCCATAACAGTTCACAGATTCACAGAAATTGAAATCAGCCCAAGCCTCACACATTTCTTTGATAAAATTATTTTATATATTAAAAATTTGTTGTTGTTAAGATATCACCTAAACACCAATCTACCCCCCAAAGGGAGATAAATGATAAATTAAAAACTAATTTCCAGTGCGCAACATTATCACTACAACAAAGTTTTGCCCAAGAGAACTTGAAGACCTGAAATAGTTGACAATATTGACCATACGGAGTCCACCATTCAGTCCAGAAGCATGCCTATTAATAGGAACATTTTATAACACACAAGAACATTGAAGTCATGCAGCCATATTGTTCAGATGCTGCGATAAAATGTCAGTTTCTAATTGATGTACTTAAAATATCCAAAAACATTGTGTTGAAAATTATTTGAAATTTCAAAATGGCCGTTCCCCGCCTAAAAGCCTAGGTCTATTGTCTATTATTTATAAGATTTCGAAAACAGCGTTGTGAATACATCAAATAGAAGTGGAAAAGTTTTAGCCATGACAGTAATGAAGGCAATTTCAAATTTTAAGTTTCCCCAAGCAAAGATATTTTTCCCAGAGGTATTTCAAATTTGAAATATATAACATTGCATAAGGCTTCAACGTTAGAATAGCAAAGGATCATGGGAGATATCACAAAACAAAATGGCGGCTTCAATTTAGCAAAATGTTCCCAATTTTAGGAACATTTATGTTCCCATCAATAAGCAAGCTGCTGGACTGCCAATACATTTATCATTATTTAAAACAGAGCGTTTAATCTTATCTAAAATGGCTCTGAAACGACTCCTTTTGTGTTCACGTTTACTTGTTTGTCCCCTGGCTGTTGTCAGGTTTTTGTTTATTCGTGTGACCTTTGGCTACCCTTATCCGTGCTCATTCCTCGTTCATATTTTTGCGCTTGTATAATTTTTGTTAGACTTTGTAGCACGGCCTGCAGCTGTGGAACCCAGTCATTAAACTAAGTCAGTTTCGTCCGTTAATCTTATCTTGTTTGCCGTCCACAAATAAAATCAGCAGGAAGTTTAGGCAAAACGGTAAAAATAAATTTAAAAAATTGTGTAATCGCAAAACTTTTGATTAATGTAATTTTGTCCATTAAACTTACGTCTCGCCGTCTCGGGAAGACCAGACGTGAAAAAGGCTCTTAAGTCTGGATAATTTTGGTAAAGAGTTCAAATTAAAATAAATCATC
This sequence comes from Chiridota heheva, assembly GCA_020152595.1. Lineage (NCBI taxonomy): Eukaryota > Metazoa > Echinodermata > Holothuroidea > Apodida > Chiridotidae > Chiridota > Chiridota heheva. Next base: position 2,674,838 of record JAIGNY010000733.1, read on the forward strand.
CTCGTGATTTGAAAAGGACGAATAGGGCCGAAAGTGACTTTGTAACCTAAATTTGAAAAATAATCTGGTATACTATTTTAAGTGGGACCATGTGGGACCATGTAGGAGAAAAAAGCATTTATCAAAATTAATATTTCATTGAAAACGAAAACGTGGAGATTACAATGATTATTTCACTTGGAGATTGAATTGAGCCATCACTTATTAGAACTGTATCATCCGCATATTGCGATATTTTTATTTCATAACTGTTTACACTTAAACCTCTAATGTTATGATTGTTCTTAACAATAGACGCAAATAACTTAAAGCAAATAATAAACAAATACGGGCTGAGCAGACAACATGGTCGCACTCCTCTTGAAACACGGAAAAACTGAGAAATAAACGTATCAGGCATCATTTTTGACCTCGTTGATATTTGGCGAGAACGAAATCCTAACGATAAGCTCTATTCGTGGAAATCGAGTGTTGATAGTACTATTTTTTGTAGACTTGATTTCTTTCTTGATTTCTCGCAATTTAATTAATCGCACTGCCGCTGCTAATATTGTTTCAGGTTTTGGCTCAGACCACTTTGGTTTGACTTTTCATCATAGTACATGCGCTAAGCGAGGTCCAGGGGTATGGAAGATGAATTTCTCCCTGCTCAAGGACAATTATTATATTCAGTCAGTAAAGAATGTTATCAATGATGTTATCTTTAAACGTAATGCTTTTAAGGAATATTCCCATGGAATTTTATTTTTTTCCTTCATATAATACTGTAACATAGAGAAAGATTTTAGAAACAAAATGGTGAGGAAAAAAAAAACTATGTTAATATTTTATTCCATTTAAAGTTTCAAAATTTTCAAGTATTTTTGAATTTGGACAAAAGTGACTGATTGGCAACATCTGTGATGTCATAGAGGTAATTTCAACACAACACTATTTGTATATTTTGTTAAAAATGATTTGGATTGTTTTTTAATTGTAAATGTGATGTACTCCAAGAAAACAAAATCTTTTCTTGTAAAATATATTCCACCTATCTCTATAACGAACCAAAAATGCTGTTCTTTAATGTAAAAAAAGTGTGATTAAATTTCTAACAAATACATAAGGACTGTGTTGGATTTGCCTTGATGACATCACCAAGCTGAAAGACATACTGTACGAGGTGTTTTTAAGAACATTTTTCTACTCTTTAAATTGTTATAACTTCTAAACGGAATAAGATATTAACATACCTTTTTCACCACTTTGTTTCTACAAATTTTCTCTATGAAATATGAAAAAATGAAAATCCATGGGAATAATCCTTGAATGATTCTCTTCTCTGGGAAGCTGTGAAACTTTCTGTGCGTTCCTTTAATACTAGTATAGTCAAAAGAACAAGCTCGCAAACGTAAATAGTACGAAACTTCTTTGTTGTATAAAATTTCTTTCTTTGAAAAGCTCTCTGAGCACGTGTATGAATAATACTTTGCAACGTGCAAGAAGTAGTCTTTTTTATGATCAGAAACTTAAAGGAATTGTTTGTTATTCGCTCCAGAGCACGTTGGCATGTATGGTGCAAGGAATTCCTCTTAGAGTATCGTTATAAGAATTTAAACACTATTTCTGAAATTATTACTGATAAGGATAAAAATCTCTCTTAGAGTCACGATATAATTAAAGAAGCCATGCGCTTCTTTAGTATATACATTTTATTTACAAAATTAAAATGTAAATGCTGACAATGTTTTTGAAAATTTTAGTATTGACCATCCAGCGTATCTATACTATTCAGCAGAACTCATTTGAAGGCAATTTAAGTCTTCATGAATGTAGCGAGGCATTTTTCCCGCATAATGATAAATCCCCCGGTATCCGATGGATTACTTACATAATTCTATCGACATTTTTGGTAAAATCCTAGTATAACGGTAAATATCTATATACGGATTTTTGCTTTTTCTTTTTTAAGTTTGATTTTATTCCGTTGTATCTATGTATCGTAACTATTTTCCTTTTTAGATTTGGGTCTTTTGAGTAGAAACTAAGCCAAATTTGTTTAAAAAGAAGAAGAACTCTTACGTTTTGGCTTTCCGATCACAACTTTTACTCTGCAGTGTGTATACTACTAGCCTAATGTACTGACGAGTGGAGTCTGCAAGCTGTTTTGCCGTTTAAGTGAAATATAAAAAAACATGCGCATAAATATTGTAGATCTTCATTTTCAGGTTAGGTTTTAGGATTAGGTTTTAGTGTTAGGTTTTAGGATTAGGTTTTAGGGTTAGGTTTTATGATTAGGTTTTAGGATTAGGTTTTAGGATTAGGTTTTAGGTTTAGGAGTAGGTTTTAAAATTAGGATTAGGGTTTAGGTTTAACGTTATGGTTTAGGATTAGGCTTTTATGATTAGGTTTTAGAATGCTGACATTGTTAAAATTTCCCAGCACCGTTATTCAGCTTTTTTTTCTTTAGTTTCTTTAAAAATGGCCGACAAGAACGCACAATTTGTGAGCTCGTGATTTGTTATACTTTTTTACCGAAATTTGCTCGAAATTATTTTGGAATAATGGGAAAATAAAGAACAGTAAAATTGCCGAAAGAAGGTAAGAAATTGTTCAAAATGACTAATAAGCATGATTTTATTGAAGCCTCAAATTTTTTCTCTAAATTTTGTCGGATTGAAATAAAAACCTGTTTTTTGCCCCAAATTTCTAGATTGTTGACTAAAATTAATGTTTAAGATTTTTCATTCTTTTCTTTATAAATCATGAAAGTTCCAAGAAAATTGGTACCAATAAGTATAACATTAATTCCTATATAGCGATTTACCGCTATGCTAGGATTTTTTCAGTTTTTTGGCCAGAAATTGGCCTCTTGGTGGTTAATTCTCTAAATTATGTTTTTACCAATACTATTTTATCTAATGAGCGGCAGAGCTGTCATTTCATTCATTCCAAAACAATCCCCAAAACCCAAATTTGTAAAAAAAACTTGCGTCCGATAGCCGCTGAACACCGACTATAAAATTGGAGCAAAGTGTCTGGCTATACGCGTCTTAAATGTGTTAAATAAAATATAATAAGTAATGAACAAACAGGTCGCTATATTGGTTAAAATTTAAGAGTAATTTTGGATCTTATTTCATATTGCAAAAATAAAAATATTAATGGTTCATTGCTTTTCTTGGATTATGAAAAGGCATTCGATTCCCTTGATTGGGATTTTATTATTCATACTTTGTCATATTTTGATATTGGTCCTTACATTATACAATGGGTGAAAACCGTGTATAGTAATGTTACTTCCAGTGTGACCAACAGCGGGGTTCCCAGTATGGCAGTCACAAAAGCACTCAAATATACAAAATCAGCACGCAAGACATATATGATACGGGGAAAAGTGGGGAAGCCCTATCCCCACCCCACTCCCATAATCCTGCCTATGCCTACCTGACAGAAATAAAAAAAAAACCACAAAATAAGCGAAACTACTCGATGGAAAGGGAATACATGAAACTTACCGTCCTCCACCGTTTGTGCAACCGTCCGCCCTTCTGGCTGAGACATACTCCGAGAAGATTTCATCCTCAAAAGAAATTTCTTCCAAAATCAAAAGCTTTTGCTCTTTTAGTCAAGACGGAAATTGCGCCGGGTACATGCTTACGTAATATATCAGGCGTAGATAAGAAGAGCGCTGCGTTACTGTATGTTAGCGGCGAAGAAGTGTGTAGTATGAATGCTAAAAGATTTCGAAAATCATTTCAATCCTTTTAAGATTTTAACCAATTTTTACGATCTTTACAACTTGAAAGTTGTTTTGTGCAGGCAAAGTCAATATAAAGAATATTGCATGCCAAATTTAGGTCAACTTTTAGCGAAGAGATATTTTCTTTTTAAGCCCTTCTTTCCAATGATAAATCTGGAAAATAAAAGAAATATTATAAATGATGAGTGCAGTAATACAGGAAGTGACGTATACATTTTCAGAATCATTGACGTGTACGTTTTACAGAAGTCCATTAGGGAATTAAAACAAAGAGAGGAACGAAACCATTGAAGAAAAAGGATTGAAGAAAAGAAACGCTTTAATGTTAAAGCACGCATACTGACTATTTGGAATTGTTATTAAACCTGTAACTTTAATTTGTTCTCTAAAACTGTTGAGGTTTTGGGAGAGAAAATGTTTAATGTTGAAAACGCGGGTACTTACAACAGTACATGCCTACTATAGGGTCTTCAAAACTGTTTTCCCTTTCCACCAAACATATTTTCCCCCCCAAAACCTTTTTTTTTTTTTTTAATGACGAAAACGTTATTATTTTCTTACCCTAATAGGCTTTCGTAACATTTTGACTCCCATTCGTTATCCTTTGTTTTATTAATGTACACATATACGTAAATGTGGGTTTTGTAAATACACACATGAAGGTATAGGAATCGGGGTATGGCCTAAACCTCGTCAAACGAGTAAGGGTAGTGTGTCTCAGCCCATCCCTTTATCAAAGAAAACATCAATTTCTGCATTCATTAAACAATAATTTATATTTTTACTGTTTAGAATTTTGGAATAAAAAGCGAAATTTGAATTTCCTTAAGAAAAGGATCAATTTATAGATCTTCTCCAGAAGATAGACTCCATGCAACCCCTCTTTTTTGTATTAAAAGATGTATTTTTTCATCAAATGTTCATCAATATTTTCTTACTATAGTAGCGATTTTCTAAAAAAAATTTAATCCACGGAGTTTTGAGTGTCTCTCCCCTTGACTCCAAATATCAAAATTTACTTCATCTTCCCACTTTTTTAGAAACAAAAACAATTTTGCTCTCATCAAACACTCTAAAAAAAGTTGTGTAGAAACATGTACACATGTCACGTGTAACGTCCATTCTACACAACGTTGGATTAAAATTACACAGCTAAAAAAGGGGCGGAGTTTGAAAAAATGTATCTGAATACATCTTTTTTATTAAGATTCGTATCTATCTGCTTTGTATAAAAAAAAAAGCTTATTTATGCGCCAAATCAAACTTATTTAGTGGAGACTTAAAACAGTAAAAATAATAAATCAACTTTATATTTAATAAGCCACTACATTTTTAATGCCAAATAAAATTGATGAGGTCTTAGACTTCAAAGTTAATAATACTTACTTTCAATTTACAAGCTTGTCATGTAATTCAAGAAAAGCGTCTCTAACATATTGCAGGAAGGTGTTATTGAGGTACTTCGATATTATTTTCATATGGGCTTCGACAGATCCCTAATAAGGTCTCTTTTCAAGCCCTTTCTTCGCAACAATTAGTCAATTTTACACAACAATTAATTACCTTATTAACACAGGTAATTGATAATTGTGTTATTTTTACACAACTATTGTGTCAGGTATTAAACACCTACTTGTGTTGTTTTTAAACAGGTCAATGGTAAGTTTTACACAAGAGTGGTGTAAATTTGTAACACAATGTAGTGTTATTTATACACAACGTTTGCTATAGTGGACTATATGTACACAAGTATTGTGTCATTTTTACACAACTTGTGTAATTCGTATTTTTCTTAGAGTGAACAGAAAACACTTTCTGTGAAATGGTTGAAGGATTACACCTGAACGACTTCTTGCCACATACCATTCTCCGACTGTATATATATTTCAAAAGCCAAACTGAAAATGAAATATCTCACAAAAGCACAACGCTATCCTTTCTATCTCACCATATCACATAGTTATCTTCCAAATAGATTATGACCTATGCATGACCAACTTTTCCGTAATCATAAAACGGAACTACCCTTTGAAGAATGGGTAGGTGGGTGGGTGGGTAGGTGGGTGGGTGGATGGGTGGATAGGTGGGTGGGTGGGTAAAAAGGTGGGTGGGTGGGTGGGTCGGTGGGTGAATGGAGGGGGGGGGGGGGTGGGAGGCCAAAGTCTGAAATTTTAAATCCTTAGAAACAAATCCCCTCCTCCTTATAAGCTCAGCTGAAATACATTCTTAACTGAAATTGAAATTGAAAATTAACTTTATTTTCTTTATTCTGAAAACCTTAGTTGTTGTGGAAGTTGGTGCTGAGTATCATATTAGCAATGGATGAAGTTCTTATTGTGTAGTTGTTTTGATTAAGATAAAGCCGTCTCACTATTTGCTACAGTAAGTTTGTGGTTATAATTTGCTGGAACAAATTTTTAAGGAGAAGGACAAGTCATGTTGTGTTAGGTGTCCCACTTTCCTCTGGGGTTAAAGAACAATTTTTTGCCAGGAAATTTTCATTAATTAATTTTAAAATGCTAATCAATGGACTTAAAATTTCCCTGCTATGGAATCTAAAATACATAAATACCAAATTCTAAGTTTGTAGCATGTTTATAACTCAAGTTATTAACAACATTCCAGACATGTGAATTTTTAGAAAAATTCAAAATGGCCACCATTTGTGATTTTTACTTCATTTGCCAATTTTTGAGGGTCAATATCTCCGAAACCGATAGATATTTTGGGCTAAAATTTTGCAAAACTTCTAACCATGGTACTATGTAACTTCCCACCAAATTTGCATAAAATTTGCATCTGAGATGGTGGGTGTCGAAATCAATTTTTACTTGTAAATAATTGGCATGGAAATTGAAATGACCCTCAAGTCTTAAGTAAATAAATACAAAATATCATGCAACTACGTCACATTTTTACTACATCTATTTTAGATATATTGTTTAAGTTAATTAACAAAATTGTTCGAATTATAGGCCTATAACTGTTCAACATAGGCCTAGGCCTACCTGAAGTGAATTTGTGTCAGCAATTATCTGCATTAGCGGAACTAATACTGCTAAAGGATACGTTTGTTTTAAAGTGATCAAGAAAAGATCACATGGTAGAAAGATTCCGCAGTGTCTCCATTCTTCTTGTCAGGTAAAATTCATAATGGATAAAACAATTTTGAAGGCAATAAATACTTCAAAAATGTTTAAAGCCGAACTTCTGACTTCTTGGTCTCTTGGTATTCATTCATCGGGTAGCATACCATTAAACACTGATTTAGTCTAGATCTGCTAAAAATACCATTAGTTGATATTTATGTGATATTTCGGTACTTATGCAGGAGGAACCTACAGTGGCGTCGTGGGTCATGTTTCATTGAGGGGAAAGGGAATTTTGGCGCCCTACCCCCCAAATAGAAAATGCTCCTAAGTAAAACGGGCACATAGATCTAAATTGGCATGCACCGTTTATATGGCACCGTTTTAAGAAATTGCTTAAAATCAGTGTTTCAAATCTGGGGACAAAGAAAGTTTGCCGAACTTAAAATTTCCTGAAAGTGAAATTTCCCGAAATTTAAAAAGAAAAAAAAACTTCTTACAAATTTAAGGGGATTTCCGCAAAATGAAGGAAACTTACTGAAAATTGAAGAAAACTTTCTAAATATTGAAGATAGTATCCCCAAAATGAAAGAAATTTCACGAATATTTAAGAAAATTCCCAAAATGCCATAAATCGGAAGGAAATTTCCCAAAAATTTAAAAAAATTTCTGCAAAAAATGAAGGAAATTTTCCAATTTTTTTTCAAAAATTTTGAAATATTGAAGAACATTTCCGAGAAATTAACGAAATTTCCCGAGATTCGTTTTTATTGCAGGGGTGGAGGGGAGAAAGGGAGGGGGTGGTACTTTCTTAAAGTTGTGTTAAATCTAGGAATGATTTAGGAGCGAAAGCAGTGAAGAACCGGTGGGGACCCAGGGTTTCGTGGGAAGCTCTACGTTTCTTGTGGTTTTGATAACAAAAAAGGCTTTAAAATGTGTCACATCTAATGGAGCTGCATGTAGGGCCGCTGGGGGTGAATTCCCTGGAACCCCTGCATTTCTAGCAATTTTTATTGCAAAACATTGCTTAATCCAGGGTCGACGTCCTGGTAGGCATTTTTGGGCTTCATTTTGGTAGCAGAAGATTGCTTAAAATCGTGTCAATTCCGCACTAAAATTAGGTAAAAGGAATATATATTTTGGAACGAATGTCCAAGCGTAGAATCCCATTGACTACAATATGTGTCTTTATTTGGGGTCTAGGGATGGTATTCATGTTTTTTTATGTGAAAATAAAGCTTTGAGAGAAAACATTTAAAGCGTTGAGAATAAAAAGTATATAAGAATATATTTTCAAGAAAATGTGTGCGCCCCTGTGAGCATTCGGCGCCCTCTCGAAAAGCTTTTACCAGCTGTATTAAATCAAATTGGTGCACTTCATGGCAGGGGCAGATATTAAATATTGCTGACGAGCTATCTCCATGCATCTTCTGTCCAGACGCGAAGTCCAGGAGTGCCAATGGCTGGGTTTTGGTCTTTTGTGTATAAATTTCATGAAGGTTTGTACTACTTAAATGGAATATTACGAGCAAATAGTATATAAGAAGAAGTTATTGATCAACACATACATTTTCACAAGGCCTAAAAATATATTCTCAGGACGATTTTGGCGCCCCTTGAACACCTGGCGCCCTCTCAGAAAGCTTCACTGGGGGTAGTTTCCCTCCTCGGCCCCCTGCAACCACGCCACAGTACAGTAGGCTACGTAGGCCTACTTAATTAGAAACGATCCACAATCGGATCTGGCGTGAAGATATGAACATCGCAATTTTACAATGACTGAGACAAGATTTTCTCTTTAAGTTACTGACACTACAGTCAGAGCATAACTTAGCTCGGGTGGGGTGGCGGTGAACCTCAGGCGGGACGGTTTTGTGCTAGGCACTGGCATTGGGGGAGGGGCATGAGTGAGGCAGGGTTACATTTTTCGGAGGCGAGATTAATAATGCAAATCAATTACACTATATTCTGTCATTTCATTTGGCGACAACAGGAGGGCATGACCCCTTCTGGCTACGCCCCTGGTGCTAATGCGTGTGGGTTGTTTGCAGGATTATCAGGGTAGAATGCTTTGATGGCAATACCCCAGTGCTTTCATTTTCAAAAAAATCGGGAAATTCAGACCTTTGGGGAAATGGAAAATTATTGTAGTAGTGTAAAATATTATGTCCTTCGTCGAATAGGTTATTTTGCAATTTAACCCCTCATATTCTTTATTGGCTAAGCTATTTATCACTTCATTTGATTTTATCTTTATTTCCTATTTGCTGCCTTTAAGGGAATAATCCCTAAATTTTAAAATCTGGTGGATCGTGCCAGGAAGTGTGGATGCACTGACTGATGTAAAAAATCACTATTTGCCGTGAGACAAGGCAGGTTGCTGGTAACAGGGGCGTAGGAAGGGTCCCCTGGATAGGTGGGGGAAAAACGCCCCAAGTTTCCCAGTTACAAGCAGAAAAGTGCACTGGTAAATTTAAGATTCTATCAATGTTGAAGCTGCTTTTAATCAGGAATTCTCCAAATTTTCGAAAAATTTCCTCAAAATTTCTAACTATTTTCCTTCATTTTAGGAAATTTTTCTTCATTTTTGGGAACTTTTTCGATTTTCGGGAAATTTCCTTCATTTTCGGAAAAGGTTTTCGATTTTCTTGAAATGTGGCCAATTTTCGCGAAATTTTGCCAATTGTCGGAAATTTATTATTCGACTTTTGGAAAATGTTGCCAAATTGACCAAAATTCCCAATTTTTTTACAAACTTTTCCTTCAAATGTACTCATTTTAAAAATCTTATTTTAATAATTTCCCAACTGTAACTCCCAACCGAGCAGGAATTGCAAGCAATCAGGAAAGTGAAACCCTCTCAGGGGCGGCGCAGTTTTTATTTTTCTCCTGATTCCCCCTCCCCCCCCCTCCCACTTCCTACGCCTCTAACTAAACGATGTTCAGCCCCCAATAATCATATGTGAAGATCCATGCATCATCAAGTACCGGATCTAATTAGCGTGTTTTAAGCAGTTTTGTCATCAGTAATGGGAACATCCTGAGAGTAAGCAGGATGCGGACAGGGGTACAAATAAGGGATGTGAGGTGTGTCCAATATTGAAAAGGTTTCGGTCCAAAATTGAAGATTGAAAATTTTTGGTCAAGCATGCAGTCAAATATTGAAGAAGGCATGATAGTGGCGGAATTGGAACGATATATTTCTGTTCTGCAAAATTTCATACAATAACAGACAAGTAAAGTGTTCCTTGAAATGTAAAAATGCTTTCAAATCAAATCGACCAGAGGATGCCTATCGATGACATAGAACTTCAGACTGCCTTCCTCCCCCCCCCCCCACACACACACACATGGCTATGATATTTCCTATTTCAGCGTGAGACTGTCATTGGTCAACATGTCAAAGTTTTTGAAATAGATAAAATAAATAAATGCTTTTTATTTTATATAACAATGTATTTTTCAGATGAGAACAATTAAGTCTTGTCGGTGATGAGATTACAGGAAATAGACACCTTTTTTTTAATTAGACAAATATATTTCTTTTATTATTAAATATTATTTTCGCGTATTTATATTTCAGAAATGTTTGTTTGATTATAGATCAAAGTTTATTGGAAAATGGTTTCGAGCATGAGGTAACATATGCATGCACGTCTGGCATAAAACTAGAAGATTTGTATATATGTTTGTCTCCTTGATTCATTGGGTTTCCCGTTCATGAGTAAATCCACTCTTGACCTTCTTGTTCATTGTCTATTCTTAATTAAATCAATCATCACTTCCTTCTCTTTGATTGTCTCCTCCAACCATCTTGTCATCAGGTCACAATGTTTCTGACTATTTCGGAGTTCATCACGTGATGCATCCAGTTCATCTTTCAACAAATTATACTGGTTCTTCATCTCAAAAAGTTCTTCTTGTAAAATCGTTTCTTTTTCGTGTTCGAGTTCATGATTGCTGCTATGCAAATTTGTGACGTCACATGTCATTGAAATATCTTTATCTTCAAAGGACGATGTGTCGCTCTTGTCAGTGTTCCCTGCAAGTGACGTTTTGATAACGTATAAGTGTTGAATCATTTCATCAACGATAGCAACCTTTTCTTCAATTATAAGCGATGTTTGGTTACTCTCAATAGCATCTGAAAGCATTTCTTTATCTGTAGAAATAAGAAAAATGAATAAATAATATTTGATATATAATATACATATACATATATATATATATATATATATATATATATATATATATATATATATATATATATATATATATATATATATATATATATATATATATATATATATATATATATATATATATATATATACATATATATATATATATATATATATATATATATATATATATATATATATATATATAAATATATATATATATATATATATATATATATATATATATATATATATATATATATATATATATATATATATATATATATATATATATATATATATATATATATATATATATATATATATATATATATATATATATATATATATATATATATATATATATATATATATATATATATACATATATATATATATATATATATATATATATATATATATATATATATATATATATATATATATATATATATATATATATATATATATATATATATATATATATATATATATATATATATATATATATATATATATATATATATATATATATATATATATATATATATATATATATATATATATATATATATATAAGATGGGAATGACGATGACAAATGTGATATGGTGTAAAGAGTTGGGGGCAATTGCTGTCGCACGCCCTTCAGGCTAGACAAATTTTCTTTGAACATTATTGTTCATCTGTCGAATGATTTGTAAGGAAACTCTAAAAGAATATATTTCTGAAATTAAATTTAATAAACACGTTGTGCAGAAGAACCCCCTCATTCCCGGCAATTAATTGGGCAAAATTTAGCTGTAGTCACAGACAGAAAATTAAAAGAACATGATTACATTCCACTTCTCCTTATGGCGCCGCCCCGTTGAAAATGCCCAAATGATTTACCGTTTTTCTTACCTTTGGAAATACTCTGTAATGTTTCACACTTGTTGTTATCAAGTTCATTCAATCTGCAATTGTTAAGAATAGCTTTGATACGTAAGTCGTCCAATCTTTCGTTTGTTCTTATCTTTGAAGTTTCCTTTCCTTCCTACAAAGGGACAAACAATATGATAACATCGTGAATATATGATTTGTCTTTGTGAAAACATTTTACACAATCTTATCATAGTAAATCAATCTTCATTTTATTCCTTTATTTTGTCTTTGAAATATATTATCACTTTTTGTGTTGTTTAAGAAATAAGGAATAGTAATTCTAAGTATTAATCTTAACCCTCATCCGCCTATGACAAAACTCACCATTATCCTTTGCTCCTTTTCTAAGGCATCACATATTTCTAGATTGCCAACTTCTGCCCTGATGTCAGCAATGAACGACAAAAGGGTGCTGCGTACGCCATCATATTCTTGCAAGTGACTGACGGCTGAAGATAATTGGATATTTAGATTGCTAATGGTTTCATCTTTCTCTGCAAGTTCTCTAACTTTATCTTGCGTAAAGATGCTCAGCACCTCATATCGACTTTCCAGGTCAGTTATCAGACATTCCTTTTGTATCAGCGATTGCTGAAGATGGTGTATCTGAAAAATCAAAACAGCAATTTGTGAAGCTTTTGATCGGTTTAACCAGTCTCGTGTTACAAATTTTAGAAAATGTATATAACAAAAATTGCAGACGATGGATTTCACATATGTAGTGTCATTCATTATATTCTTAAGCGTACAACAAGAAAATACAAACCTGCAACTCCATTTCAGCGAAAGATCCTTGCCGTGTCACGTGCTCATCAACTTCAGATGAATCTTCATCTTGAAACTGAATTTCATAATCTTCTGTTTCCTCGCACGTTTCATCAAGGTCATCTGTTTTGCTTTCTTCAAAGTACATGAGGAACGGATCCTCAACTTCTTGTGCTGTATTGTTTGGTGCTCCCATCTCTTCCTTTATTATTCCATTGAGCACCTTTTTTTCTTCGCCCATCACTTTATCAACAAACCTTTCGGCATCACCATCATTGCCATTGAGAGCAAGTTCATTAATTGAAACGCCGTTGGCATGGTTGCTCTCGTCTGTAAATTAGATTTTAAGATAATCTGGTTACTCTAAAATGACCAGTATGTTTATAATGATATGCGATGCACTTCTGAATGACATTTACTACCAAATCTGTCAATAACTCAGTCTTTCTCAAATCTTTTGATATTTGGTAGCTATCGATATTTGCATACTTTATAGTAAACACGGGAGCTTGTAAAATGACTGAATGACAAATACTGCATGGTAGTGTCATTCCCAAAGAAAAAGCTTATAAAAGAAGCATCTGATTGTACCCCATCGATATGTATGATAGTAGATTTCATGAAGATAAGTTTGTTAGCAAGTAACACCGTTTTCTAGGGGTAAGGACAAAAACATTATATTTCAGAATCATGATTTATATTTTGACTTATAATCTCAAATACAACATAAGTTCTTACTTTGTTGGATATGTTTTTCAACTGGTTCTAGTAGGTATAACTCTTCTTGCATAAGTAGCTCAATCACATACAACGCCTCTTTAGCTGTTTGAGGAATGAAGAAATGAATGAAAAAATTCCATGCAAAACGAATCACACTTGAAAACAGAAAACATCATAATCAGCAGATTAGATGGAGTTTTGAGAAAACCCCGCCCCAACAAATTCTCTAGCACGACGTATATATTAAAAATTTCTTAGCATAACTGTCAGTCTGTGATTATAAGACAATGTCTAAAGTTAAAATATGGGATTTTTAAATGAAAAATAAAATGAAATAAAAAAAGATAAATATAGCAATGAAGGTGAAGGGATTTAGAAGGTGCATTATGGTATAGCCGAAAAGCCATCCCTGCTGTTTCTCGTAAGCCGTGACTTATACTTCACTTTGCACCACAAATTATTTTCTTTGTTTTCCTTTAAAACATTACTTAAAAAAGATTAACTTTCTTACTGATATGTTCAATGAAGAAGTCTCCAGTCATTTCTCCCGGCAGATTTAACTCGCAATTCGGGGTAACAATCACCGAGGTATCCCCACGATCACTCATATTGAAGTTAATTTTCGTCATTCTGGAAGAACAAAATTGATATCCAACTTTAAGATTCATCATCACAAACAGAAGGGGACACAATGAGACAAAATGACAGTGATATCTGAACTGTAGCTATCCTAGCGGCGGGAGACGGGAAGGGAGAAGAAGGGGTGGAGGGGGGGAGTGTTTTCCGCATCGTACATTTTTACCACCGCCCGTCCCCTCCATACACAAAAACTTAACAAATTAAATTCTCCACAACACATTTTCACATATCTCAAAGTTCCCAGTTGAAAACAGAATTTTAGAATTTTATGAAAGGTAGGTTTACAGTCCCGTAGACATCATCTCAATATTAGGCTGAGCACAAACGCACTAGAGGGGAAGAAAGGGAGAGGGGAGGGGTGGAGGGGGAGAATTCAGTAGTTATTTCTAAACAAATAAAATATAACATATATATATGAATACGCAGGATATATATTTGATCTAAAATACGTTATTCAATATTTTGGTTAAAACCTAAGCATTCTGTTAAACTTTAAAACGCAATTCTATACATATGTGCAAGTTGAAACTTATTTTTAAACATATTAAACATTAATCTGATCTAAAACTCCGTGATTCAAGTAATTTTCCATCTTCAAGAATGAAACCATCTTCAATAACCGAAGCATATCCTCCTGTAATCATAATTAAACAACGAAAGCAAATAATACATTCTTACCTTGAAAAAATTCTCTTTGATAGTTTTCGAATATTGAAATACGTCTGTTATTGAAGCAGTCAGATATCGATATGACAAATTTTTATTAGCGTTTCTACGACAAACATTATAGCAACCAATCAGAAACGAGTATCATTACTATATCAAATCAAATCAAATGGAAAGTAATGCATTCATCCAATGATATGTTAGTTTATTTGTTTCGTAATCATTACGCGCGCGTCGCGGACCAGTGCAGGAAATCGTGAACTTTTCAGCGCGTTGGAATATAATACGCGCCTGCTGGTTTGAGCTTTGCACCAAATACGTGTGCATACTATGCGGACGGTTAAAGAAAGGGGAGGGGGGGTTGTCGCGTGTTCCATTGTACACGATAGCCCACGAATACGACAATACAATAACTCCACCGGGTAATCAGCGAATAAACAAATAAGAAATATGTGCAAAGAATCTCAAAAAGAATGTGCAAGGCAAAACAGGAGCGTAATTTGTCACGCGCTTAAACTTACGCACCGTGCATAAAATAGAGTATGTTTACTGACGTCATCCGCGCACGATGCACTGTCAAGGAATACTAAACAAACAAAGAGTGAACAGGAAAATACGCTCTTAGTTTTGCTTCATGGCCACGTGTTGGCATTTTCATATCTTGTATATCAAAACTAAACAATACCTAAATGAAAAACATCAATTTCTTATTATTTTGCGTTTAAAAAGGGCCATTTTTTTTTCTCGATTACTGAAGTCTGTCTGCTTTTCACATTGTCAACAATCATAATTCATGTACAGTGGGCATTAAGATACAAACTATTACGTCTGGTACCCAAGAGGTATCCAGCTTATCCAGCTAATCATGAACATACTATATAGTACACAAACAACGAGCGCACGGGTAATTAGGCGCGTGATTCCAACGCGTTGAAGAGTTTTGCGCTGCTGGGATGATTTCTTGCAGTGAGCCGCGACGCGCACGTGATGAAACTGCCATGTACGAAACAAATAAACTAACATCTTATTTGTTAAAAGCAGTACTTTTTATTTCATTTAATATGATATATTAATAATACTCGTTTTTGATGTTTGTTGTAGAAACGCTAATAAAACTTTGTCATATCGATATCTAACTACTTCAATAACAGACGTATTTTAATATTCGAAAACGATCAAAGATAATTTTTTCAAGGTAAGAATGTATTATTTGTTATTGTTGTTTAATTATGATTACAGGGGGCTAGACTTTTTTTTTTTTCAAAGGTAAGACTTGTATTGCTCTGCTTTCATTGTTTTATTAAGATTAGGCTACAAAGGCTATGTTTCAGAGATTGAAGATGCATTAAATCAAATTAATCACATACCTCCGTGGTGTAGTCGTTAGTGCTTTGTCCTCTCACCCGCACGTCCCGGGCTCGTATCCCGGTAGGTCTGCAGCCAGTGAGTTCACAACTGGTTATCAAAGATCGTGGCCGTCTTGATATAATGTCCAGCACTGGATGCTTTCGGGACATTAAACCTTGCTATGCTATGCTGTGTTATGCTATGTTATGCTAAATATTTTACTTGAATAACGGATTTTAGATAAGATTATTGTCTAATATGTTTCGAAATAAATTTCAATCTACATATATACAATATAGAATGTTTATTTTATGTTCTACAGTCAGACAGCTGTAACTACGAAAAGTGATGGATAGAACAATGGAATATTTTGTTGAGGGGTGGCAAGTACACAAACATTTACAATGGGGAGAGTAAGCCTTATGACAAAAAAATTTGGAAAATATTGTCTCGTTGTCTCCCGACGCCCCTCCATTATGCCTATAGTTCAGATATTACTGTTATTTCGTCTCCGCAAATTTCTTTCCTTGTGGTGATATATCTTAAATTTGAAAATCAACATTTGTTCTTCAGAATGACGAAACCTAACTTCATTATGTGTGATGGTGGTGATACTCGGTGATTGTTACTCCAAATTGTTAGATCAATCTGCCAGGAGAAAAGATTGAAGACTTCTTTCATACCGGTAAGAAATTTGATTATTTTCAAACGAGATATCGTTTTTCATTTCATTTTTTTTTCATTTAAAAAGCCCCTATCTGATGTTTTTTTTTTTTTTATAACATCTACCCTATAATGACGTGTGGTAATATTAATAATTCTTAATATATGTCGTAAATGAGAGTTTGTTAAGACAGACTATTTTCAAAGGCCCATCTAATCTGCTGATTATGATGTCTTTTATTTTTAAGTGTGAATCATGTTGCGCTGAAATTTCCCATCCATTTCTTGATTCCTCAAACAGCTAAAGAGGCGTTTTATGCGGCTAGGCTTCTCACACAAGAAGGTTTAAACCAAGTTGAACAAGTTGGATTACATATCCAACAGAGTAAGTAAAAATTTTATTTGTAAATTTAAATTGTAGCTTTCCATCCTGATAAATCGACATTCTACTAGCATATTTCATTGATACCACATTCGTAATTCGCTTGGTAACAGCTTCCCAAAATGACCGAATAGCGTATAACTGTAGAGAAATTGGAAAGCGTGAATTGCTAAAGATGTATTCATCACATCAATTTTGGATGGGGTTACAATCAGATGCTTCTTTATATGCATTTTCTTTGTGCATGACACTACCAGTATGCTATATCCGCCCCTTTGTAGGGTCTTGTTTCCTATGTATAATCTGATAACACAAATATCGATAACTATCACATTTCGATAGATGTGAATAAGATATGAATACAGATTTGGTGATAAATGTCATTCAGAAGATTATCATAGATTATTATAAATACTTTATTGGATAACAGGTCATTTGAAAGTTAGTTATCTTAAAATCTAATTTACAGACGAGCTGACGAGAGCAACCACGCCAACGCCATTTTAAGTAATGAAAATGCTCTCAGAGGCAATGATGTTGATGCCGATAAGATTCATTGATAAAGTGATGGGCGAAGAAAAAAGGTGCTCGCTAACATAAGACAGGAAAAGATGAAGGCACCAAACAATAATGCACAAGAAGTGGAGGATTTGTTCCTCATGTACCTTGAAGAGAGCAAAAGAGATGACCTTGATGAAAAGTGCGAAGAAACAGAAGACGATGAAATTCATTTTGAAGATGAAGATTCATCTCAAATTTGATGAGCACGTGACACAGCAAGGATTTTGTGCTGTCGCACTTGTAAGGATTTAATGAATGACATTATATTTACGTGAAATCCATCGTCTGCAATTTTGGTTACAAAGATTTTCTCAATTTTTAGCGATATGTTGAAACAAACCATAAAGTTGACCAAATTGCTGTTTTTATATTTTCAGATACACTATCTACATCAATCGCTGATACAAAAGGAATGTCTGATAACTGACCTGAAAAGTCGATATGACGTGCTGAACATTTTTACGCAAGATAAAGTTAAAGAACTTGCAGAGAAAGATGAAACCATTAGCAATCTAAATATCCAGTTGTCTTCAGCCGTCAGTCACTTGCAAGAATATGATGCCGTACGCAGCACCCTTTTGTCGTTCATCGCTGACATCAGGGCAGAAGTTGACAATCTAGAAATGTGTGATGTATTAGAAAAGGAGCAAAAGATAGTGGTGAGTTTTGTCATAGGCAGATGAGGATTCAGATTAATACTTTACAAAATAATATTCCTCAATTTCTTAAACAATACAAAAAGCGATCATATTTTCAAAGACAAAATAAAGGAATGAAATGAAGTTCGATTTATAAGATTGTTTAAAAGGTTCTCGCAAAGTGAAATTATATATTCACGATGTTATCATAATGTTTGTCCCTTTGCAGGAAGAAAAAGAAAGCTCAAAGATGAGATCAACCGAAAGAGTTGACGACTTACAAATCAAAGCTATTCTCAACAATTGCATATCAAATGAACTTGATAACAACGGGTGCTGAAAATTACACAGCATTTGCAAAGGTAAGAGAAGGAGTTAATTTGTTGGGTATTAACAGTGGCGGCGACGCCATAAGGGGCAGGGAAACATCTTCACATACTTTTCGATCACGCTTTGTAAAATGTTTTTTTCAGAAAGAAGCAAATGGAAAAGAAAAAAAAAAAGCTCAATTTTGCCCAATTTATCGCGGGGGTGAGGGGAGCGGTTGACGGGGTTCTCCTCTTCAGCGTGGTTCTTAAAATCAAGAAAGACATATTCTTCCACACATTTGGAAAAATACGGTTCAGCGGAAGTCCTGAAGGTGGGAGTTGTGGCCCCAGCCCCTATTGACACAATTATATGTACACCATGCTGCCATGACATATTAGTCATCGTTATTGCTATTTGATACTAAAGGTGACTATTCTACATAAAAAATTATCATATTATATATTGATTATCATATTATATATCAATTATCATATTATATATCAATTATTATTATATATATATTAATTATCATATTATAATTTTTTTTTATTTCTACAGAGGAAGAACTGCTTTCAGATGTCTTCAGAGTAACCAAGCATCGCTTATGATTGACGAAAAGGTTGCTGTCGTTGATGAAATGATTCAACGCTTTTACGTCATCAAAACATCATTTGCAGGGAATACTGACAAGAGCGACACGTCATCTTCTGAAGATGAATATAAACCAATGACCTGTAACGTCACAAATTTGCATAGCAGAAATCCCGAACTTCGAACACGAAAAAGAAATAACCACGTTTTTAGAAAAAGAACTTTCAGAGATAAAGAAGCAGTATAATTTGTTGAAAGATGAACTTGATGCATCACGTGATGAACTTCGAAACAGTCAGAAACATTGTGATCTGATGACGAGATGGCTGGAGGAGACAATCAAAGAGAAGAAAGTAATGATTGATTTGATTAAGAATAGACAATGAGCAAAGATTTCACAAAAATGAAGTCACGGGTCTGGAGCTTGCCTGTCAAAGAAATTTCTTTAAACCAATGAGAGTTCCAAAACAATGAAAGAATGAAACAATATTTTAAATTAGGTATATCCCTCCAGTGTTAATAGTATCTGACCATTTTCTGCTTACCTTCGTCGCCTCGACAACAATCATTTCTGCAAAGCAAGAAATCTTAATCTATGATCATCAAAAAGAAACACCAATATTCAGTTTAAATGTAAAATTCAAAATAACATATCAATGTCCTTTGCACAAAGATTTCATGTTAACAAAAATATATTTTTAAAGTGGTAAACGGTTCCATTTTGTTACTTCTTTTATTTGCTTTTTTAAACGCTCATTTTCTCTATTGAGAGAAAGGACGTAATTAATCTGATAAGAGTTTGATAGAATTGCGCTAATTATATGGTTTTTGCGTGTATGCAGAAAAGTGGTTCAAATTAATCTATCGTATGTTCTGTGACCAGGGGAAATATAGGTGAGACCCGCCTTACCTCCCCACCCACAACCGCGCTAAATATTTCCCCAAAAGACAATCTGAGGGTAGACAGTCGCTAAAAGTTTAGACTGGATTAAGGTATAATTCAACAATATAAGAAAAAAACTTATATTTTCTGTTATATGAAAAGGTTCCCAATAGAATTTGTTGAATAAGTGTAACCTATGAGTTACTATTTGAAACACTTTAAGTATTGGCTAGTATACCAAGAAAATACTCAGTTGATGGGTCGGAGCCACAATAATTAACACTAATTATGCAGCAACCCTACATTAAAAATAGCAAAACATTCACGTCTGCCAACTTATATTTTCCGCGCTTTATAAGAACTCATTAAATAGGTTCTTGCTAGGGTGTGCGAGTCACCCCCAATTGAATAGGGAAGCTTCTTTAAAATAGGCCGAAACTTACGATGTATACCCAGCCCCTTGTTATAAATAAATATGCCATCCTCCACCTTCTTTGCAAAGTTTTAAAGTGCCCGTTTGCAGAGAGAAGACTGAGTTTTCTTTCAATTATTTTAAACAAGTCTTCTATCATAATTGATATCTTTTTTAAAAGAGTGACAGATTGAAGAAAGTAACACAACAACTTTGTTATGCGGAAGATACCTAAATTTCAACAGTAGGGCACCATTAATTTGTCTGGGGAGCCTTTAATATAATGGGGGCCTTTGACATGTTTCGCTAAAGACTGGGAATTGGATTTGGAAGGCTTTATTTTGAGTCTTGCCTAATATTTCCTGATATACCGAGTTCAATTAATTTTATGCAACTGAAAAAATTATGAAAAACGTTCTAAACCATTCTCCCCTTATTTGCTTTCCACATTGTTCGGGACATTAAATATTCTGAAATCATGACCGATACAAATATCTTCATCTAAAATTCACAAATTTTTGTGATTGCAAATTTAGGAAGAAAAGAAAAAGAGTTCTTTAGTGCTTATAATGGGGGGGGGGGAGGGGGAGGGGCGGGGAGCAATATTGCTGCTGAAGTGATAATGCTGTCGTACATTGTATAACTTTCAAAATATGCCAGTCAAACAAGTGCCCTTTTATTTCTGTACCTCCCCAGGTTCAAATATCTATCGCCACCCCTGACATGGTAATTAAGACTTTTTCCTGGTTCAGTTAAAGAAAGTGCCCTCATCGGATTTTCTACCCTCTTACCCTGAGTTCCTTCCGACACCCCTGGCAGGGGAAGAGGCCCACAGCGGCTTAGAGCATGGGGCTCTTGTGTTATTCGCAAAATGGCACAACGACCAGTCCAACACTGCTGCAGCTTTATTTTGACGGCATTCGAAAGAAACTAAATCGGATCACGAAATGATTAATATGGGATAACAAAGTGGGCTAACGACCTTCTGTTTTCAGTTAAAACGTAGTGATTTTTGAACCTGACACACATTAAAGGTCATTTCCAAACCTTTTCTCAAAACTTTTAATTTTCCAAACCTTTATATTAACGTAGGCCTATCAAACCCACAGGCTTGCAAACCAGATCAATGGGATAAATTCTTTCAGTCCATGTCCTAAAATCACGTTCCGTCATTTCAATATTTACACCAATGGCATACCTTATAAACTTTTCTCATGCCTCATCGATGGCATTGTTCACCCCCTCCCCCTTCCTTGTCCCCCTGAAACTAATGTTTGTATATTTTTGGTCGGACTGTCGTAAATTGGTCGTGTCATATTCAATCTCAGCAAGGTAGGGTCTGGGATTTCGGGAGGCGCTGAGAACATGAATGACAGACTACTAGGTGACTGACAAACTCTCCTTTTGCTTATTTAACAATATCTAATTTAGTATAGAACAATTTCCGAGGAGATATGATTGTTACGTTTACGTTTTATTTGTCTACAGGGCGATTCTCTGGAGATTACGGACGAGACGAACCACGGAAGCGTCCAGTAACCCTCAAGACTGGTTGTACGTTGATTTATTTCTTCAAAGAGTGTTGCACTGTAATTACCTTATATTAGCAAATAATATGCATGGTGGTAAGGTATTGTACTCACCTTTGTGTGGGTGTGTATTAACAAAATTTTGTGTCGCTTTTCCTGCGAAAACCGTAAAAGCTATTTTGAAACTTGGTGGGATGGTGTAAGAGGATAGGATCACAAGATGGGTAATGTACCTTAACTTGTATCTTAGATAGACCTGCTTAGTTCCTGAACTAATCCTTTAATTTTGTGTCGAGCTTTCTGGGAAAACCGTGATATTAATATTGGGCTAGTACTTGGTGGGTTGGTGTAATAATTTGTTTCCAATATCTCTATACACCACTCTTCCTAAGCAAATTTGCAGGCGGGCTGTTTTAATGCGCTTCGATAATTGCATGCATTCATTTTCATTTGTCAGGGATATATCGTAGTGGTAGTAAAGTGGTGTGTAAAGAACCACAGAATCACCTGGAGACCGTCAAGACAACACCAGGGCATTTATCTGGAAGTAGCAAACGTGGTGGACAACTGAATCACCCGGAGATCTTCCAGACAACACCAGGGCAATTCGCTGACAGTAGCACACCACGTAAGCTACCTTTACCTTTTAATGGTATCTATTTGTAACAATTTTTTATTTGCGTTTTATTTGCTATTTTCTACTCTTACTTTATCATATAATGTCAATATCTCATCATATCACTCTTCCCAAGCATATTTACAGGTGGGATGCTCTATTTCAATTCGATAATCGTATTCATTTTTAATTCTTAGGTGAATTTCGGAGTGGCATACGAGGTGGATCACGGAATCACTCGGAGACCATCCAGACCACGCCAGGGCAATTATCTTGGAGTAGCATACGATATGCCCCACGGAATAACCTGGAGACCCTTCAGACAATGCCATGGCAATTCTCAGGGGAAAACGGACGTAATGGACCACGTGATTACCCGGGGCTCCCAAGACAACACAATGGCATTTATTTGGGAGTGGCAGACGAGATGCACCACGAACTCATCCGCCCCAAGACAAGGACAGGGCATTTATCTGCAAGCAGCGGACAAAATGGATCCCAGAATGACACAGAGACCTTCAAGACAACGCCAGGGCAATTATCTGAAAATTGCAGACGAGATGTACCACGAACTCCTCCAAAGACCGCCAAAACAACACCAGGGCATTTATCTGGGAACAGCGGACGAGGTGGATCCCGAAATCACACAGAGACCCTTAAGACAACGTCAGGGAAATTATATGGGAGTGGCAGACGAGATGCATCACGAAATTCTCCGGAGATCGACAAGACAACGCCATGCTATTTATTTGGGAGCAATGCACGAGGTAGATCCCGGAATCACACAAAGACCCTCAAGACAACGCCAGAACATGTATATGGGAATGGCAGACAAATTCGGGATCTCCCAAAAAATCCCAAGACAACACAGGGCAATTCTCTGAATATAGCAGACGAGAAGGATACGGAATCACCCGGAGTTCCTATCCGATTATCAGCTCGTCATTCCAAATCAACAACATTTGCATTCAATTTTCTTATAAGAAATAATCGAGACATTGATTTATAAAAAGCATCATCAACACCACCCCACTCCTGTATTATGAAATTATAATATGGTTTGATGCCATTATGTAGTTAAGAACCAACTTCATATCTCATATGGTAATTCAGTTACTTGTTATACATCCTTAAATACATTTTCATTTGAAAATCCAAAAATGTTTCTTATCATTTCTTAAATTCTAAATTCTCATATGATGTATCTAATTAATCATCAAACATACGTGACATCTAACTGTCTAAGGCTGTAATGGAATAATTAATTCTATTGTTCTAGATGAAATATTTTGTCAAAAAACAATCTTTTATCTGCTTATCAACCTGATTAATTTGTTATATGAACATACAGGGGCGTAGGAACCGGAGCCAGGGGCCAAGGCTCCCAATAATTATATTGGGGGCCAAACACCATTTTTACCCCCGCCTCCCCTAACCCAATAATAAATGTCTGAAAAATTGATTTTGAAGAGTCAGATTCCCTTCACATCTTTTCTTATTCGAAAGAGATGATTTATCAACATATAATGTTTATATATATTGTTTGAAAGATTATTAATTTCTAAGCAGACCAGATTTTAAATTTTGAAAAAGTCGCTTTTGGTTTTTAAGTTAAGGATGATCAAAGTTCGATCAGTTTTTAACTCATGTGAGATATGTGGTGTGTGATTGGGCAGACAACCCAACATTTGTTTGTAACTCATGTGAGATATGTGGTGTATGATTGGGCAAACAACCCAACATTTGTTTGTAATTTATGTGAGATATGTGGTGTATGATTGGGCAGACAACCCAACATTTGTTTGTAATTCATGTGAGATATGTGGTGTATGATTAGGTAAACAGCCCAACATTTGTTTGTAATTCATGTGAGATATGTGGTGTATGATTGGGCAAACAACCCAACATTTGTTTGTAATTCATGTGAGATATGTGGTGTATGATTGGGCAGACAACCCAACATTTGTTTGTAATTCATGTGAGATATGTGGTGATGATTAGGTAAACAGCCCAACATTTGTTTGTAATTCATGTGAGATATGTGGTGTATGATTGGGCAAACAACCCAACATTTGTTTGTAATTCATGTGAGATATGTGGTGTATGATTGGGCAGACAACCCAACATTTGTTTGTAATTCATGTGAGATATGTGGTGTATGATTAGGTAAACAGCCCAACATTTGTTTGTAATTCATGTGAGATATGTGGTGTATGATTAGGTAAACAGCCCAACATTTGTTTGTAATTCATGTGAGATATGTGGTGTATGATTGGGCAAACAACCCAACATTTGTTTGTAATTCATGTGAGATATGTGGTGTATGATTGGGCAGACAACCCAACATTTGTTTGTAATTCATGTGAGACATGTGGTGTATGATTAGGTAAACAGCCCAACATTTGTTTGCAATTCATGTGAGATATGTGGTGTATGATTGGGCAAACAACCCAACATTTGTTTGTAATTCATGTGAGATATGTGGTGTATGATTGGGCAAATAACCCAACATTTGTTTGTAATTCATGTGAGATATGTGGTGTATGATTGGGCAAACAACCCAACATTTGTTTGTAATTCATGTGAGATATGTGGTGTATGATTGGGCAAATAACCCAACATTTGTTTGTAATTCATGTGAGATATGTGGTGTATGATTGGGCAGACAACCCAACATTTGTTTGTAATTCATGTGAGATATGTGGTGTATGATTAGGTAAACAGCCCAACATTTGTTTGTAATTCATGTGAGATATGTGGTGTATGATTGGGCAAACAACCCAACATTTGTTTGTAATTCATGTGAGATATGTGGTGTATGATTGGGCAGACAACCCAACATTTGTTTGTAATTCATGTGAGATATGTGGTGTATGATTAGGTAAACAGCCCAACATTTGTTTGTAATTCATGTGAGATATGTGGTGTATGATTGGGCAAACAACCCAACATTTGTTTGTAATTCATGTGAGATATGTGGTGTATGATTGGGCAGACAACCCAACATTTGTTTGTAATTCATGTGAGATATGTGGTGTATGATTAGGTAAACAGCCCAACATTTGTTTGTAATTCATGTGAGATATGTGGTGTATGATTAGGTAAACAGCCCAACATTTGTTTGTAATTCATGTGAGATATGTGGTGTATGATTGGGCAAACAACCCAACATTTGTTTGTAATTCATGTGAGATATGTGGTGTATGATTGGGCAGACAACCCAACATTTGTTTGTAATTCATGTGAGATATGTGGTGTATGATTAGGTAAACAGCCCAACATTTGTTTGCAATTCATGTGAGATATGTGGTGTATGATTGGGCAAACAACCCAACATTTGTTTGTAATTCATGTGAGATATGTGGTGTATGATTGGGCAAATAACCCAACATTTGTTTGTAATTCATGTGAGATATGTGGTGTATGATTGGGCAAACAACCCAACATTTGTTTGTAAATTTTTCACAAATGTCGTCACTGAAAATGATGGGAAAGTCTATTCCTGATTGAAATCTTATTAGCGGTATAGCAAAGAATCAAAAACGTTTGGTCAAAATTACTGGACTACTTCAAAGAATTACGATATACATTTAAAAAACAAAGGATTTAAAAGAAAATACATCACAAAGTTGCCTTAAATTATGCAAAATGATAGCTGAGATCTGAAAACGCTCTAAAATGGTCAATAAATTACCGATTTTGATGAAATATATTTGCTACTATAATGATTTTTAATAGATTTTCAAGAAATTTAGCTACTGACCTCTAAGATCACCCCAAATTGCCACAT
This sequence comes from Chiridota heheva, assembly GCA_020152595.1. Classification (NCBI taxonomy): domain Eukaryota; kingdom Metazoa; phylum Echinodermata; class Holothuroidea; order Apodida; family Chiridotidae; genus Chiridota; species Chiridota heheva. The sequence continues at coordinate 2,701,283 of JAIGNY010000733.1, forward strand.
GATAACACAATAAACCGGGACAGGGGATAATGGATAAAACTCAATCCACTCCGACATTCGGGCAACATGGATGACTGCTTTGGCAAAATTTTCGTTTCAAAGTCAGGCAAGAAAATAAGACAACTTGCAAACAAGATTAAACTCAATCTGTTTGGGTCAAACCCTTTCTCTCTGAGTATTTTGGGTCCGTGCGTCCAATTTTGGTCATAGTAAAAATATAAATAAAAGTCATCCACATTGGAGGATGTATTGTTTTGTGTTTGTGTGTATGTGTGCACACACACACACCCACACCCACACACACACACACACGCACACAAACACACACACACACACATATATATACATACACGCATACAATTTGGCAGACGACTGCATAGGTTCCTGATACTGATGGTATCGGAACCAAAAATGGAGGATAGATGAGAAAAAGATTGAAAAGAATAAAAAGGATTAAAACATAAACATTGAAAAAATGAGCCCAAATACATGTACGACACAAACCTTTAATTTGAAAAGTAATTAAAGTGGCAAAATGAAAAAAAAAATTAAAGAGTATTAAAGAACACTAAATGTAAGAATAAAACAATCACAACCCAATTTTGAAAATTAAATTGATTAAAAATAAATGGCAAAATGGGGATTCAAAAGGTAACATTTTGTTTGGGTCTCTTCATATCATCATAGTACCCTAGCTCCCGCTTCCGGTGTCACCATTCTATTTTACTCTCAGCCAGTTATTATAGAACTGATGGTGACCGTTCATTGAGAAGTAGCCCAGAAACCGACAGCCTAACCATGTCAACAGCAAGTCCCAAACGCCAACTTTGAACTTTATTTCAATCTCTGTCGACCCCATCCGGACCGGAATATGAAAGATACAGTAAATATATACAATATACAAGAAAGTTATATATAATTATGTATAATAATGAATCAATCAAAAGAAAGTGGACAGAAAATGAAAAGCAAAAACATTGAAAAATAGGAAGAAAAAAAAGAAGAAAAAAAAACCTCTTAGATCAATTAAATGATGGTAGAAAGGTTATGCATCTAAATGGCACTTCCCTGGGTTATGCATCTAAATGGCACTTCCCTGGGTTATGGACAGTTCAAAAAAGTATATACAAAAGTGGATATTGAGAAAAAGATAGCATAATGATATCTATTTACCTGATCAACATGAGATTTAAGAGCATGAAGAAATGTACATAGTTTACTTAATGTTCTGGGACTTGAGTTAAACAGCTCATGTATTTTTAAAGGCCAGTTATCGTGTACTACAGACGGAAAAGTACAACTTTATTCTCGTGTTTTGATTGGTCTGATAACAATTGGATCAGCTTACGCCTACACAGATGAGCAAATCAGTAATTGTATTGGATCAAATTTCTGTGTGCTGGAATAAAATGTACGCCACCACAATAAAATCACGACAAATATAATTTAAATTGTAATGTATCTCGTGTTTGACTTTGTAATGTGCCACCACAAGAACTTGGCCAGAAGATTCTGCAACAACAAGTTCCTCCGGTCTGTCCTGTCTCGTGACCTGATGCGAGCAGCGCAATTCCCATTAGAAATAATTCAATCAGTCATTTGTATCACTCATAGTTGAAAACATTTTGTGTACTGTTAATGAAATAAATGGGATTAACGGAGAATGCTTTCTTCTTTAAAATGGTAAGTTCTTAAAATAATTTGCTGTACAGAGATATTTGTACATGTTTTAGAAATGAGGTGATTGCGCGAAAAATTATTAAAAGTGCATTGACTCGTTTAGATGGACAAAGACGACAATGCGGTAGCCTTCGTGTGGCAGGGGGAAGGGGAACTTGCAAAACTTTGCGTTAAGTTCAATGGGAAATCCCAACGCATACAAATATTATTTAGAATATCTCAAAAACTACGAAAACACATAGGCCCTAGTACTAGGCTACACATGTACCTTTTAATGTTAGATCTTATCATTTTTCTTTGTTATTCAAGGATTCGTTTATTACTTCTGTTCCGAAAAATCTCGTTGAGATAGAGAGAAATCGAACGTAAAACAAGAGGGTGATTGCAGGAGTTGTTGGTTATCTTTCCACAAAAAATATATGAATATTCATGAAATTACACGAAGATCGCTCAGTCCTTTTGTTTGTTTACTTAATTTCAAAATGTAATTGTGCAATCTAAACTGCAGATGAAATGAACAAATTTATTCTATGAATTTGGAAGTTCTTATGAATATTCATTGCCAACATGGATTTGTTAAAATCACATTGGAACATAAAAACTGCACTTTTTTGAAGTATTTCTAACAGGGTTTATGGTTTTTTTGTGTCGGTATTCATGGTAAATAATGATAATTCAGTATGTTTTCAATAACATATTCAGTAATTTTAGTTTGGTGGAGGTTTTAAAGTGGATTTCAGAGAACATTTGCAAAAAATGTGGTTTCCAATATGTTGTTCTCCATTGGCTTTACACGTGAAGTTACGCGGTAACTTTGCAAGTCACTCCTCCACGAAGGAAATCATATTGTGGTCTATAAGTTTATATGCTCCTTTGAATTTAAATGGAAATCAAGCAACTAACCTATGGATGATAACAGATTCATAGAAATCGGGCAGAAAACAAGGGGGCGGGGGAAATGCAGGAGTTGTTGGCCATCTCCCATCATGGATACCTTCTTGTTTAAAGGTAGTCCGTGTCACTATGTGGACTAGAAGTCCACAATGGACGCCACCTAAGAGCATCCGTATATATATAGTCAGTAAGGCTAAAGGGAAAAACAACGATGAAAATATGCATTTACGTGGAAAAAAGGATATTATTTACATTTCTCTCTATTGTCAAAATAATCTGTTATGTTAACATAAACACAATGTAATCAATAGTATATAATACAATAAAATCTTGATAATTGTTTCATGATCTCTGGGTTAGTAACAGACAGAAGAAAAAAAGGAAGGAAAGAAAAATAAAGAAAACAAAATTTATGTATATAGTACACACTGAGGTCCTTGACCTCATTTTCAGTTATTCACTGTAAAATATTTGACCAGATGCCAAAAACCATTTCGGTCATAAGTCTATAAAAAGAACTTGTTTAGATGTTAGTTTAGTTTAAAAAAACTCAGTTCTCAGTATATTGGAGAAAAAAAAAATCTTCACATTATCTCACAGTTTCAGTAGCCTGCTTGTTTGTCTCAACTGATGTGGCGCACATCCCTAAATACGGGTGATGCCTGGAGCCACGCCCACACTAAATTCACCACTAAGAGTGCCAATGGTGTTTGCCATCTGAGGGGTCCCATACCAACGTCCTGGCTGGCTAACTACCCGTCTATGGCATTGTTTACCTCACTGAGCTGGTAAAATAAATACCCTGTGGGTAGACCAAAAGAAACTTAATCTGGGGATAATCAAATGCTCCTAAACCCATTTTTAATGCAATTCAAAATATGCCTACCCATGTCATCTCTATCAAGATTCAACACCTACATTAACATAATTCCCTTTTAGCAAAAACAAAACTCCGACAGCCACTAACAATTGATAACTCATTCCAGATTCGTATTCACCAAATCTTAAATACGTTCATTGAATATCAGGTTCATATTCATTGGATATCAAAATAATAAAAGTCACTTAGCAATTACATAAACTTTTACGGCAACCCTACCATCATTTCAGTCAACTTTGAAATATTCTAAATAATATAAATAAGATAGTGAAATATATAGATATGGCATTACTCATAATCAAATTGAATGCACACTTAAAAATCAGATGCTGAATACGGTGATATCATACATTAAAATAAATTCACAATTCTGGACACACCATACTTATAATTCCTATACTTATTCTGATAACTACGACTTGAAAGATAATTTGCATGTACAACAAAATAGATATAATAACTTACAGAAAAGGGTCCCTAACACGAACGTCCCTTCTGGTATCTTTACAATCACAATCAAACTTGTGGAAAAATCCACTAGCCCATTCACCGTTCTTGCCTTGGGGCTTACACATAAACTCGGCTAAAACATAGCCTCTCGAGATGTATCTCATTAGACGACTTATTTACTTCTCCCAGACTTTTTGGAGATTACAGATCAAATAATACATGTACATTTAGAAAATTGTTGGCACCTGAGATGCCTTAAAGTTTTGCATAAATTTAAGTATTGCATAAATTAAGAGCTGCGACTAAATGGATCTACACCAAATATCTTGTAAGAACACTTTTGTTTCAGTCTGCCACACTTTGACTTTTACTGTGTTCTTGCACTAAAGTTTCCCTGGGTCCCAAACACGAGACTTGTTTTTTGATGTGAAAACTTGTCTACAGCGAGAGATTAATACAATGTTGTCCACATCTTGAATGAAGTTAGCGCACCAGCTGTGCATTCGCCTTCACACAGCACGTACAGCCACCGCAGGGTAGATTCTCGAGCTGTGCTCCATGTATGTAGTGACTGGCATCATCCATGAATGGGACAGTACATGAGCAATGCTTTGAGGAAGGGGTAAACATCTTTAACTGTGATGTTATTGAGGGCTATGTAGTCAACACAGAAACAGACAGACCCATCACGTTTCTGCATAAATACCATTTTTGACACCCACTCAGAAATATTAATGGTCGAATGACTCCTGCCCAATATATTTTGTTTATTTCACTCTCTTTCTCCTTAGCAAAATGGATGGGAGCTTGCCTCATATGTTACATTCTTTGACCAATGGGGTGTCTTTGGTATCTATTCAGTGCTCAATTTCTTAGAAGGAACTGATGTCATAGGTGTGAGAAGCAAAAACGTCCTGGAAGTTGCAAATGGTTTCCTTCATTCTGTCAACCTGTCCTTGTGACAAGTACGACTGACACTTTAAACAACCCATCCAGAAAATCTGGAACCTCGATGTTCTTCACAGGCTCTGAAGATACCTATCTGGACTACTTACCCTCATTGGTAAGACGTCAGCCTCAACAGCTTTACCAACTTACAGTAATCACCTTTTTTCATCACCACAAAACACTTTAAACTCTTGGCATTTGTCGTTATTAAGCACTCTATATTATCGAATTATGGGTACTTATTGACAAACACTCTGTAATAGTGTTGACAGAACTCTATAAACACTTTAGGCCTCTTCCTGATTGATCTGAGAAATGGCCTGCTTTCCCAACTTGGGGTTGTTTGAAGAATTGTACTTGAATTGAACCTTTTGCCTCAGTCCCTTTGTTAGTGTCCTCTTTTGTCACCGAAAGCAGCCATCAGAACTTGGTGAACTACTTCGGCTTTACTGACCTGGTCCCGGCCTTCCAGTTTTTGCCAGTAATTGGACTCCAGTAGTGAGTGAAGACACGGACATGGTCAATTGCTTCATTTGTTTTGCTAATACTTCAATTCTCTTCTCCAGAGTATTCAACCGCTGCCATTTGCTTCTGAATTTTGTGATTCAGAAGGCAATTTTCTTCTGAATATTTGGTGGAGGTGAGTATCATCTCTGTTCCAGACGAATTCAGCGAGTTTTCACTTCTCTCAGAAGGACCACCTGTCCTCCTCTTCTTCACCTCTGTCTTATGTATCTGCATACATACCAGCAGCACACTGTACTCTGGGGCTGGAAGGTTCAACTTTTAGTCTAATGGATGGTCTTCTGCCGGGCTGGGCCTGTGGACACATTGGCACCACTCAATGGCGTTAATGGCAGCTCCAAAATTCCTAGGTTTTTGGACAGCTGCATGCTAACCGGCTTCCATGTCTGAACAGCCCAGACAAAATTGAAAAATTGCATGCTTGACCACCCAGGTGTTCTGTCTGCCCACTCCATCCATGGTTCATCTACTGCTGGCCTTTGTTTTGTAATTTTGCTTGAAGTGTTTCTGAAAGCTCGTTGCCATGAATTTCTTATTGAGTTCTGACAAGATTTTCCTGACATGCATGTCCTCATCCATGTCCATCAGGAGGCTATGATAGTCTCCTGCCATTCCTGACAGCTGCAACAGAGGACATCTTTTATCTCCTCAGATAAGCAGCCTGCTAAGTCAGCATAACAGACAAACTTTTGTCTAAAAAACTTCCAATTTGACCTACCGTTTAACATTAGCCCTTTTGGCAAAGTGAAAGGTTATAAGAATTATTCACTGTGGAACTTCAAATTCCACTGATAATCATTAATGAAATTCCAAAAGGTCATTATCCTACAGGGAAGAGAACATCAAACCTGATGTACTTATTAGTAATTGCAGGATATTGGTAAAATGATGCTAAGAATAATGTGTATAAAGATTCTGATCCTCCACAAAAAAAAAAAAAAAAATGATATAGGGGGGCCTTTTTTTTTTTATTCAAAGAATGAAATTCAGAAATAATCCTATTTTCAGAGCACACACATATACTGTTGCTTACTCAAGAAACCTAGCAAAAATACATTTATATAAATTTTTAATTAAAAAAACAAATCTTTCTGCGAATTGCCATTTTTCTTGCAGTTATAACGTCGGAACCGTAGATGTTTTTAGATCTGTCTCCTTTAAACTTTAATTTCTTCTTCTCAGATTTGTTGTGACTTTTTTTTGCAGATCTCCCTTCGAAGATGACATTTTTCTATTTGTTCTGTTGCCGTGATGGTTTGGTGCAATAGAGAACAATCACACCTTCTGCTTGTTGTGTTATTTATCCATTTCTTCTACCACCCTTTGTCATTGGTGAAACTTCTTTGCCATTACACAGGTAAGTTTTCTTTGTTCCTTAATTGGTTTAAATTGCAAGGCCATGCTAAAATGACATTTCCAAAACGCACAGTATTGTTTTGTTTGTGTTTTGCATTTTGGGTGCTATATAAAAGCTATTTTTAATCTATCTTAGGCCAAGATAAAATATATGTTAGATGTCCTACTTAATTTTTCAAAAATATTGGATTGGTAGGTAAGAAAAAAGATATTATTTTGAAGTTTAATTGATAATGTACTTGCTTTTACACTAAATATAGATAAATGAGTGTTTATTTCACTTTGACAGCATTTTTAGGACAGCATGAAAGAATATTTAGTTTATATTCCAGATCTGCAGAATTGATGATAAATTTCATTATGGCCCATATTTAAAAAAAAAAATGTATTTGAATTTTTCATCCTCAGGTGGCAAATATTTATTGCAACTTGATTTCACTACTTTCACTTGATTTGCTGTATACTAAGTACTACTGTGAACTCACCAATTGAAGCCCCCCCCCTTCCCCCACTACAATTCCCGACCCATGTAGTCACAGCTCCACCAACCTTAAAAGGAACAAAGTTATAAAGAATCTATCTACTTCAATATCTTGTTCCGTTAATGAGATGTTAATGTTTAAAGTTCTGTGTCATTTGTGAAAACAATGACTGTGTTAAGAAGATGAGGAATAAGGTTGTCAACCTTATCCCTCACTTTCTTAACAATTTTTAAAATTTGTAAAAGAAAGTTAATTTAACATTTTGACTAAGTGAATTTTTTTGCTCCAAACATTCTTCAGGTTGTTAACTATAATTCCTTACCTACTCTGGTTTTGTGGTTTCCTGATTTATCCAATGGTTTGAAGTCACAACAACTCAGGAAAGAATGTAATAGCATATAGAGGGATTTCTTCAAGTGACTCTTAACTCAACTGGGAGCCATTTTGCAGGGCAGAGCTTTGTGCATTGAGTATTTCACGCATATGATCTTCACAAACAGACTCGATCTAAAACATGCACTAGCATGCGCTGCTGATGAAAACATACGCTGGCCATGTAAAACACGTGCTGGGCATATAAACACACACTGGTTAAAGTGAAGTGGCCAGTTGAATTAATTTTTTAATATAAAATGTTATTTTAAAGAAAAATTATCCTCAAAGTATTTCAAGTAGCCTTAATCAGTGGATTTTAAACACGTCTATTTGTTAGTGCATCCAACGGCACACCAAGATTACTGCATACTACTTACAAAAGTAATCTGATATAACAACATGCAAGCGAATGTAAGTGTACAACAGACGACAGTCTGCCCTACAAGTGGTGATGTAAACAAAGTCATGTGACCTCATGATGTCAGCTCAAATATCCTTATTTACACATTTTGAGGAAAGTGAGGATGTGATGTCCTAATTAGTCTGGTTTCAGTCACTTCTATACAAATGAGATAGAAATTTACCATTGAGTTTCTTCTTGTATTCGATTCCTAAATGCTTTTTCACCATCTTGTTTTTGTGTTAAGTCCTCTTTCATATGTGATGAACTTGCTTAACCACTTAATTAATTCTTTAAAACAAAATTTTAAAAAAACATTTGTAACTCAATTATCTCCTTGGAAAATTTTTGTTTCTGTCTGGTCGTGTTGCACCTCAACGAGACAAGGTAAGTCATTACATAGCACAATTTTCTTCCCATTTTCTCAATTTTTCAATCAGTTGCAGCCCTTTATCTTCATACTTGTTTGTTTATCTGTGTTTCTGAGAATTTCTCCTGCATTTGTTCTTGGATTTTCTGACTTTTTTCCTTTGGATTTGAGTAAGACCATTCCATTATTTTCATCTCTACGCCTACATGCAACTTTTGCTTAGCCTAACATACATTGCACCGGGGCCTGCCCCCAATCTCTCTCCACTACCCATTTTCTGTGTTTTCTCCCCATTAGACCCACTCCATTCTTCCTCCTGCTGCCCTTCCTTGCCACTGGGGTACTTGCTGCCTCCTTCTCACCCCCTTCCATTTATTCATTTTTTGCTATTTATTTATTTTATGGAAATACAGTACTCGGGTCCTCCCCTCAATCATCTGGGTACGCCCAGAAATACTTCAAAAGGCCATCCTCCCCCTCAGCATCTTTTTTCCTCCCATTCCCCCTCCCCCTCTCCTCTCCTTACAACTCCCCCCACTCCTCCCCATTATGTCCAAAATTCATTATTATCTCTTTACGCTCGACACTGCTATCTGGGAATCCTTTGCGAAAAAAGAACACCTCATTGCCATTTTTCTGACTTCGAGAAAGCTTTTGACACTACTTGGAAATACGGCGTTATCCGCAAACTTCACACCATCGGCTTCAGAGGCCATCTCCCCATTTTTATTCAAAACTTTCACTCACCCAGGTTCGTATTGGCCGCACCCTCTCCAACCCCTACCCCCCAAGAAGAAGGCGTCCCCCAAGGCAGCATTGTCTCTCCCACTCTCTTCAACCTAAGCATTAATGACATCGCGGACAATCTTGGCCCCAACATCAAACGTACCCTCTACGTGGACAACTTCACCATCTTCTACTCCTCTCCTAGCTTTGCTCTTATCGAAAATAGACTTTAATTCAGCCTCAACTAGCTGCAAGTCTTATGCAACAATAACGGCTTTAAATTCTCCAAAGACAAGACAGTCTGCATGCACTTCTGTCATTTCAACAACCTCCACCCCAACCCGAACCTCGTGCTCAATAGCAATCGCATCCCTAAAGTTAAACACACAAAGTTCCGGGGTTTAACTCTAGACCCCAAGCTCTCCTACAAGCAACACATCACCATCCTGAAACTAAAATGCAACAGCTCCCTCAACATCCTCCGACTCTTCTCCAACACCACTTAGGGAGCGAACCGCTATGCTCTCCTCAAAATTTTCAGGCTCACCATTCGTGCCAAGCTTGACTATGGCAATATTGTCTACTGTGTCGCTCACAACTCATACCTCGACCACATCAACTCCATCCAAAATGAAGCCCCCAGGCTTTGTCTAGGTGCCTACAGGACCTCCCCAATCACCAGCATTCATATTAAAGCCTACGAAACCCCCTTTCTACTTAGATGTAGAAAGCTTAGCCTCTCCTATGCATTTAGGGTCCTCACCAACACCCAGAACCCTGTTTACAACCTCATTAGGTACCCCAACTTCTCCACCCTCTTTGATAGGACTAAAATCCTATCCCCTCCCTTCAGCTTACGCATTAAATCAGACCTCTTTCATCTTGGCATCAACCTCGCCACTCTCGGCACCTACTCCTGGCCCACTTTTCCTCCTTGGGCCACCCTCCTTCCTTCTGTCCACCTAGACCTCTCCACTCATCACAAAACTCAAACCCACCCCAACCTCTCCATCAATCTCCACAACCAAATCAAAGACCAACTCTCAAATTACACCTCCATCTATACTGATGGCTCCAAGGAAGGCAACAAGACAGCTGCTGCTGCCGTCATCCAAGACATCACCCTCAGTAGCAGACTTCCAGACTACTCATCCATCTTTTCAGCCAAGGCTAAGGCCATTCTCCTCGCCCTAAACTTTATTGCGTACTCTCCACTCAGCCACTTTGCCATTTTCTCCGACTCAAAGGCTGTTCTTACTTCTTTACTTGATCTTAAATGGGATAACCTCACATGCCACCTCCTCCTCCGGTATCTCATTTCTCCTATCCTCCGCAGGAAAAGTGTTATTTTCTTCTGGATACCTTGCCATGTTGGCATCCCTAGCAATGACAGGGCTGATGCAGCCGCTAAGCTTGCCCTCAACCTCCTCCCTACCCCTTTTCCAAAACCCTCTCTGACATCAAACCGCTTATCGTTTCCCTTGTTCGTGACAGCTGGCAAACCTCATGGAACTCCCAAATTGATAACAAACTCTATGACATCCAGCCCACAATTCTGATCAAATCCACCATCAACAACTTCTCTCGTGTCGACAACGTTCATATTACCCGTATTAGAATTGGTCACACCCACCTTACTCACTCCCACCTCCTTATTGGCTCCCCCTAACCCCTCTTCAACAATTGCCACTGCACCCTCACAATCCATCACGTTCTCCTTGCTTGCCCCCTGTACAACCTTCCCAGAGCTTCCCTCGCTCCCCACAACTCAATTGCTGACTTCTTCCAAAAAAATCCTCCGGATAAAATTATCTCCTTCCCTCTACAACCATATTTAATTCTCCTCTTCCTCTCCCTCTCTATTTTGTTTTTGTTTCACCCATGCACTTCCTCTCTCGATCACAGCTTTCTGACTTTTTGTTCTTGAATTTCTCTCATTCTGTCCCTGTTTCCTTTCCTTTCTACCTCTAGAATGATCTGACCTCTCAGGCACAATTTGACCCTTGTTGTCATGGTGCCGTTAAGCCCTCATCAAACAAACAAACAAATCTCCTACACCTGTCTGCCCTACTTGCAACACTGATCTCTCGATCAAGCATATCCTCTTAACCTGTCCCTTATTCTGGAACTCCAGATTTCTCCTCTCCTAATCCACTTCCATTTCTGATCTCTTCAAGAACAATCCCTCCTTGACATCATCAACTTCCTCCGCATTTGCAACTTACAGTATTCCACCTGATCTAACCCTCACCCACACTCCCTTCCTTTTCTATCCTACCATCCTATTCCTCCTTCCCTTTTCTTACCTCTATTCGCTTCTGTATTATTCATACCATCCTAACTCTTGCACCTTAGTTTTCTAACACCCTCTTGGGACATTTGACTCTGACTGTCACGGTGCCGTTAAACATCAAAAAACAACAACAACTGTCTGGTCATTACTTTTTTACGCCTGCTCACTTCTTTCCGAAATATAGGCCACGGATAAAACCCCTCCATTTATGACTGTCTTGGGCCAGCATTCGCAGCTGTTGCCAGTTGTAGCCCATCTTGGTCATCTCCTTTGTAGTGTCCCGCCTCCAGGTATTTTTGGGCCTACCCTGTTTGCGTTTTCCCCGTGGGTTCCAATTTAGTGCATGACGTGTTATACTGTTGTAGGGTTTCTTAGTGTGTGGCCAATCCAAGTCCATTTCCTGCTTTTGATCTGTAGTTCCACTGGGTCTTGGCCTGTCTCTTCCCATACACATGTTTGTTGTTGATTATGGTGTCTGGCCAGTAAATCATAAGTATTCTACACAGGCAGCGATTGATGAAAGTTTGTACCTTCATTGTGGTAGCTTTAGTGCTCCGCCAGGTTTCAGAACCGTAGAATAGAACACTTTTGACGTAGAATTAAATAAACTGAGCTTTGTGACCTTGTAGATATTCCTTGATTTCCAGATATTTGTGAGTGTAATGAATACCGCTCTGGCTTTGCCAATTCTAACTTTAACATTATCGTGAGTGCCCCCTGTAGTATTTACAACACTTCCCAGGTAAGTGAACGAGGTAATATATTATCCTTTATAGTCGGTATACTTGAACATGTAACTTATTGGTCAAAAATATATAATTTTTGAAAGGTAAGACCTGTTTATCTTTCATTTGACAGTTTGGAGAACCTTTCACCTTATGAACCTGGGAAGCACGGCTCTCCCAGATCACATCGCTATGTAAGGGATTGTCAGCTGCAAAAATATGGTAACGTGACTCATCAGACTCAGGCGTCACATGGTTTGCAGTCACCTGACATCATCTTACCAATCACGGCGGTCAATCGTTTCATCGATAAATTCCAGCAACAATGGACGGAAATAACAAATTTTGGTCACATAGCGTTTGTTAACAACCCTGCCAAAACTATTTCTGTTCTGGAACCCGGCTTTGTTGGGGGCTGTAACATCAATGCAAGGTTCACAGTTTCTGAGACAGCAAAACAAAAAGATTGCCTAATCGCTGTGAATGCGGGGATGTTTAACACTCATTCAGGGAGTGCCTCGGAAATATTGTTAGTGATGGAAGAATGGTGAAGAATACCCATGGTATACAGAATGCTAACTTTGGCATCAGGCAAGATGGCACAGTAGTGTTTGGGTAAGACTTTGCTTAAATTTTAAGAAATGAGTTTTGTTAAATGCGGTTGTACTGTATACCTACAAAATGTGTAAACACCTGTGGATGTGTAGAGTCAAATTGTTTTGAAAATCTTAAATGGGATAACCTCACATGCCACCTCCTCCTCCGGAAACTCTTTTCTCCAACCCTCTGCAGGAAAAGTGTTCTTTTCTTCTGGATACCCAGCCATGTTGGCATCCCTAGCAATGACAGGGCTGATGCAGCCGTAAGCTTGCCCTCAACCTCCTCCCTACCCCTTTTCCTCAAACCCTCTCTGACATCAAACTGCTTATCGCTTCCCTTGTTCGTGAACGCTGGCAAACTCATGGAACTCCCAAATTGATAACACACTTCATATCATCCAGCCCACCATTCTGATCAAATCCACCATCAAGAACCTCTCTCGTATCGACAACGTTCATATTACCCGTCTTAGAATTGGTCACACCCACCTCACTCACTCCCACCTCTTTATTGGTTCCCCCCAACCCCTCTGTAACAATTGCCACTGCATCTTCACTATCCATCATGTTCTCCTTGTTTGCCCCCTGTACAACTTTCCCAGAGCTTCCCTCGCTCCCCACAACTCAATTGCTGAGTTCTTCCAGAAAAATCCTCTGGATGAAATTATCTCCTTCCTTCATCATGCTCCCTCTACACCCATATTTAATTCTCCTCTTCCTCTCCTTCTCTACTTTGTTTTTGTTTCACCCATGCACCTCCTCTCTCGATCGCAGCTTTCTGACTTTTGTTCTTGAATTTCTCTCATTCTTTCCCTATTTTCTTTCCTTCCTGCCTCTTAAATGATCTGACCTCTCAGGCTTAATTTGACCCTCGTTGTCGTGGTGCCGTTAAGCCCTAATCAAACAAACAAGCAAACAAAAACCATGAAAGTCACAAGGCGTAAAGGCCGTTAGGCTCTGTGCTGAAAATATTTCTACAACTTACATGTAACTGTAGTCATGCATGTAAGGTAGTCATGCATGCCCACTCCAGACAATTCCTTTACCTCTAAATGCCAATAAACAGCCAACTATTGTTGCTCAGTAAGCTTTCTGCTCCACTATCCTGAACTATATGGCAAGCAAATACACCACACTTTGTTTTGTACATGATCCTCCTTTACGGGAACTCGGCAAGACTCCTATATGGAGCATAGACACCAAGCTATAGCCTGCATAGCAGATGTCAGTCTCGTGCGACCGGGAAGGAAGTGGATGAACATCGGGTTTTCATCCTACTCTTTTTGAAAAGTGTTCAGAGAACCAGGTATTGTGTAACTTTTCTACCATCGGGACCGACGGCTTAACGTCCCCTCCGAAGGACGGCGAGTGTCATTCAACCATTGCCACCTCTCTCAACAGCTGAACAGCACTCAACACTTGTGTGATTAAGCTGGTTAACAATAGATCCTTTCATTGAATTAGTGAAGTGGAAAGTTCAGACAGGGCTAATATCTCAGAAATGATTGTGGTTTTTGACAAGCAGGATTGTGGTTTTTGACAAGCAGGATTGGTTTTTGACAAGCAGGATTGAGCTGTCTGAAATCCACCGTATTGTAGTAACGGTATTTACACAGCATGCATATATTTTTTTGTTAAAAATTGATGATTGTACTGCTTCTTGAATTTTCATGCATTAGTATTTTTATGCTAATTACTAATGCATTACTGTTAAACCAATTAATTAACATTATAAAATAGTGAAGTTTACCCATTGTCTTAAATGTGCCTATTAAGTTCTCAAAAAGATGTAAGAAAGTCACTTTCTAACAAATTTTGATGTTATTGCATTTACTTTGTTTTGAATACATTTTAAAATAGTTCAAATGAGATATTGACTGATTTTCACAGTTTTTTAAAGCAATTTGTCGTGATCTGATTAACACGTCCATACTTTCAACAGATTCTGATGCATAGACAGTGTGTAAGTTGTGTTTGCCCAGTGAATTTGTCTTTTCATATAATCTTACATTCAAATGAAAATATGTCTGCTGCAAAATCAAAATGAAACGCTCAGTAGTTTACTTCTTGACAAAGCACCAGTGAAAGCCAGAATTTTGTTTGTTTACATTTTAGGGTGGGAAAAACCACTTGCCTGCTCACCGCCATAGGCGAGCAAAAACAAATTGTGGCGAGTAGAAATATTTTAATATACTGTGGCACTCGCCACACTTAATTAAGCCATGGCGAGTGAAAATCTTGTTTTGGTATTCATAATAATTTTGTTATTTTAGTTAACATACTTAGCTTACAATACTGCCTTGTATTTTTTCTTTTCTAAAAAATGTCCCTCGTCCTCTTTAGTTATTAACACCCTATTTTCCCCTTTTCTCCCTCTCAATCCCTCATCTCCTCTCTGCCCTAACTCTTACACCGTATATTTTATAACACCCTCTTGGCGCATTTGTCTCTGACTGTCGCGGTGCTGTTAAACATCAACAAACCAAACCTTGTCCTCCACACACAAAAAAAGTGGGTTTTCCATTAAAATCTAAAGTGGTATTTCCATGAAAATGTAAATCAAAATTTGACCGTTAGCCGCCAACTTTGAGATTTCCTGCTATGAAGTCAGGCCCAAGAGAAGGGCAATACAGAGGCATACTAGAAGCGCAAAAATTTTCAGTTGAAAGTGTTGGTGAGGAGTTGAAATTACTTGCCGAGTAGAAGTACTGGTTTCATCATATTTACTCCCCGAGTTGTATAAATGGTTGGCGAGTGACTTTTTTGTATTTTTCCAACCCTGTTACATTTTAGGAGAGTTATTTATATTGTGTGGGACATTTACTGTTGTTTTCATATTTTGTGAAAAGCTGATTTGTTTTCTAAGTTATAGCTATTCAAAGTTGTATATTATTTAACGGTATGAATTTGAAAGTAGTACACGTATATAGATCTATCAATTGTTCCCTATAAGCAAAGTTACAAGTCTAGACTATTGACAGAGGATGGCTTTGCATATTCAACTATTGACATAGCAAAATGCGACAATGTTTCTATTAAGTGAACCTTTTTTTAATTGTGTATCATACTCCGTAAAAGCAAAATGATATAATTTACCATATGTTTATTCTACTTACTTTTAGCCATAGTACCATAAATTTACTGCAGTGTTAATCAAGGTGACTTCATCCATATCTGATTAATTGAAATGCTGCGTTACGATTATCTTTACATACTGTAAACACAGATAACAATCTTTTACAATTCTGTAGTAAAAATAGTACCAGCAAGATTTCACAATGTATTCAATTTCTGCAAAATTACCTGCTTTATTCTGTTTGTTACCATGTTGATACACACTGTATAAATGCAGAAATTGAAAATTATTTTTTGTTCTCCTTTAAAATAATTTTTTTATGACCTATTGTATTTTTATATTATAATCATTTAAAGATAAATTTATGGATCAAGCATATTCATCTTATGTGTTCAAGTATAATAAAGGGACAAATGAAACAGCTGGTATCAGACTTAGTAGTAACATCACATACAGTACTTTAAATCGGTAAAAACAATTGTTAAGTTTTTTTCGATATTGTTGGGAATATGGTATTGTGAAGTCATACCCTCAAGTGGATACCTTGGTTGGTTGGTTGGTCAGTCGGTTGGTCGGTTGTTTGGTTGGTTGGTCGGTAAAGATACAGCTCATCCAAAGGTTCTTAGTTAAATTTTGCGAAGGGCCATCATTTCACAACAGCTTCAGGTCTTGGGCCAATCCCGTGGCAAAACCAGCGTCATGTGACAAACAACCCGTCAATACAATCCCTGAATACAAACAAGTTGAGAGCGTGCGCGATTAGAAGGATGTATGCCAGATGTCAGCGGTTCTCTTATCCACCTTCCTTTGACACACCGCGAGTCTGCCCAGTTTAAAGCAGAACTAAAGATAACATTTTATTTGATAAGCCGCTATGTGTTAGTGAGCTGATCTGCCTAGGAAAAACCCTTAAATAAACGAGTATGTTTGTGATTTTGTTCTGATCTCATTTGGATTGATCTTACATGCAATGCACTGTATTGCAATATATAATGACTATTGTATGCGGGCCAGATTGGATTGTCTGGCGGGCCAGATTGGATTGTCTGGCGGGCCAGATTTGGCCCGTAGGCCGTTTATTAAGAATCGCCGATCTAGATTTGTAGATACGGACTAGTTAGTATAGGCAGCTTCAGATCGAACCTTAAAGGCGCTGAGCTCTAAAACATATCTGAATGGTTTTTGAAGCTATTGATTTCCGCAGTGCTCACGCTTGAGTTCAAAATTGTGAAATTTGGAGGAAGATGGGGTTAAAAAAAAGTTGGGATTTCTGTTTAAAAAAAACCAAAGAAGCCAAAAATAGCACACACACAAAAGTTGCTCGAAAAAGGCCAAATTTGGCATGTTTTGTTCCCCGCCAATTACTTCTTTTTTTTGCAGGATTCCCCCCCCCCTTCAAATATTTATGAGGGGGAATTTGATAATATGTGCAGGAATCTCGCAATCATGCACCTTAATGTGAACAGTGATGCTCGGTGCTATAACTGCAGTGTCATTCTTCCATCCTTCATATTTTTTATAAAAAGGATATTCAGGTTCAAAGGTCTAAACAAACTTATAAAAATACTCTGTTTCAGATTAGAAATGAAATCATAGACACTCATTCTTTAAAAGTTTGTGGGTATCGTTTTGATGTATTTTGGAAAATTTGTGACAAAATTAGCATATTAGCAAAATAATGTCTACTAGATCTTCTTCTGGATTGTGTTTAAACATCAATATGTTGACATACATGTAAAACGGTATGGGTGTGTTCATGATGGTGTATGCTCATACATGTAGATCAATGTGAAAAGTTGGAAATGTTGAAAAAAATCTGTTCAGTTATTTTAAAATGTTAAATATTAAATTAACTGTTACAATTTTTATTTAACAGACGGGTGAGTGTGTGACATCATTAGTGTTAAGTAGACTTTCTATGCCAGCCATTTGTAAACAAACTTGTTGGAAATCTCTTTTCTGTGCCTGCTTCTTGCCTAAATGTATTAATTTATTTATAACTAGTATCAAGGTACTGTACCATCAAATATGCTCATGACGATATTATTACACATATTATTTAATCATTCTGCTCCCTTCATTCTGCTCCCTTCATTCTGCTCCCTTCTTTCTGCCCCCTTCTTTCTGCTCCCTTCGTTCTGCTCCTTTCATTCTGCTCCCTTCGTTCTGCCACTTTTCCCTCTGACAACTCCGAAAGCTACAACACCCCTCTCACTCTTTCTGAATTAAACCAAGCCATCAGCGACGCTGGCTACACCTCCAAGGGCCCAGATAACATCCCCTATCAGTTTCTGAAACACCTCCCCATCAAAGCCACCACTACCCTACTCACCATCTTCAACCACATTTGGTCCTCACACTCCTTTCCCCTATCTGGAGGACAGCTATTGTCATCCCGTCCTTAAACCGGGAAGGATAGCACCGTCCCCACCAGCTACCGACCCATCGCCCTTACTTGCTGTCTCTGTAAAATTATGGAAAAGATCATTAATCAGAGACTAAACTGGTTCCTCGAGACCAACAGAATCTCTCTCCTCACCAAAGCGGCTTCAAAACGTCGCAATACCTAGACCAGTTAATTACGCTCGACACGCTATCCGGGAATCCTTTGCAAAAAGGAACACCTCATTGCCATATTTTTGACCTCGAGAAAGCTTTCGACACTACTTGGAAATACGGCATTGCCGGAAACTTCACACCATTGGCCTCAGAGGCCACCTCCCCATCTTTATTCAAAACTTCCTCTCACCCAGGCAGTTCCAAGTTCGTATTGGCCACACCCTCTCCAAGCCGTACCCCAAGAAGAGGGCGTCCCCCAAGGCAGCATCCTCTCCCCACTCTCTTCAACCTGAGCATTAATGACATCGGGAATGACCTTAGCCCCAGCATCAAAGCGTACCCTCTCGTGGATGACTTCACCATCTTCTACTCCTCCCTAGCTTTCCTATTGTTGAAAATAGGCTTCAAACCAGCCTCAATCAGCTGCAAGTCTGGAGCAACAATAACGGTTTTAGATTCTCCAAAGACAAGACAGTCTGCATGCACTTTTGTCATTTCAACAACCTCCACCCCAACCCGAACTTTGTGCTCAATGGGAATCGCATCCCTAAAGTTGAAAACACAAAGTTCCTTGGTCTAACTCTAGACCCCAAGCTCACCTACAAGCCACACATCACCAACCTGAAACTAAAATGCAATAGCTCCCTCAACCTCCTCCGACTGCTCTCCAACACTACTTGGGGAGCGAACGCTATGCTCTCCTCAAAATTTTCAGGCTCACCATTCGTGCCAAGCTTGACTATGGCAATATTGTTTACTGTGTCGCTCACAACTCATACCTCAACCACATTAACACCATCCAAAATGAAGCCCTCAGGCTTTGTCTAGGAGCCTACAGGACCTCCCCAATCACTAGCCTTCATGTTGAAGCCAACGAACCCCCTTTCTACTTAGATGTAAAAGCTTAGCCTCTCCTATGCTTTTAGAGTCCTCACCAACACCCAGAACCCTGTTTACAACCTCATTAGGTACCCCAATTTCTCCTCCCTCTTTGATAGGACTAAAACCCTATCGCCCCCTTCAGCTTACGCATTAAATCAGACCTCTTTCAACTTGGCATCAACCCCGCCACTCTCGGCACCTATTCCTGGCCCACTTTTTCCGCCTTGGGCCACCCCCTTCCTTCTGTCCACCTTGACCTCTCCACTTATAACAAATCTCAAACTCACCCTAATCTCTTCATCAATCTCACAACCAAATCAAAGACCAACTCTCAAATTACACCTCCATCTATACTGATGGCTCCAAGGAAGGCAACAAGACAGCTGCTGCTGCCATCATCCAAGACATCACCCTCAGTAGCAGACTTCCTGACCACTCATCCATCTTTTCAGCCGAGGCTAAGGCCATTCTCCTCGCCCTCAACTTTATTGAGTACTCTCCTCTTAGTCACTTTGCCATTTTCTCTGACTCAAAGGCTGTTCTTACTTCATTACTCAATCTTAAATGGGATAACCTCACCTGCCACCTCCTCCTCCGAAACTCTTTTCTCCCACCCTCTGCAGGAAAAGTGTTCTTTTCTTCTGGATACCCAGCCATGTTGGCATCCCTGGCAATGACAGGGCTGATACAGCCGCTAAGCTTGCCCTTAACCTCCTCCTTCCCCTTTTCCCAAAACCCTCTCTGACATCAAACCGCTTATCGCTTCTCTTGTTCGTGACCGCTGGCAAACCTTATGGAACTTCCAAATTGATAACAAACTCCATGTTATCCAGCCCACAATCGATCAAATCCACCATTAACAACCTTTCTCGTATCGACAATGTTCATATTACCCGTCTTAGAATTGGTCACACCCACCTCACTCACTCCCACCTCCTTATTGGTTCCCCCCAACCCCTCTGTAACAATTGCCACTGCATCCTTACAATCCATCACGTTCTCCTTGCTTGCCCCCTGTACAACCTTCCCAGAGCTTCTCTCGCTCCCCACAACTCAATTGCTGAGTTCTTCCAAAAAAATCCTCCAGATAAAATAGTCTCCTTTCTCCAGCATGCATCCCTCTACAATCATATTTAATCCTCCTCTTCCACCCCCTCTCTACTCTGTTTTTAGTTTTACCCATGCACCTCCTCTCTCGATCACAGCTTTCTGGCTTTTGTTCTTGATTTTCTCTCATTCTTCCCCTGGTCTCTTTCCTTACTACCTCTAAAATGATCTGACCTTCAGGCACAATTTGACCTTCGTTGTCGTGGTGCCGTTAAGACCTCATCAAACAAACAAACCTTTCATTCTGCTCCCTTCGTTCTGCTCCCTTCGTTCTGCTCCCTTCGTTCTGCTCCCTTCTTTCTGCTCCCTTCGTTCTGCTCCCTTCATTCTGCTCCTTTCGTTCTGCTTCCTTCGTTCTGCTCCCTTCGTTCTGCTACCTTCGTTCTGCTTCCTTCATTATGCTCCTTTTTTCTGCTCCCTTCGTTCTGCTCCCTTCGTTCTGCTCCCTTTTTTCTGCTCCCTTTGTACTGCTCCCTTTGTTCTGCTTCCTTTATTCTGCTCCCTTCATTCTGCTCCTTCATTCTGCTCCATTCAGTCTGTTCCCTTGATTCTGCTCCCTTTGTTCTGCTCCCTTTGTTCTGCTCCCTTCGTTCTGCTTCCTTCGTTCTGCTCCCTTCGTTCTGCTCCCTTCATTCTACTCCCTTCATTATGGTCATTATGCTCCCTTTATCTTTCATCCTGCTCCTTTCATCCTGCTCCCTTCATTCTGTTCCCTTCATTCTGCTCCCTTCATTCTGATCCATTCATTCTGATCCCTTCATTGCGCTCCCTTTGTTCTGCTCCCTTCGTTCTGCTCTCTTTGTTCAGCTCCCTTTGTTTTGCTTCCTTCGTTCTGCTCCCTTCATTCTGCTCCTTCATTCTGCTCCCTTCATTCTGTTCCCTTGATTCTGCTCCCTTTGTTCTGCTCCCTTCGTTCTGCTTCCTTCATTCTGCTCTCTTCGTTCTGTTCCCTTCATTCTACTCCTTTCATTATGGTCATTATGCTCCCTACATCTTTCGTCCTGCTCCTTTCATCCTGCTTCCTTCATTCTGTTCCCTTCATTCTGCTCCCTTCATTCTGATCCATTCATTCTGATCCATTCATTGCGCTCCCTTTGTTCTGCTCCCTTCGTTCTGCTCCCTTCATTCTGCTCCCTTCATTCTGTTCCTTTCATTCTACTCCCTTCATTATGCTCCTTTTTTTCTGCTCCCTTCGTTCTGCTCCCTTTGTTTTGCTTCCTTCATTCTGCTCCCTTCATTCTGCTCCTTCATTCTGCTCCCTTCATTCTGTTTGCTTGATTCTGCTCCCTTTGTTCTGCTCCCTTCGTTCTGCTTCCTTCGTTCTGCTCCCTTCGTTCTGCTCCCTTCATTCTGCTCCCTTCATTCTGTTCCTTTCATTCTACTCCCTTCATTATGTTCCTTTTTTTCTGCTCCCTTCGTTCTGCTCCCTTCGTTCTGCTCCCTTTGTTTTGCTTCCTTCATTCTGCTCCCTTCATTCTGCTCCTTCATTCTGCTCCCTTCATTCTGTTTCCTTGATTCTGCTCCCTTTGTTCTGCTCCCTTCGTTCTGCTTCCTTCGTTCTGCTCCCTTCGTTCTGCTCCCTTCATTCTACTCCCTTCATTATGGTCATTATGCTCCCTTCATCTTTCATCCTGCTCCTTTCATCCTGCTTCCTTCATTCTGCTCCCTTTATTCTGCCCCTTCATTATGCCCCCTCATTCTACCCCCTTCATTCTGCCTTTTCATTCTGCACCCTTTATTCTGCATTCTGCTCCTTCATTCTGCCCCCTTCATTCTGTTCCTTCATTCTTCCCCATTCATTCTTCCCCTTCATTCTTCCCCTTCATTCTGCCCCCTTCATTCTTCCCCTTCATTCTTCCCCTTCATTCTTCCCCTACATTCTCCCCCTTTCATTCTTCTCCTTTATTATGCTCTCTTCATTCTGCTCTCTTCATTCTGCTC
Organism: Chiridota heheva; assembly: GCA_020152595.1. Lineage (NCBI taxonomy): Eukaryota > Metazoa > Echinodermata > Holothuroidea > Apodida > Chiridotidae > Chiridota > Chiridota heheva. Next base: position 2,723,551 of record JAIGNY010000733.1, read on the forward strand.
TCTTCATTCTGCCCACTTCATTCTGCTCTCTTCATTCTGCCCCTTTAATCTTCCCCATTTATTCTTCCCCTTGATCCCCCTTCATTCTTCCACCTTCATTCTTCCCCCTTCCTTCTGCTCACTTCTTTCTGCCCCCTTCATTCTGCTTTTTCATTCTGATCCCTTCGTTCTGCTTCCTTCATTCTGCTCTCTTCATTCTGCCCCTTTAATCTTCCCCATTTATTCTTCCCTTGATCCCCTTCATTCTTCCACCTTCATTCTTCCCCCTTCCTTCTGCTCACTTCTTTCTGCCCCCTTCATTCTGCTTTTTCATTCTGATCCCTTCATTCTGCTTCCTTCATTCTGCCCCTTCATTCTGCCCTCTTCATTCTGCCCCTTCATTCTGCCCCTCCATTATGCCCCTTCATTAGGCCCCCTTCATTAGGCCACCTTCATTATGGTCATGATGTCATCACAGTACTTAATTTCTTATTTTCTAAATGATTGGGAACATTGTTTTCTTCAAAAATTATTAAGAATTTTATTTACAATAATGTTTTCCAATCTGTTCTTGTCACTTTGTCTGAATTATGAAAAATTTGCCATTAATTTTTAAAGAAATACATATAGATTAGTACATGAAGTTGCTGTGATGATATAATGATAATTTAGACTCAGTACAAAAGTAATTTTTCTATGCGGGCCAGAATTTTTTTTAAAGTTTAATACTTTCCAGGAATGAGATATGTACATGGTTTTATTAATCTGTTTCTTAAATTTTTCTCTATCAGATACATAAAAATGAAATTCCATGGTAATATTCCTTTAATATTCCTTTTGTTACCATAATCTTTGAACTTTCACACCAGCTATCTGTCTGAAGAAGAGGTGCTAGAATCCGAGAATCCATTTGTGCAGCTTGTAGGGGGTGTGGGATGGCTGATCCGAGATGGTGTGAGTTACATCGAGGAGAGCAAGAAAGCGGAATGTGAGGACACTGAGGAGACAGGTAAGACAAAGTAGATAAATTTTCACACCTCTTTATGCATCAACGTAAAAAAACTTTCGGTTATATCACATTTTTGTTACGGATCCAATCAGTCTTGTAATAAAGTTAGCAGTCTTGCAGTTCATTAGCAAAATGCTCTGCTTATAAGGTTTTTGCTATCATTAAAATATTTAAACAACACACAATCATTTCATTCAATAACCCCCATACCCCTTCCCCAAAAACCCCCTCCCCCAATACCCCCTCCCCAAATACCCATCCCCTAATACCCCCTCCCTTAATACTCCCTTTCCCAAAACCCCTCCCCCAATACCCTCTTCCCCAAGACCCCCTCCCAAAAAACCCCCTCCCCAAATACCCCCTCCCCAATACTCCCTTCCCTAAACCCCTCCCCTAATACCCCTCCCCCAATACTCCCTCCCCAATACCCCCTCCCCACTTCAACTGTAGTCTTGGACGTTTTTGTACTTAAAGTATGCATGTAAATATTCAAAGAGTGGACAAAAAACTTCAATACTGCTATTCAGCTTGTTTATGCTTTCATTACTTCTTGTCTTAACTATGGCAGTGCCCTGCTTTCTTCAGCACACATAAATAAACTGCATGCCTCAAAATGCTGCCAAGCAAGTTCTTTTGATAATGGGAACTAGAATTTAGAAATAAAGCATGCTGTCCATTCTTGAAAAGTTTGTACTGGCTTTCAATTCCTTATTTCACAATAATTTTATCCTGGTCAAATTTCCTGTTTTGCATCAGACTATAATTTCAATACCTCTACAATGAAATTTCAATATGGTGACTCCTTCTCCTCATCCTATGCCCCAAAATCGACTATGTACACCCAGGTACACCTCATCATATCAAAGCAGTAGTTACGGTAGATCAAAAAAAAAAAAAGAGAACTATTAATGATTCATTTCTTCATTTTGCAGGAAGTTTTGTAACAAATACACAGAAGTAAGACCGTATTACTCCAGTTTTATATTCCCATCACTGGTTACCCATTAAGAATTGCATTAAGTATAAAAATGTTGTAATTGATTTTAAATGTATCCATAACATGGCACCACAATATCTCCAGGATTTACTAACTATCTACAACACAAAAATGTTACAAAAATGCAGTTTAAAGAAATGCAGCTTGGATTAATGTACCAGCAATCACATGCACTACACTGGGAGAGAGGGCTTTTTGTAGACTGGGTCCTTCCTGGTGGAACGAGCTCCTTGTGTCTAAGGAAAATTGATTGTTCAACCACTTTCCTTAGAACCATCAGAATGTATTTGTTTCAGAATTACTTTCATTATTTTGTTTTGTGTTTGGTTGTAATGGGCTTTTGAATATGCTTGTATAGAAAAAATGCTATATAAAACAATTATTTATATTATTATTCGCTCTATCGAATCACGTCTCTCCTTTTCCTATCCCACACTCAGACCTCCGTTTCTCCATTTTCAGCTACCTCAGTAAGATCTGGCAACACTACATCAAACCCAAAGTCCGACCAACCTCCTCCTGCACAGTCACAACCGCAGGGAGGACGTTGTTATCACCCGCATTCACCTCAGCCATACCTTTCTCACCCGCTCTCATCTACTTTCCTGCTCCCCTGCTCCTCTCTGCCCTACATGCAATGCATCGATCTCTCGATCAAACATATCCTCTTAAACTGTCCCATATACCTGAACGCCAGATCACACCTCTCCCCCTCCATCTCCATTTCTGATCTTTTCAAGAACAATCCTACCTCCAACTTAATCACCTTTCTCTGCAACAGCAATCTATTCCACTTGATCTAAACCTCCATTTCTTTCCTTTCTCTGCCTTCCCTTCCTCATCTTCCTCTTATTACCTTAACTCCTTTCCCTTATTCACCTTCTCTCCCTCCCTCCCTCCCTCTATCCCACGTCTCTTTCATCTCTGTTCTAACTCAAGCACCTTAGTTATTAACACCCTCTTGGCACATTTGACTCTTGGCTGTCGTGTTGCCGTTTAACATCAACAAACCAATCCATTTCTTCAAATTGTGTTTTGTGTTCTTTGTACCAATAAGTTTTTATTTGCTATGAACAAAGCTGATAGCTCTTTGCGTACTTTCTGTCAAGTCAATGAAGATTCATTTGAGTATGCTTGGGAGTTGTGATGTGATTTCTTCTTCTATTCTTAATGTTAAACAGATGTTTTTAGGTAGACAGTTTGTCATATTTTCTCTCCATTTCCAAGTACATCAACAAAACCTGGCGAAACTCCCGGAATTATAAAACCAGTAACAAACTTCACACCATCAAACCCAAAGTCGGGACGAACACCCCTCTACACAGTCACAACCGCAGGGAAGACATCGTTGTCATCCACATCAGCCTCTGTCACTCCTCTCTTACTCACTCCCATTCTTATCCGGCTCCCCTGCCCCTCTTTGCCCAACTTGCAAGACCGATCTCTCCATCAAGTATATTTTCTAAACCTGTCCCCTATACCAGAACTCCAGATCTCTTTTCTCCTCACTCTCAGACCTATTCAAAAACATTTCTTCCTCAAACATCATCAACTTCCTCCGCAACAACAACCTCTACCACCACATATAATCTCCCCCCCCCCCCTCCTTTTCTACATCTAACTTTACACCCCTTTCTTTACACCTAAATTTTTCTCCCACATTCAGCCTTTCCCCTTTATGTCCCTTAATCACTACCCTAACTCTTACACCACAGTTTATTAACACCCTCTTAACACATTTGACTCTTGACTGTTGCAGTGTGGCGGTAAACATCAACAAACTAAACCAAACATATATTGCAACACCCTCTTGGCACATTTGACTCTGACTGTCGCGGTGCTGTTAAATATTAACAAACCAAACCTAAGAGCGACATATATTCTGTGATTAAAAACTTTATGCTAATTAAGCACTCTTACAACACTCATTTTGCATCTTAAACATTATATTCATCATTGTAAATGTTGTGACTCCTTGCCTCACTTGATGAAATTTTGTAATAAGTTTAAATTTCTTTGCAAGTTCAAAAGCATATTTTGATGAAAGGTAAAGCTAAGATAAGCTACAACAAGCTCTTTCATTGTTTCAACCACTGCCTAACGTTGTTCTAATTTTCATTTCTTTCGTACATTAATATATATATATAACATAGTTTAATGGGGTGAAATAATATTCAATTTTGTTGCTTATTGTTATGATTTGATAAAAGCTAATTATGTTTATAAAGATTATTAATGTGATTGATTTGCAATGTTAAAGTGAGACAAAGGGGGTTAATGAAAGTTATGATCTGACAAGTGACTTAAGGTTGGATTATTTTGTATTTTTGAACTATTTCATCTGCATTTGATTTCAACTTTTTAATACGAAAAACAATAATTTTTCACATTTCACAAACATTCATTTAAGTCTTCTCACATTAAAACTAAAAGATACGAATGCATTATAAGAAATATCAGATACTACAAGAGGGACTTGGAAGAAAAAACACAGAAAACTATGAAGTTAGCTGTCGAATATGTGCTCTTCTTTATAATTAATATGATTAATTTGGAAAAAAGTTTCATGAGTAACTTTTGAGAGCCTTGAGTAGATAATTGTTGTCATGATTGATATGCAAAAAAGAAAGAGAAATGAGGATGAAAGTCACAGATGAATGTCAAAGTCCCAACAGTACTTTTCCAGATGAAGATATATGGATAATTACAATTTTTTTTCTCCAATTTACAGGCTCAATTGAAACGTTCTTCAACATTCAGTCAGCCAGAACAGCCATCGGTAGCGATAAGTCAGGCAGAGTAGTCCTTGCCACAATAGATGGTTCCACGGGCCAGAGGGGGTAAGATGATAAAACTGCTTATCGCTTGTTTTGTATTATCTACAATACTGCAGCATAGTGGTGTAGGAAGCTTTCGAAAAGTGGGGGGAGGGGGGTATGAACTCTTAGGGGCACTTCCCAAGTCATATGTCCCCCATCCCAATCTGTAGATATGATAATTTAACCTAAATCAACAAAGTAAAGTAAAAGGGGCACTTCATATTTAAAAAGGGACACTTTTCCAATGGGGACTCATTCCTCCAGTACATGTGACTGACAGAAGTCGCCAGTTTCCTTCTATTCCAACAGTATATCGAGGGGCACTTTTGACATTTTTCGGAAAGGTTGGTTGAGGGGGGGGGGGCAAAGTAAAATCCCCCAGTGCCCCCCGCTCTCTACACCTATGCTGCTGCATGTTATTTTGTATACCTTGGAATAATAATAAATGATTATATGAGTTTCTAATACTATTTTTTAGAAGAAAAAAATATATTTTCCCTAATAATACTATTTAGAACAGTTTCACTAAAATCAGATCCTAACCAGAATCAAAATTCACCCTTGAGTCACAACTCCATTCCTATTTTTTGCAGCCTGGGGAATGGAATCCATAGTTATAAAAGATAAGGTGACACATTGACCAACCTTCATTGAGTGTCACAAGCCTGTTATCCATTTTCCCTATCTTCACTAAAATGATTACTTAACGATATATGATACACACGCTACTGTTGGAAAGGAATGAGTTTGGATGGTGCTATACGTGCCAGGACATACAGAGCATGTCCCACACTGTGTCACATGAAGATTAGCTGAAACATACAAGAAATTACAGGAAGTCCTTTTCGATCTACAATTTTCACTTCACACCATCAATTTTGTTAGATATTAGTGAAAACCCTCTCTGGCGCTATGGACCTACATCAATACATTTCTCGCCTCAGGATAGGTCACACTCACCATACACATTCTCATCTTGTTACCGACTCCCCCCACCCCTGCTTCTCTATAATAAATGTCACGAGTCCCTTAAAGTGAAACACATCCTCATCGACTGTCCTCTCTTCACCAAGCCCAAAGTTTCCCTCAATCCCTTCAACTCCATTGCCGAGCTCTTCCGCAAAAACTCCCCAGAAAAAAATATATCTTTTTCCTGCACCATACCTGCTATTATAAGTATATCTAACTTATTTTGTCCTAACCTTCCCCAGACTTATACTTACCTACTGCCTCTACACAACTTCTCCATTCTCTTTACACCTCTGACATAATCTAATCTCTCGGGCACAATTTGACCATCGTTGTCATGGTGACATTAAACTTCACCAAACACACAAACAAATATCATTATACCGCAAAATGAAACTAAAACCTTCATTACAACTATTTTTTTCACGTAGGGTGTCACTTGAGCAATTCGCCGACTGGCTTCTGAAACATGACGTCGTCAACGCCATCAATCTAGACGGAGGTGGATCTGCAACCTTTGTGGTCAATGGATCTGTTGTCAACTACCCATATGATGAATGGTGAGTTTGAAACATTGAGTGAGGTTTTAAACATTAAGTATTTAATAAATTTGATAAACATTCAAGAGTTTCAAACATTATTTGGTGTTTTTTAACCATTTGGGTACATTTTAGGATTTAGGGAGTTTTAAATATGTGGTGAATTTTAAACATTTGATGACTTTTAATTATATGGTGAGTTTTAAACATGTGGTGGGTTTTAAACATTTGGTGTGTATCAAACATTGAGGATGTTTTAAACATTGAGGATGTTTTAAACATTGATTGAGGATGTTTTAAACATTGAGGATGTTTTAAACATTAAGGATGTTTTAAACGGTGAGGATGTTTTAAACATTGAGGATGTTTTAAACGTTAAGGATGTTTTAAACATTTAGGATGTTTTAAACATTAAGGATGTTTTAAATGCTGAGGATGTTTTAAACGCCGAGGATGTTTTAGATATTGAGGATGTTTTAAATATTGAGGATGCTTTAAACGCTGAGGATTTTTTAAACATTGAGGATGTTTTAAATGCTGAGGATGTTTTAAACATTGAAGATGTTTTAAACGTTGAGGATATTTTAAACATTGAGGTTGTTTTAAACATTTAGGATGTTTTAAATATTTAGGATGTTTTAATTGAAGATGTTTTAAACGGTGAGGATGTTTTAAACATTGAGGATGTTTTAAACATTGAGAATGTTTTAAACATTGAAGATGTTTTAAACATTGAGGATGTTTTAAACATTTAGGATGTTTTAAACATTTAGGATGTTTTAATTGAGGATGTTTTAAACATTGAGGGTGTTTTAAACATTGAGGATGTTTTAAACATTTAAGATCTTTTAAACATTGAGGATGTTTTAAACATATAATGATATTGTATCGAAACATTTGATTAACGCTGAATACTTATCCTATAAGTTCAATATTAATGTTGAGCTTTTACTGCACAGATGTATCAGTATTTTGATGTAAATTTTGGCAAATAAGTTCAGTATTGAAATAATGTAACATTATGAATGAGAACCCAAGTCAGAAAATGAAAATTTCATGGTCAGTATTATAAGGTATTATTGTGTGTTTCATAAACCCCAGTAGGAAAATGCACATGTATCAACTATTAGGTACTTTTTGTGCACATATGTATCGGGTACTGTTTGTGTGCATATGTTGTGTACATACAAGGTTATACTAAGTTTGCATATTTAATGGTCTTTTGTGGGGCAGCACATGTTTGCTCCAGAACAGTAAAATCTGAACAAAAATTTGAAATTTTCGACCTACATGAAGGAAAACCTTTCCCGCTTTCAACATTAGTAAAACAAGTGCTTGTTTTCCTTTGTTTAGTACTGACAGATCGTACCACTGCGCCCGCCAAGTCTCAACAGTGATTTGTGCGCACGAACCAGAGTGCACACCAAACAATTGTTCTGGTCATGGAGAATGTGTAATGGGCATTTGTCGTTGCCATGGCAACTGGATTGGGTCCGACTGCAGTCAGTTACAGTGTGGTTTTCATAACTGTTCCAGTAATGGAAAGTGCACTAAGAGTAAGTAGTTAGGGTTTGGAAAATTTGAATATGCATAGTATGCCAATCATATAGAATTTATGATATAACTTTTCCTTCAGATATGTCAAAAACAGGAGTGCAACAAGACAGTGGGTAATCTTTATTGGTATCAAGCATAATCTAGATTTTGGATGCCCCCTGATCATTAAACAGTGTGATATGCTATTGTCCTGTTCAGGCCCTGTGTCCCATAAGGCTGCAGCGCCCTCTCTCCGGGGTACTCCTGTCTCTGGCAACATGTTTGGCTTCGATCTGAGATCTCCACCCTTGCTCCTCTCTTTCCTTCACTGCCGTTCTTCTCCATGTCGTTCTTGTGCGTCCTACTTTCCTTCTCCCTTCTGGCTTCCATGTCAATGCTGTCATGCAGTTGCTGCCTCTCTTTTATTCTCAATACATGTCTAATTCACCTCCAGTTTTCTCATTTTGACATCATTGCTGATTCTCCTTTGCTTAGCAAACGTCATTGCTGATTCTGGTCTTTTGAGCAAATTTCAGTATTTCATCATTTGATACAACATCTGTGACAGATGATAATATTTACTTCCAGTTATATCTTACCTTTCATGCTAAGAATATGCAATCTGGTTCTAATGCACTTTTAACGGACCTTAAAACATAGTTACCTACCCAGTCCTGACCGCCATGCAGTTTACCTCTCTAATCCCTTACTTTTCTTCAGTGTGTTGATGCCTCAACACTTCTGGGAACTGGTCTGGAAATTTGACTAGAATTTCACCTTTTTCTATACCACTTTCTCTTAGCAGCTCCAACCATAAAGGTTTCTCGTTGGTTTGGCTTTTTCCTCAAGTTTTTCTAGTCATCTGACATAAGATGAGATGGCCTTAGGCCCGGGGAAAAATTTGCCGTCCGACTTACAGGACTTCTCGATACAGTTTGCATTAGTAATGGATAGATTTTCTTCGCTCCCATACAAAACAGGCTCTGGAGTTGGGTGTTTTTCACTCCTATGGCGAGAAGCTTTATGTCCCAGAGCAACTTTTGGGCTAAGTTCTGGTGCTAATTTTACTCGGGTAGAGTTTATTTCACCTTAGGCCCAACATCCACCACAAGGAGAGCCTAATGTTATATGGTACATAAATTTTACATGTCAGGATATCTCCATTACGGGTTCTCCTATGCATTAGGCCACCAACTTCGATTGTTGTCAGGGCATGCGCAAGAGTCCGATTTTACCACAAGATGACTGCAGAGTAGGCTACAACATTCTCCAAGGAGTTACAATTTGTACAAGAGGACCTATTATTTATTTTACTTTACTAAGTATGGCATGAGGTAATAGTCTAGTCTAGCTCTCTGTCTCTTCAAAACACACCCATCTCCCCAAAACCTGGATAACTTCTGCAGTCTCAGAGCCAAAGCCAGGAAGACCATCAAACTCAGCAAAAAGATCTTCTGGAAAACCTATGTCTCCTCCTTGAATCTCCAGACCGCCCCTTCAAAAGTCTGGAACATAATCCGTAACTTCAAAGGGAAAAAACCTAAAACAATATCTCTCACCTTATCTATAACAGCACAAAAATCACTGACCTCAACGACATCTCCGACTGCATAGCCTCCACTTTTGCCAAAACCTCCTCCAATGAGAGTCTTTCCCACTCCTTTCGTAACCTAAAAATTGAAGCTGAGAAAAACTCCTAACTTCCAGTCCAGTGATCAGAAAAACTACAACCTTCCGTTCACCTTCTCTGCTCTCTCCTTTGCCCTCAACAAATTTGGTTCCTCTTCCCAAGGCCCCGACAGCATCCACTATAATCTCCCCAACAAACCCTCCCAAGACTTCTCTCGACATCTTACTCAAGATTTACAACCATCTGCGGTCCTCCAAAACTTTCCCAACATTTGGAGAGAAGCCATCATTATTCCCACCCCCAAGCACAACCAAAACAGATCCATCCCCACTATCTATTGCCTCGTCACTCTCACATCCTGCCTCTGCAAAATAATGGAACGTATGGTCAATTACAGACTCTACTGGTACCTAGAGAAGAATTTCATCCTATCCCCATCTCAAAACGGTTTTAGGAGAAAGCGGTATTGTCTGGACCATGTCCTCAAACTTGACACCTATGTCCGTGAAACATTTGTTAGAAATCACCCCACTATCTCCATCTTCTTTGACCTCTAAAAGGCCTTTGACACCACCTGGCGGTATGGTATCCTCAGGAACATTCACTTCTCTGGCCTCAGAAGTCTCCTTCCAGCCTTCATCCAGAACTATCTCCATTCTCGCCATTTCAGGGTGCGCATCAGTAACAACTCTCAAAGGTTTACCTACTACCTGAGTGTCCCCCAAGGCAGCATTCTCTCCCCGTCTCTTACTATCCTCAAATTCAACAGCATCACCAAAGTTCTCAACGATTTTGCTGTCTCCTTATCCTCTCTATGCTTCCAAACTCTCCAAAATAATCTTTAAAAATGCCTGAACAACTTAGCTCGCTGGAGTGACACCAACGGCTTCAATTTCTCCAAAGACAAAACTGTTCTCATTCATTTCAACAACAGCAACTCTTTATTCCTCTGTCCCAATCTCCGTCTCAAAGATTCCATCATTCCCAGTAAGGACAGTTCCTGTTTCCTTGGAATCACTCTCGATTCCAAGCTCTCTTACCTCCCCCACATTAAGAGCTTGAAGACCAACTGTTACAAAACCCTCAGTCTCCTCAAGGTCCTCTCCAGCACCGACTGGGAGCCAATCGTCTCACCTTGCTCACCCTCTATTGCTCCCTCCTCAGATCTAAGCTGAACTATGGCAACTTTATCTATGGCTCCGCCTGCAAACTTTACTTGAGGCACATAGAGGTCATTGAAAACACCACTCTAAGGCTCTGCCTCTCTAAAGCTCTGCCTTGGCGCCACTCCCACCACCCCCTGTCACCGGTCTTCATATTGAGGCCAACTGACTCCCCCTTGACCTCAGGTGTACCAGGGCCAGTCTCTCCTTCGCTGTTCACATCCCCACTGACCCATGTAACCCATGTTTCCACTCCACCCGCTCGCCTTCCTTCACCAACCTCTTCACTGTCAACAAACGCATCCCCCCACCTTTCAGTATCCGGATGCATTTTCATTTCCCCAAAGCCAACATCAACATAAGCCAACATCAACATATGTTCGATAGCCAGGCACACACTCCTTCCACTCCCACCTGGATTATCCCTCCTCCCCAAGCTTTCCTTGGCCTTTCCTCCTACACAAAAGCTCTTCACAACCCAGCCTTCTTTCGTTCCAAATACTGCCAACTCAGTAGACACTTCCACAAATCCACCATCAACAACCTCTCTCGTATCGACAACGTTCATATTACCCGTCCTAGAATTGGTCACACCCACCTCACTCACTCCCACCTCCTGCAACAATTGCCATTGCACCCTCACAATCCATCACGTTCTTCTTGCTTGCCCCCTGTACAACCTTCCCAGAGCTTCCCTCGCTCCCCACAACTCAATTGCTGAGTTCTTAAAGAAAAATTCTCTGGATAAAATTATCTCCCTCCTTCATCATGCCTCCCTCTACAACCATAATTAATTCTTCTCTTCCGCCCCCTCTCTACTTTGTTTTTGTTTCAACCATGCACCTCCCTTCTCAATCACAGCTTTCTGACCTATTCTTCGGGAATTTCTCTTATTCTCCCCGTTTTCTTTCCTTTCTACCTTTAGAATGATCTGACCTCTCAGGCACAATTTGACCTTCGTTGTCATGGTAGCCAATGGCTTACAGCTTAACAGTCTCACGGCTTAAAGCCTTAGGCAGGGTCAGTATATTGCGTACATTAACAGCCCTTTTTAATTAACCCTTTAACCAGCATTAATTACGCCTTTAACCAACCTCATTAGATACCCCAATTTTTTCAGCCTCTTTGATAGGAATAACCCCTATCCCCTCTCTTCAAATTATGCATCAAATCAGACCTCCTCCATCTCGACATCAACCCCGCCACTCTTAGCATCTTCTCCTGGCCCACTTTTCCTCCCTGGGCCACCCCCATCCCCTCTATCCACCTGGGCCTCTCCACTTATCACAAAACCCAAACCCACCCTAACCTCTTCATCAACCTCCAGAACCAAATCAAAGACCAACTCTCAAACTACATCTCCATCTATACTGATGGCTTCAAGGAAGGCGACAAGACAAAAGCTGCTGCTGTCATTCAAGACATCACTCTCAGTATCAGGCTTCCCGACCCATCCATTTTCTCGGCCGAGGCCAAGGCCATCCTCCTTACCCTCAACTTTACTGAATACTCCCTGCTCAGCCATTTTGCCATCTTCTCCGACTCCAAGGCTGTCCTTAGTTCTTTACTCAATCTTAATTGGGATAACCCCACATCCCGCCCCCTCCGAAGAAAACTCCTTTTGCCCCACCCTTCCATCTGCTGGAAAAGTATTCTTTTCTTCTGGATACCCAGCCATGTTGGCATCCCTGGCAATGATAGGGCTGATGCATCCGCTAAACTTGCCCTCAACCTCCCCCTACCCCATTTTCCAAAACCCTTTCTGACATCAAACCGCTTATCGTTTTCCTTGTTTGTGACCACTGGCAAACCTCATGGGACTCCCAAATTGATAACAAACTCCACATCATTCAGCCCGCCATTCCGATTAAACCCACCATCCACAACCTCTCCCGTGTCAACAACGTTCACATTACCCGTCTTAAAATAGGTCATACCCACCTCACCTACTCCCACCTCCTTATTGGCTCCCCCAACCTCTCTGCAACAATTGCCATTGCACCCTCACAGTCCATCACGTTCTTCTTGCTCGCACCTATACAACCTTCCCAGAGCTTCCCTCGCTCCCCACAACTCAATAGCCGAGCTCTTCCAGAAAAACCCTCTAGATAAAATGATCTCTTTCATCATGCTTCCCTCTACAACCATATTTAGTCCTCCTCTCCCACTCCCCTCTCTCTACTTTGTGTTTTTTTCACCCATGCACCTCTCTCGATCACAGCTTTCTGACATTTTGTTCTTGTATTTTTCTCCTTCTCCTCCTGTTTCCTTTCCTTCCTACCTCTAAAATGATCTGACCTCTCAGGCACAATTTGACCCTCCTTGTCGTGGTGCCGTTAAGCCTTCATTAAACAAACAAACCTCGGCTCCAATAAGCTTCCAAACTTTATACGTAATGAGTACCGTATTTGAAGTACCTTGGCTCCAATAAGCTTCCACTCAACATTTTTTGACTGACAACAAAATTTACTTGATTAATTTGAAACTTTGAGCCCAAAAATTGCTGCATTTTTATTTTCATAAGCATATTTTCAAAAAAAACATGGTAAATCATGCTCCATTTTTACTTCATGTCATTCAAATAATTGATCTTTTGTTTTCTTCTTCAGATGGCTGTGTATGCACTGCAGGCTTCCAGAAGCCAGATTGTGCTGATATGTGTATAGAGGGTTCCTATGGAGCTAACTGTCAGTTGTCATGCCGATGTGAGAATGGGGGCAGATGTGATGCCGTCACGGGAGAGTGCAGCTGCATGTCGGGATACACCGGGCAGTTCTGTCAGCGTGGTCAGTAGAATTTTGTTATTTTCTTCGGTTTGCACATTGGGTTACATACGTGGAAGGAGCAGGAAATCTGGAGATCATTTTTTTTTGCAGAACAGCTTTTATATAATTTTGCTTTTTTTTCATCTTTTTTCTTCTTCAGAAGAGTTTATTGTAATTTAAAAAGTTTTTCCTGTTGTTTATAAGAAGTATTTTGGACCGGAACCTTTTAAATGTTATTTTTCTTAACTCTCATGCTTGGTTTTATATATGCTGTAAAGCAATACATATTTACAGTGTGTCTTTCACTCCAAATCTGTTCACTTCTTTTGTTGCTTTTTCATTCCCTGTATATATTTCCGATTGATATATTTCTTTTTCATTTCTATATGTTTTTCAAGGTACATTATAGAATTAGTGATACCGAACAGCAAAAGGAGAAGGAAAATGACCAAAAAAAACATATTTGGTTTTGATCAACCATGATTTTAAACCAAATTAAGTTTTTGGCAAAATCTATAGAATATACTAAACAGAATTAAATGCTGTATGTAAACAGAAATCAAGCAAAACTATATTGTTGGTGTTTTCTAGTCTGTAAAACTATATAATGTCACTTTCTGTCTATTAGACTTGTCATTCCAGTCACTCACATTATTCCGAGTCTATTTCTGCTACATTTCTAAATATTTCACATATCACTGTTGAGCTAATTATTTCTTCTCTGTTCCTTTTCTTTTAGTGTGCCCTTACGGTTTCCATGGACCTGGTTGCCATGAGCAGTGCGACTGCATTGAAAAGTCTTGCCCTTGCCATCATATCACAGGATTGTGCGTTTTGCCGACCAACGATTCGTGGTATTCACCGTTGATGAAAGGTAAGTGTCACTGAACCTTATCGTGGTATTATATAGATTTTAATTTTCACAATTGTACTCTCAAAAACTAAAAAAAAATGTCTCTGTAAAAGATAGATATTATGGGTTGCTTTAGAACAGAACCATGAGAATTTGATTTAGAAAATAAAGAATATATTTTGTGTGTTCAAAGTTAAATTCATACTCGAGTGACAAAGGCCTTTCAGGTCGGTGCTTCTTCTCGGTTCTCTTGGCATAAGCGGATGAGAACGTGTGACTCCCGCTGGATATGATGCCAGCTTACCTCCCCAGCAGTGCTGGTACTCGTTTACAGCTGAGTGGACTGGAACAAGTAGAGGTAAAATGTCTTGCTCAAGAAAACAATGCATCATCCACGATGGGGGTCGATCCTGGTAATTTCGCATATGAACTTGTCTCCTTATCCACTAAGCCACTGCATTTGTATGCAGAGCATTTTAAAGTTTAAAAAAAAGAGGAGGCATGATGAAGAAACTCTTTTAAATTTTTTCAAGTGCCGACGATGACGAGTGAACACACAATTACAATGACGGGGTTGTCGCTTGCGTGTTCGGTCATGATAGTAACAATGCTGTCACGAAACGCTTAATACGACCCGGACGGGAACACAGGTATGACGTATGGACAGACATAAGATCGACAACCAAGTCAATGTCCATGGCCTTTGATAACCAGTTGTGGTGCACTGGCGTGTCTACCCAACCCAGGCTTGAACTCAGACCTCGTGGTCTGTAAACAGGTATGATAACCGCTATACACCACAGTAGGTGGTTTACATTGTCCCTTATTTGTGCCACTTTTGCCATGATTCCCTCATAGTGTATCACATTCTACAAACATGTCCACAGATAGATAGATCATCACAAAAGGAAGCTTACCTATGATGGTACCATATCTTGTCTTCTTTAAAAAGAACGAAGGTTAGGTAAGGAAGCTGCCGTCCATGAACCTGCAAATACATTATCTTGAATATCTTTGAACATCAAGGAACCATTCTTGAGACTACGCTAAATTTGTTTGTTTAGTGTTGTCTCTTATTATAACATTTATTTTTATCTCAATATTCTCATTTCAGCTGGTCAGTGCTTAGCCAACAACCTCATCAAAAGAGACCGACTGGTTCCGTACGTCCCCATGGCAGAAAACTTGTATTTCATTGGCTGTCTGTTTTTAGGTGCTGTGGCAGCCATGAGTATTTTGTGCAATATTTTCCTCTTGTGTTATCGTTGTTCGTTTCGATGTTCCACATGGCCTCTTATTGTCCGCTCTTCCAATAAAGTCTACCACGCCGTACAGGGCTCACCAAGCAGCACAGAGTTGGAATCTTGAAAAAGTTGTCATTTGTTTGGTACTTTTAAGAAATATTGGGCAGCTCTAATGCATTAGTTGAGTGCTACCTCAAAAATGGTCTATGATTGGTGAAATGGTCTATAGACCAAAAATGGTCTATGAAAGTGAGGTCAATGATTTTTTTCAGTGCATAGATTTGCAACTCAATTTGGTATTTTTTATTACTATTTTATTAGTACTAGGGGTAAAGAGAGCAGAAAGGTTTTTGTATGTCATTTATATGGGTTTAATTATTGTGTGATCATGGGTAGCAATTGTAAGCAAGGTAATAAATTGATGTCATTTTGAGGGGTAGGTACACTAGAAAAGTTTTTTTCATTGAGGTTAAGGAGTGGATTGCTAATCTGTAGAATTCAAGTTCTTGTGTGAAACCTGTGGGCACAAATTCTCTCCATTTTGTGGTTTTACTCGGTTTGAAATCTATGGCAAGTTGGTTGTCATGTACAGTAGTTGGAATCACGTTTGAACTAGCTCGTTTGGCATCATGCTTTGGGGTTTGGTTTTAAACTGAATTATTAACCATCATTCCAGCACTTTAATACACAAGGCCACACAACATTAGGCAGTACTATTTAGGCATGCTTGGACCTCTTATTTTGAGTATTGATTTTCTAGACATCAAGTCACGAACCTCATGATCATATGCTGGGATGGCAAATTTGAGAGTTTGAAGAAATATTAGTTTTATTTGGGTTTCAAGTGGTGATAATTGGAATTAGTTCATGTTGTGTTGAGTGGCAGCACAAGGATTTTGGTCATGGAGGAAGGGAGGGGGGGGGGAGCAAGCGAGGGATAAATTTGTCTTATAGGGGGTAGGCAAAATCCTATAAATCGGACAAAATATGTCACTTTATAAAATTTTCTGGGGGGAAAGGCGATCTCGTGGGGGCAGAAAGTTGCTTTTAATTATATCAAACCTAGGGGCGAAGCATGTACTTCTCGTGATTTGGGCAAATGCCACCCTCATGCTCCCCCCCCCCCTCTGCTGTAGTGCTGCCACTGGGTGTGGGGTGTGTTAAGCATAGCATGAGAGACCTAAAGGATAAAATCCATTTTAAGGCATGAGCATGGTTAGAAAAAAATCACTGTTTGTTTTGGTTGATGCATAATATAAATGAGGGAAAATTGATTGAAGATGCACTTAAGGTCATTTATAGACCTTTTTAAATCGAGTTTAGCTGAACGTGATTTCTTTAGTACTTCGACCAATCAAATGCTGGGGAACTTTTCATTGGAAAAAATTGTAAGCAGCAATATGCGTGCATATATTTCCTAAATGCATAACACACATATGATATGTGCACTTGAAAAAATTTTTTTTCATACGCTTGGTCACATACCGTGCGTGAATTGTGCAGACGGCCAAGATTCCTCCAGTATTTGATTGGTCAATAAGATTCCTTCAGTGTACGATTGGTCCATTATGGACACGTGAATCTTGGTCATGTGACATTATTATTTGAAAAATGTCTAATTATAATATACATGTTGCACCTTATATTTTATTCCATTGATTATTGATTGGCTTCTTAATATTTGTGTAGATTAACAAAACTATTATAACATGACAAACAGCCAGTAATCAAACACTTAAAGGATTAGTTTAGTGGTCAAGCAAGTCTATCTTATATCAAAGAGGACTTCAAAAGAAGAATGGTGAAGTAACCATTTAAAAATCTTACTCCGTTAAGGAGATACTTAAGTTTAAAGTTTGGTATCATTTGTGTAGAAACGACTGAAATCTTACCATTTGTAATGTCATAGCCTCAGATTCCTCAAAGTCTTTATGTATTCTATCATATGTTGTCCTGTGATTTTGTGACTTAAAACTGAATCTAGGAAGGGTATTTATATTGTACCATCTGAAGAAAGTTTGAGGAAAAATTAATTAAATACTGACAAAATTAAATAAACTTCATTTAAAATACATCAAGACTGAGGATCTGAGGCTGTGACATCACAACTAGTCTGATTTCAGTCGTTTCTACAGAAGTGATACCACACTTTAAACTTGAATATCTCCTTAAAGGAATAAGATTTTGCAATACTTTCTTCACCATTTTGTTTTGTTTTAAAGTCCTCTTTCATATATTAAAGATGGACATGCTTGACCACTGAACTTGTCCTTTAAATCATTTTTTTGTGACATTTTCATCCAATAACAAATCTTAAGTTTTTCCATTTGAAAATGAATGAGGAAAAAGAATAAAGATCACGAGTTCTAATTAAGCAACACATATGTACCCTTCCTTGCCTTTTTGGCCAAACAGGAAAATCTAATAGAAATATGTCCATGGTAACATTGTCATTGTTTTTTAATATGTACAAGGTACATTGGGTTCCATTTTGTAATTTGATAAGTGGTGGAATAAATATTGTATTTCAAAAGTGCAGCAAGGAATGATGGAAATTATTCAATGAGATATTACAGATGGCTGTTTGATTTGAAAAGTTGCTAGGTAAACATCATTATTGCTCTTTATTGAATTAATATTTAAACTTCTTATTTACTGATTTTATTGCGCAATATATTCTGACATTCATTCCAGACAAGAAACAGACTTAGGAATAAGAAGAAATGCTGTCCTGAGGAACGTAGCTTTAATACTGATCCTGCAAGAATAACTGTTTTCCAACAGACGTAAATTAATGTGATCTTGCAGAAATGTTTCTAGTTGTGTGTGATTTTGTTTGTACCTATCGTTTAGTCCAGTAAATTGTTGATCGCTATCTTAGTGTGTCAAACTTCTTGTTATTTTTAGAGGCATTTGATGTAAGCAAACATTGAAAATGCTTTCAAAATTTTGTAATTTTATAATTTTTTCAAGATTTGTTTAAAAATGTGATTATTATGGCAAGAATAGGGATAAAAAAATATAAAAAAACTTTATATTTCCTTCTCTTATATTCAGGATATTCAGGGCCATACTTTTCAGGGCCATAAGGGGACAGTGTTTTAAAACACGCATTTTGTATTCTGCCTGAAGTCCTCCAGGAATTATGGCCCTGCTTGTAATTGATCAGTTTTTAAATGTCACAAAGTGACAAGAATAAGGATGATTTAAGCCTTGTGAATAACATAGACATAAATAAGTCAGTAAAATTATGGAGTGGATACAGATGGAAAGATATGCTTTCAAGTGATCTACAAGTGAAGAACACAGGTTCGAAGATATTGAGAACAGCAAGGATTTACTCAGTTTATCCTTTAAACCTGGATGTAGCCTTGAATGCAGAAATATACAATAACCTCGACTATTGCATATTTAGTTTTGCAAGTAAAATCATAATTTTGGTAAAATTTGCTTTTCTTACAATTTTCTTCTGTATGGGAAAGCTGGACATATGTGATTTATTATTACATGCATGGGTGTATCGAAGATGTTTATAGGTGTATAGAAGTGTATCAGACTAAAAAAACATATTCTTGAATTATTTGTGATTTACCTTAGTCTAAGGATGGTATATTTGAAAGAAGTGATGGGAAAATCTTTTTCTTTGAAATACATAATTCAATCTTATCACAAGTTATTACAACTTTGGTATTATTTTGATGTCATGCACACACCAACATTATGTGCATATGATGCTATTTTTCAAGTCCCTGTACTTCTCTCAGACTCCTCCTATTTTTTTTCTTCCTACCTCTGCAATGATCTAACCTCTCAGGCACAATTTGATGTCATGCACACACTGACAATATGTGCATATACGCTATTTTTAAAGTCCCTGTACTTCTCTCAGACTCCTATTTTCTTTTCTTCCTACTTGTGGAATGATTTAACCACTCAGGCACAATTTGACCCTCGCTGTCATGGTGCCGTTAAGCCATCATCAAACAAACAAAGAAAAAGATGGTGGTCTGTTTGAATGACTCATACAGGGTTTTTCTAACTGGGAACCTTCAGGAATTTAAACAATGTTTGAGAAGATAATGCAGTACAGTATGCTGTTCAACTGGAATACATGGATTATATATGGACCAAGTCATACCACAGACTCTGAACATTTGACCTGCTACCTCTTTGTTGGGTGCTTGGCATTAAGAAGATAGAACCAAAGGATATAACTCTTGGGGTGGGGTGGGGGACAGGTAGACTATCATCCACAATTAGGCTGGAACTTAAAATAAAGTACACACTTTGAGAAGATTAAAAATTCTACCTTTTAACGTTTGGATTTGGTATGTGCATTTATTAAAAAGATTGAACTTCAAGGGGGCACTGGGTAGTGTTCCACCTCAACCCAGTTTTAAGAATAGAATTAGGCCTTTGAGCCATGTCATGTGGTTGGTGACATTGCACCATTTTTGGTTGCATTGGGATGTGATCCCATACAGCATAATACCATTGGATTTGTGATTAGCATGGGCAAGTGTAAGAGAACTTAGTTGGAACAGGAGCCAAAAAATAAACATCTTCCTAATTATACATATAATTAAATGCAGAAAATCTGGATGACTAGCAAATCTTTGGGGGGGAGGGGGCAAGTGTGCCCCTTGCCCATGGTGATTAATTTTGGTTTGGGGGAACGGTTCACTTTTTATAAAGCACAGTACAAAGTACTACATAAGCATGTAACATTATTATTTTTAAATATTTATATAGCATTCTTGAGACTGGGTATCTTTGTGTAAAATTCATTCTTATTACGGAATCAATTCGTTTTATTTTCCAAAGTCCTAATTTACATTTAAAACAATTAAGGTGAAGAAAGTGTAAATGGCTGAACAGCTTGCTGAACAAGTGTTCAGTGAGAATGTAATAAGCTCTTTCCATTTTTCTTCCATATTTGTCAAATTTCAAAAATGTTGATTCAAGCTTTGTAGTATTCTAATAGATAAGCTTCCATATTATAAATTTTGTTTTCGCAATAATCCAAAGCTGTAGCTTAGATACCATTTAGCTTGTGGTAATTTGCGGCAAACAATTCAGAACAAATAAGTTTACAATAGTTCATGGCTAGTGGACATCTACAAAATTGTGTGGGTATTTTTAACACAAAGGTGCTAAATGTTAGTCTTTAATTTTGAAAAATTAGTTTTGCAGTTTATTTTTCAACTGATCAAATTATGAAGATTTGTTTGGATTTATTCAAAATTTGTGATGCATGAACAGGGATGTCTTGTTCTGTTTAGGGCATTGAGACACAAATTTGTGAAAATGACTTTCATAAGAAAAACTTAGCATTTTATAGAAAAGCCACTTTCTTCAAAGTTACTCAGTTATATGCTAGCATGTTTAATGGGCTCTGGTGTATGCTAGATGATCTCAAAACTATTTTGATGAAATACACATGCTGGTGATTGTGAGGCTGTGATGTCATAACTAATCACCTACCTACATTAATGGTATTTTCAAATCTGATCTGATTAAAAAAGGCAATTTACGGAAAATTAGTTTGATTATGCCACAGGGCTGAAATTACCGTGTCTATAATGGACCAATGGGGGATTCTCTCAATCAAATGCTGGGGATACTTGGCCATCTGCACAATTCACACACGGTATGAAACCAAGAATATGAAAAAATGCTTTCAAACAATACGTGCATTATGCGTGAAAGTATTACGCATGTGCAATTGTTGCGTACCACCTTTCTTTCCTTTGGGTATCAAAGGGAAAAGTCTCCCAGCAGTTGATTGGTTGAAGCAACAAAGTAATCACGTTAAATTAAAATTGGTACATGGCCTTGCAGATATTATTTGTGCAATATTCTATTTAGTTTTGGACACTTTTAAGATATTCATAATTTTATTCACTTTAGTTGTTGTGATTCTGTGTAACATCAAAATTGGACAAATAAAATAGTCTAAGTTTCTCAGCTGTACATAATCTGCAATATCAGTGGACGAAGCAAGAGTAAAGTTTATGCAAATTTAAATTATTGCAGTCAGTCCTATTTTCAGTTAGTAGAATTACTTTTCAAATAAGAGCAGTCATTATAGCAATGCTCAATATAGGTGATGCTCAATAATTGATTGAACTTTTCTTCCAACTTTCTTGCACCTTTATTTATGTTTACGAATAAGTTTTGACATGGTATCAGATAGTGCAAGCCATCTTTGCATCTAATTTTGTAATCAACATCAACTTGTGCTTGTTCTTCAGGAATTTCTTGAAGATTTCTACATTTTGTCATGAAAACACAAGTACAAAAGAATGTAAAATAACTTTGTATACGTTTGTTTTCACAAAACAATCTCCAAAAAGCTTACATTGTATATTTACACCAGTAATATCCAAAATATTTGGGTTACTTTCTTGTCTTCCATTTCCCAATCTCATCAATTATTCTTGTTTCTTGTACATCCATTTCCCCATATAATTAGGTATTATGTCATAGTAAGGTGTTTCTCACCTTTTAGTTTACTTTCATTACAATTGCACCATTTTCTTTTGTGTTATTTAGATATCAGTAACCTCTCTGCCACTATATGAACTTTGCTGTTGACATACTGGCAAGTCTGATCAATCCATCAATATGATAAATGGGATTGATTGCCTTCAAGATGATAATTATTTGAAAATGGTATATGAGAAGTCTAAGACCACCTTATAGACAATAAAAATAAATGTTTTGTAATAAACACAGAAAATGTGTTTGTCCAGCTGTTTTATTAACAACAATTTTTCAGTAGCCAGTAAAAGGAATCTTTAGTTTGATATTGATTAATTTATTTATGATTCATATTCAACTCGTTTGAATATTTAACTCTTATGAGCATTCAATGCTATGAATATTGAATTCTTATGAATATTTAACTCTTATGAATATTCAACTCTTATATATGCATCTATCTATCTATGTCACAGTTTGTTTGGATAAGAGAAGACTAAAAAGGGCTCTCTTTTATTTGTTTTTTTTTTTATTTCATTCTATCAGTACTGGTTCATATATGATTGTTTTTAAAGTATTATCACTGCTTTTTGAATGTCACAAGTTTTTATTTGGATGAAATACACATTTAAGCTGAAAGGTTTGAATTTCGTAATTTGTATATTAGTGTTAATGCAGAATGAGTGCAGAATTTCCTTTTAAAATTAAATTTTAGGCAACAACCTTATTAAGCATAACAGCCTCATTGAGGGAAAAAATCTCATTGAAAACAACAACCTTACTGGGACAACAACCTCATTGGGGAAACGACCTCATTTGGTATAACAGCCTCATTGAGGGTATCAACTTCATTAGGGGCAGCAACCTCATTGGGGGCAGCAACATCATTGTGAGAGCTTCATAGGGAGCAACAACCTCATTGGGGCAACAACCTCACTGTTAGCAACAACCTCATTGGTGGCATCAAGCTCAGTAAACGCAACAACCTCATTTGGCCAAGAACCTCATTGAGGGCAACAGCCTCGTTAAGGGCAACAACCTCGTTGAGGGCAACAACCTCGTTGAGGGCAACAACCTCATTGAGGGCAACAACCCCGTCGTTGAGGGCAACAACCCCGTCATTGAGGGCAACAAGCCTCGTCGTGGAGGGCAACAACCTCGTCGTAGAGGGCAACAACCTCGTCGTTGAGGGCAACAACCTCGTTGTTGAGGGCAACAACCTCGTCGTTGAGGGCAACAACCTAGTCCTTGGGGGCAACAACCTCGTCGCTGGGGGCAACAGCCTCTTCGTTGGGGGCAACAACCTCGTCGTAGAGGGCAACAACCTCGTTGTTGAGGGCAGCAACCTTGTTGAGGGCAGCAACCTCATCGTTGAGGGCAGCAACCTCGTCATTGAGGGCAGCAACCTAGTCGTTGAGGGCAGCAACCTCGTCGCTGAGGGCAGCAACCTCGTTGTTGAGGGCAACAACCAAACCTCGTTGACTCGGGCAACCACCTCGTTGACTCGGGCAACCACCTCGTTGACTCGGGCAACCACCTCGTTGACCTGGGCAACCACCACGTTGACTCGGGCAACCACCTCGTTGACTCGGGCAACCACCTCGTTGACTCGGGAAACCACCACGTTGACTCGGGCAAGCACCTCGCTGACTCGGGCAGCCACCTCGTTGACTCGGGCAGCCACCCGTTGACTCGGGCAGCCACCTCGTTGACTCGGGCAGCCACCTCGCGTTGACTCGGGCAGCCACCTCGTTGACTCGAGCAGCCACCTCGTTGACTCGGGCAGCCACCTCGTTGACTCGGGCAGCCACCTCGTTGACTCGGGCAGCCACCTCGTTGACTCGGGCAGCCACCTCGTTGACTCGGGCAGCCACCTCGTTGACTCGGGCAGCCACCTCGTTGACTCGGGCAGCCACCTCGTTGACTCGGGCAGCCACCTCGGTGACTCGGGCAGCCACCTCGTTGACTCGGGCAGCCACCTCGTTGACTCGGGCAGCCACCTCGTTGACTCGGGCAGCCACCTCGTTGACTCGGGCAATCACCTCGTTGACTCGGGCAATCACCTCAGACTCATAGGGGTAACAAGTTCAATGTGGCAACAGCCTCAATGTAGCAATTACAGCCTCATTAGGGTGTCAGCCTCATTGGCACAACAGCCTCATTGGCACAACAGCATCATTGGCGCATCAGCCTCATTGGCGCATTAGCCTCATTGGCGCAACAAAATCTTTGGCGCAACAGCCTCATTGGCGCAACAGCCTCATTGGCGCAACAGCCTCATTGGCGCAACAGCCTCATTGGCGCAACAGCCTCATTGGCGCAACAGCCTCATTGGCGCAACAGCCTCATTGGCGCAACAGCCTCATTGGCGCAACAGCCTCATTGGCGCAACAGCCTCATTGGCGCAACAGCCTCATTGGCGCAACAGCCTCATTGGCGCAACAGCCTCATTGGCGCCACAGCCTCATTGGCGCAACAGCCTCATTGGCGCAACAGCCTCATTGGCGCAACAGCCTCATTGGCGCAACAGCCTCATTGGCGCAACAGCCTCATTGGCGCAACAGCCTCATTGGCGCAACAGCCTAATGGCGCAACAGCCTCATTGGCGCAACAGCCTCATTGGCACAACATTAGGTAACCTCATTGAGGGAACAACCTCACTGAGGGCAACCACCTTATTGGGTACAATGACCTCATTGGGGCAATGACCTCATTGGGGACAGCAACGTCAATAGGCCTCTCTGTCATTTATGGCAACAGCGTACTCCCAAGGGCTGTATAATCAAATCATCTGGGCGATAGCTTTGACGTGTGTAGTCTTGTTCAGGGCAGCAGAATTATATGGGGGGAAACAGCATTATTTTGGGGCAACAGCTGTTTAAATACCTCGTCTGGGTGGGGGAGGGGGTTGCTAGGCTTGGAAAATACTAACGATTTCATCTGGTTGGGGAAAACAGCCTCCTATCAAATTCCATACATAATTTTTAAGTTAAGGAAACACATGATTCAAGGGCCATCAAACTATTAATCATTGTTTTGTTCAAGACACAACATCTGCATGAACACTACATATAATAAACTATAACAAAACTTGTAAAACGATAAATACTTAAAACTAAAATGATAATACTTTTTCAAAGTGCTTGGAGAGAGCAATCCTATATGATTTTGAGACCATTTTTACTCCTTTACACTCATTCATATGAAAGTCAAATATTTTGTTCTTTTATACCATACAGAAAACTCTTAACTGTTGTATCAAGTCAAATAAGCAAATTCAGGAAGAATAGTACGGATGACTTTGAATCAGAAAGACCCTCATTACAACTTTGTGGGCTTGTGATAGATACAATTTCTGTTGACAAAAAAAATATTAGGATGGGGGATACGTCCCACTATCCCTGCATGTATTTTAATCTTCCGTGGTTATGTTTCTCCACAAAATTGCAGCACACAATATTGATATTTCAATATAAAAGAAAAATTAAACTAATTTGTAAAATATTTGGAATGTTTGCATGCAAATACACATAAAATGAATATCACAACTGATGCATCTTCTTCATTGCCAGAGAATAATTATCTTCACAGTATTTAATTTAGAAATGTTTACTTAAATTTCAAAAAAGTCTTTGATATGTCTGCTAATAAAATTAAAATATTTGAATGTAGGAATACAAAATTACCCATTATAAGGTAACAATAATACAGCAAGTGTGAAAGACCTTTGGTGTTGAAAAACACAATTCAAGGTGATTGGGCCCTTTCAATATTACTTACAAGAGGAAAATATCTTACATACTATCTTTGTATTGAAGATACAACAAATACTGTTACACATGCATGAAAGACAGTATGAAGGTACTAAATACAAAATGGCTCGAAAACACACTAAAAAGCACTAGCAGTAGAATTTGTATTTATTTATTATTTCCAATTGTAAAGAACAATTTAAACTGGGTTCTGGCCACTTCCAGACAAGTGATTGTTGGAAAAGGGTTCCCCATGTGCCCCACTCCATCTTGTATTAATTTTTGTTTGTTTCCAGATTCTGTAAACCTTTTCAAACCAAGTTTAGCCGAATGTGATTTCTTCAGTTCTTCGACCAATCAAATGCTGGGGGAACTTTTCCTTTCTTTCTCGACCGATCAGGTGCAGGTTTGAGGAAAAATGTAAGCAGCAATACGGGCGCGTATTTCCTTCATGTGTAACGCACATATGATACGTGCGCCTGAATTTTTTTTGTATACGCTTAGTCCCATACCGTGCGTGAATTGTGCAGACCGCCAAGATTCCTCCAGTATTTTATTGGTCAATTACATTCCTTCAGTATACGATTGGCCCATTATGGACACGTGAATCTCCGCCATGTGACATTTAAATTAGTTATCTGGAAATTGCCGATTCAGATTTGAAAAGGTCTTTTCTTATAGGTTCATAGATCCCATGCACACATGCGTGGTAGCAATGTAACAGAAAATGATATTATTTGTGCTGCTATTCTTGATATAAACAAAGTCGCAACATGCAATGAATTTACCTCATTTTTCTATTTCATGGGATCATTTTTCATTGCTCATCTGACTTATGCATATATTCAATGGTACCGCAGTACGAGCCCAGTATCTGCAACAATTTTGAATATAAAAAGATAATGGCAATCAATATCTTGCTTCGTAAAGGAGAATAACCTCTCTAAAACCTGTTTGCCAAAATGACTTAAGTATGTAAACATAAGAAACCTGAAACGACACCAGTGACGTTATCACAGTAAATAACCTGATGAAACCACTTACTCTGAATGATGGCTAAACTACCGAAGATACTAAAACTGCACGAACAAGCCTCCAAACAAAGTGAACCTACTACCCTCCTGCATGAACCGCCCCTCAGTTCAGTTTTTGGTGAATTTTGGAACAGTGTTTTCAGATATGTTTCTTGAGGTTTAACGGCATTGCAACAGTCATAGTCATATGTGCCAGGAGGGTATTAGAAAATCATGGTGCTAGAAAAAAGAGGGGATGAAGAAAATGAATATGAGGAGAGGAATAGGGAGGGTAGCAGATCTATGAAAATTACAAGGAAGGGATCTGCTTATTATTGGAGTAATGAAAAAGGTTGGAACTTTTCTTTGGAGGGAGTTCTAACCCCCAGAACCTCCACTCTAGATCTTCCACTGACAGGGGCAGACTAGGAAAATCACGAGAGGGTTCTGGTTATAATTGGAGTAATGAAAAAAGTTGGAACTTTTTCAGAGAAGGGGGTTTCACCCCCCTCCCCACCCTCACTTAAGATCCGCCATTGGATACCCCCCCCCCTTCCCCTCCCCCTTACACCCTAGATCCGCCACTGGATAGAGAGAAGGAATGGTAATGAAAGAGCCTAAAATTTGTTTCTGTAATTTATAGCTTCAAAGATTTCAATGTTACAAAATATACGAATATATACATACAAAGAATTGAAATACACAGATTGTGAATAATTTTTTGAGAGCCATTGTAGTACTGCTATATCCTGGGCTCAGAAGGAAGATGTAAAGTAGGATGTCTAAAGACTACCTGGCATTGAACAGCTGATAAAGAGCGAGTTTGGTTAGGCTGAAGATTGTGGAACCAAGCCAAAGCTGTAGCCCAGAACAGGTCAGACTGGGGAGAAGTCACTGCGGCCTTATGGGCCATGAGGCACAAAGAGGATTGGTGAAGTGTCAGGTGTGGAATAATTCTCTTACTTTTTAAATTGTCAGATCCATGTCATATTCCCGTACACTTTTTTTACAGGTGCTGTTCTCATTATTCTTTTGTTTCATTCCTTTGTTCTTCATCATGTCATTGTTTTTCACTAATTGCAACCTTAAAAACAAAACTAATATATATCATTGCACCACACACTATGACAGCAATATATCCTATTTCTTTCCCTCATGTACAAGGAAAATAATATTCGTTAATAATCACGTTATTTACAAATTGCACTTCCACTAATACTGGCTTCTTCTATTCATACACAATACACTTCACATTTCTAACCGTTTAAAAATCCTTTCAGTCAATCCCCAAACTCGAGTTAGTGAGGCATTTGACGTCATTCTCTTCGAGACAAGCTCCGCCCACCCAATCATTTTTGACCAGTTGTAATTTCATTTTGGAACAGGCACCTCCAACCTCAGCGGGGTCGTAAATGAAATCCGTTACGAGCAGGGTTGTTTTGTAAGGTGCCCTGAGTTTGTTATTGTGTTAATCTTGGAAAAATATAAACTTTAACTTGAGATATATTTGTTTGTCCGTTTATTGAGTAATTGTGCCCCTAAAGAGAGTAAATGATTTTTACAAATTTGAAAATTAGGTTACAACTTGCCATGCTCCTGACTGGTTTGGCCGATTTTGACATTTAAGTGAGGTTTATTTGGAAAGAATATAAGATGCCCCACAATTTGATATCAAAAACAGTTTGTTGTGAAAACTCTCATTTATACATTCCTTGACCATGAAATCATTGTCGGCAATGGCACGTTTAAACTCATTATATATTCATAAATCCGAGTGGGGATACGTACAGAAGAAAAGGAATGACTTTTCAAAGTTTGAGGATTGACTGCAATCATTAAAATGATCCTGATATTTACTTACTGGCCTATGGATGGGCAGAGGCAAAATAAGCTAATACAACCTAAAACTCCTTTCAATTAGATTTCGTTTTGGAAAAATACCAAAAAAGGTCAAAAATACAACAGCAAAAAAAAGGCCAAAAGTACCCACAAAAAAAAAAAAGACTTAAATAATGTCATATTTTTTTGTGATTTTCATAGATCTGCTACCCTCCCTATTCCTCTCCTCATATTTTTTTCTTCACCCTCTCTTTTTTCTAGCCTCATGATTTTGTAATACCCTCTTGGCACATATGACTCTGACTGCTGCAATGCCGTTAAACCTCAAGAAACATTATATCTGAAAACACAGTTCCAAAATTCACAAAAATTGGATTGTGGGGCGGTACATGCAGGAGGGTAGTGGGTTCACTTTGTTTCGACGCTTGTTCGTGCAGTTGTAGTATCTTCGGTAGTTTAGCCATCATTCAGAGTAAGTGGTTTCATCAGATTATTTACTGTGATAACGTCACTGGTGTCGTTGCAGATTTCTTACGTTTACATATTTAAGTCATTTTGGCAAACAGGTTTTAGAGAGGTTATTCTTCTTTACGAAGCAAGATATTGATTGCCATTATTTTTTTATATTCACAATTGTTGGAGGTACTGGGCTCGTACTGCGGTACCATTGAATATATGCAAAAGTCAGATGAGCAATGAAAAATGATCCCATAAAATAGAAAAATGAGGTGAATTCCTTGCATTTTACGACTTTGTATATATCAAGAATAGCAGCAAAAATAATGTCATTTTCTGTTACATTGCTACCACGCACGTGTGCATGGGCTCTATGAACCTATATCAATAGACCTTTCCAAATCTGAATCGGCAATTTCCGGATAACTAATTTAAATAATGTCACATGGCGGAGATTCACGTGTCCATAATGGACCAATCGTATACTGGAGGAATGTTATTGACCAATAAAATACTGAAGGAATCTTGGCCGTCTGCACAATTCACGCACGGTATGGGACTAAGCGTATGATTTTTTTTCTTCTTCAGGCGCACGTATCATATGTGCGGTATACATGAAGGAAATACGCGCCCGTATTGCTGCTTATATTTTTGCCCTCAAACCAGCACCTGATCGGTTGGGAAATAAAGGAAAAGTTCCCCCAGCATTTGATTGGTCGAAGAACTGAAGGAATTACATTCGGCTAAACTTGGTTTGAAAAGGTTTATAGAATCTGAAAGGAAACAAACAAAAATTAATACAAGATGGAGTGGGGCACATGGGGAACCCTTTTCCAACAATCACTTGTCTGGAAGTGGCCAGAACCCAGTTTAAATTGTTCTTTACAATTAAAAATAATAAATAAATATAAATCATACTGCTAGTGCTTTTTAGTGTGTATCCGAGCCATTTTTATTTAGTGCCTTCATACTGTCTTTCATGCATATGTAATAGTATTTGTTGTATCTTCAATACAAAGATAGTATGTAAGATATTTTCCTCTTGTATGTAATATTCAAAGGGCCCAATCACCTTGAATTATGTTTTTCAACACCAAAGGTCTTTCACATTGCTGTATTATTGTTACATTATAATGGGTAATTTTGTATTCCTAAATTCAAATATTTTAATTTTATTAGCAGACATATCAAAGACTTTTTTTGAAATTTAAGTAAACATTTTTAAATTAGATACTCTGAAGATGATTATTCTCTGGCAATGAAGAACATGTACAGTTGTGATATTCATTTTATGTGTATTTGCATGCAAACATTTCAAATATTTTACAGATTAGTTTTTTTAAATTGAAGTATCAATATTGTCTGCTGCAATTTTGTGGAGTAACGTAACCACGGAAGATTAAAATACATGCAGGGATAGTGGGACGTATCCCCCATCCTAATAATTTTGTAAACAGAAATTGTATCTGTCACAAGCCCACAAAGTTGTAATGAGGGTCTTTCTGATTCAAAGTCATCCGTACTATTCTTCCTAAATTTGCTTATTTGACTTGATACAACAGTTAAGAGTTTTCTGTATGGTATAAAAGAACAAAATATTCGACTTTCATATGAATGAGTGTAAAGGAGTGAAAATGGTCTCAAAATCATATAGGATTGCTTTCTCCAAGCACTTTGAAAATGTATTATCATTTTAGATTTTATATTTATCGTTTTACTACAGTTTTGTTATAGTTTATTTTATGTAATGTTTATGCAGATGTTGTGTATTTATTAAATATATTGATAAATATATTGCTTGTATCTGTCTGTTTGTCTTTAACAAAACAATGATTAATAGTTTGATGGCCCATGAATCATGTGTTTCCTTAACTTAAAAATTATGTATGGAATTTGATAGGAGGCTGTTTCCCCATACCAGATAAAATCGTTATTATTTTCCAAGCCTAGCAAACCCTTCCCCACCCAGACGAGGTATTTAAACAGCTGTTGCCACAAAATAATGCTGCCCCCCCCCCATATCATTCTGCTGCCCTGAACAAGACTACACACAGGTAAAGCTATCACCCAGATGATTTGATTATACAGCCCTTGGAAGTACGCTATTGCCATCAATGACAGTGAGGCCCTATAGATCCAATAAGGCTGTTACGCCAATTAGGCTGTTGTACCAATGAGGTTGACACCCCAATGAGGCTGTAAATGCTACATTGAGGCTGTTGCCACATTGAACTTGTTACCCCCATGATTGGCCATTGCCCTCAATGAGGTTGCCCTCAATTTGTTTTTGCCCTCAATAGGTTTTTCTCCTCAATTAAGTTGCTGCTCTTAATGAGGTTGTTGCCCTCAATGAGGTTGTTGCCCTCAATGAGGTTGTTGCCCTCAATGAGGTTGTTGCCCTCAATGAGGTTGTTGCCCTCAATGAGGTGGTTGCCTCAATGAGGTGTTGCCCTCAATAAGGTTTTGCCCTCAATGAGATGGGACTGCAAGGACTGTGCTGTAGCAATGTGAATAAGTGATGGTCAAGCATGTCCATTTTTGGTCGCAGTTTGTTATACTTTTCATAGATAAAACGTACAAAGAGACTTGTTCAACAACGATAACTGATATCGCATGCAATAAAATTATTTAAGCAGATGCAGAAAACATTTACCCATCCAATACAGCTTTGATTGAAGAAGTTGACGAACTGAGAGCAGTTGCACATTATAAACAAGTAACACATTGATATCGTAATTAGTGTTCAAGCACATTAATCTTTTTTCTAGAGAATGATTAACAGGACAAATCCTGAGGGAAATATTCAGTAATTATCTCATTTGTTAAAATACTAATAACGGCTAATACTAATAAATACTAATAATTAATAATGACTTATACTAATAATGATCGATTCGTTTCATCTTTGACTGGTATTTAGGAACATCACAGACTAACAATTTACACATCCAGTGTATCCTATGATATTTCTCTTTCTACTTGATGAATCATATAACTTTGTTTTTGGTGGGTAGGGACGTTTGTGGCAATAATGTAGAAGAGACTATACTGAATGAAGAAATCTTAATGAAATTATTTTACATTTAAATAATATACCTTACAATTATTCTAATAATATACACTGACGATTGAAAAGAAAAGTATCTAAAAGTTGTTTCTGCACATGTGTGTTCTTCTAATGACCATATCTGACCACTTGTGACCATCTGATTCATGCCACACCCTCATTTATTCTCTATATTAAAGGATTAGCTCAGCGGTCAGGCAAGTCCACTTTGTGAAATGAGGACTTCAAAACAGATAAAATGGTAAAGAAAGCATTCAAAACTCTTATTCTGTTAAGGAGATATTAAAGTTTTAAGTTTGGTATCATTTGTGTAGAAATAACTGAAATCACAGCCTTAGATTCCTCCAATATGTATTCTGTTATATTTTTACTTGTGAATTTATGGCTTTACAACCACTGGATATGTCTGGAAAGTAGTAAAACAGAATCTAGTAAGAGTAATAACAATTTACCCGCTGAAGAAAGTTTGAGAAAAAAAAAATTCAAATAGTAAAAAAAAATTCAAATACATATTCTTTAAAACACATTAACAATTCTTAAGAATGTGGGGATGAAGGTGCCAACCTTCCATAGTAGACGTACTACACCAGTCATTTCTACATAGATGAACCATAACTTTAAACTTTAACATCTCCTTAACGGAATAAGATATTGAAGTAGTTTATTCAACATTTTGTTTCTTTTAAAGTCCTCATTCATATAAGATAAACATGCTTGACTCCTGAACTAATTCTTTAAACTTGAATATCTCATCAACAGAAAACGATTTTTTAACATTTTCTTCACCATTTTGTTTGGTTTGAAGTTTTCTTTCATATAAAATAACCTTGCTTGACCACTGAACTAATTCTTTAATTTGTCTTTTCATAAAAGATAAAAAAAAATGAACAGAGGGGCAAGATGATGCTTGTCTAGCAAACCTTAAAGGCTTCAAATGTCATGACAGTAATTACGGATCTCTTTTGAATGATTTCAGTGCAGAATCACAACATTGAGAAAAATCTCAAAATTTTTAGTTTGCGATATTACAAACATCTCAAATCAGAAGAATTGTTTTCAAAATAATAAATTATCCTTCACATCAATTCTATTACATATACAAATAACTTCATAGCACACAAGAGAGTTAACAAAACATTGAACATATAAGATTTAATACAAGAGAAGTGCTAACAGTGGGTAAATAGCACTAGGTCATATGAAAGTCATGCATGACAGTAATACTGGGAAGGGGGGGGGGGGAATACATTAATACACTTTTTATAGCCATCACCAATAATAAATATATATGAAATATAGTAATATTTGGCACCATTTTTATTCAAAAGCTGACACTTCACTGTATATACATGATACAAAATCATCAGAAAATGATAAAGGATTTACGATGCATATAACATTTGAAGTATCTTCAGGGGGGATGGGGAAA
Source organism: Chiridota heheva (assembly GCA_020152595.1). NCBI lineage: Eukaryota > Metazoa > Echinodermata > Holothuroidea > Apodida > Chiridotidae > Chiridota > Chiridota heheva. The sequence goes on from JAIGNY010000733.1 coordinate 2,757,093, forward strand.
TCTTCTCCTTCATACAAGAATACCCTTTAACTAGAACTGTCAGAAGGACAGTATGCTCGACTATTCAAAGCTAGTATAGAGAATGGACTTATAGAGGGTAGTATATACAGAAATAGGGTAGCAGGGGCAGATGATTTCAAATTACTTGAGCTTTGAAAGATGCACTTACATTTTCATTTGCATTACATCTTTCAAAATATCTTTGAGTTTTCCTAGATATTTTAAATAAAAAAAAGCGCAAGTAACTCAGAAAACATGTAAAACCTGGCAGTCTTTATAACTACAACACCTCTTTTATTTCTATCAATTGAATATCAAAGAAAGGAGAGGTCCCGACTGTCAATTAAAGAATGCCATTCAACCCCCTTTCAATCTGTACCCTCCCCAGTTATTACAACAGTCCCAGAGCTACATCCTGAATTGTAATACGACTTCCAATTTAAGAAAATATGTGAGTCAAGCAAAGTCAAGCAGCATGAAAAATGTACAATAACATTAAAGCAAAACTATGCGAAACAACATTGCTTAACGTATGACAAACCAGTCATTGGAAACGATACAAATCCCCTCACCGCTAATAATGCATATTCCAGATTGTCCCAGATTCCATCCCAACCTGTCCCAAATGTCATCCCATGTCTATACTCCATGCAATCACACCTGAAAACCAGATACTGTGTCATTCCACTTGCATGACCTACATGCCATCAAAACTGAAATCCAGATGACATTCCACCACATGCCATTCCACCTTGTTCCACATGCCAACCCACCCTGTTCCAGATGCCAACCTACCCTGTTCCACATGCCGACCCATCCTGTTCCACATGCCAAACCACCCTGTTCTACATGCCAATCCACTCTGTCTAACATGCCAACACATCCTGACAAATATCCCACTGCACCCTGCCCTACATACAATTCCACCCTGCCCCACATGACCTCATCCTAATTCTTCAACTACTTTATCATCATGTCATCTTCTACCCCTCATTCTGTCTATTGTTTACATTTCCAAAACCCCTAATTTGACTTGTTTAGAAGCGAGGAAACTATTGTTTACTTTTTTATTCAGAGCAAAACAAACATTTTGATTGTTATTCATGTCAGGAATGTCTCATAACAAAACTAGAAATGTGAAGTTACTAAGTCATAAACCATATATTTGTGATCTCAGGTCAAACATATTGCAGCAAATGCACACTATACCTTTTTATTAAGTGTGAACAATGCTCTTCACATATACTGTATGATCATTTGTTTAAGCAAAATCATCATACCCACTTTAATTCAAGAGATACCACATATACAAATATTTTCATTGCTATGCAAATAGGCTAATGATTTGCACATACAATCCCCCACTCATGCTCAAGTGAATAGTACCAATGCCCTCTACCACTGAACCAAATAGCAAGTTATTATCTCTGGTTAAATATTTTGTATGCAAGTCTATTGTTACGAAAATACGCTACTTAATATGCACATTACATCTCACCATTGAGTGTAGCCATTGCTATTCACATATATATGGTCATTTGTGTAAAACAAAATCTCCACTCCCACTTTAATTTAAGAGATATCTTAGATACAATGATTTTCATTGTTATGCAAATAAGGTAATTAGTATGCACACACAACCCCAAATCATGCTCATTTGAACAGTACCCATGTCCTCTACCCTTGTAACAAGTACTAAGCTATTATCTAAGGCTCAATATTTTATGCGAAAGTCTATTGTTATGCAAATAATCTAATTAATATGTACACTACACCTCACCATTAAGTGTTGACAGTAGTCTTCACACATATGATCATTTGTGCAGACAAAATCCACACTCCCACTTTAATTTAAGAGCTTTTATAGATACAAATATTTTCGTTACGTAAATAAGCTAATTAGTATGCCCACACAACCCCTAATCATGCTTATTTTTAACAGTCCCCATGCCCTCTACACCTGTGTCACGTTACATGAATGTACATATTTTTTAAGATAACCATGAACCTACAAAACGTAAACTAAGACCAGAAAATTATTAATTTGCTGATCATCCTAGATCAGACAAAATGGGAGGACTTGCTATCTTATATAAAGCTTACATTGAACTGATAATCATATCAAGTGGCAGAATAGAAACTAAAATATTTAAACATAATTTTGCATATTGCAGTTGTTTACAGACCACCAACTTCATCGACTAATCGGGTCACGTCATCATTATTTTTCGAGAAATTTTCGAACTACCTTGAACGGTTTGTAATGTCAAGAAACTATATAATATCAACAAGAGATTTTAACTTTCATATTGAATGTATAAAAAACAGGGAAGCTATTAAGTTTTTAGATTTGATAGATAGTTTTAACTTTAAAAATACCTTATGGTTTCCTACTCATGAGTCTGGACACACACTAAATCTTTTAATTTGCAGAAAGGATTGTGACATCTCAATCAGAAATTTGGTACCTACATACTTTCTTTCCAGATCATACATTTATATGTAGAAATATCGACATTCTTAAACCAAAATATGTTATTAAAACTATTTCATACAGGAAATTAGTTGATATAAATCTTACAACTTCGCGATTGATCTACATATGTCATCGTTATATACAACATGTTTTGAAGACATTTATTCTCTCACCAACAGCTATGACACTGTTCTTAAAAACCTAGTTGATAAGCATGCACTTATTGTGGTGAAACATATCAAAGTAATTCCAAGTAAACAGTGGTACTGTGCACGTTTAAAAATAATCAAATTATCTCGAAGGAAAAAGGAAAATATTTGGAAACACAGTAAAACTGCTGAGGCCCTTGCTGATTTTAAACAGGCCAGAAATGAATATGTAACTTAGCTGCGTCGGGCAAAAAACAAAATATTATTCCAAGATGAATAATGAGTGTGGAACGGATCAAAAATTGTTATTCAAGGCTATTAACATGATTGCTGGTAAAACAAAAGACAATCCTCTACCACCACCTCATACATCTGAAGTACAATTAGGAAATGATTTGGAGAATTTTTCACATCAAAGATATCCATGATACGAGATGATATCGACAAAATTGTCGAACATGAAGGTCTTAAACCGTTGATTGACTATGATACTTATATCACTGACTGACTGATGACATATCCTGATCACATTTGTCACCACTCAGCGAAAACGATGTTTGCAAATTGATTATAAAATCAGGTTGTAAAACTTGCTGCCTGGATCCAATACCTACATCTTTCTTAAAAACAATAATTGATGACATGCTGCCTATATTGACCAAAATTATCAATTCATCTTTGCAACAAGGAACATTTCCTACAGCATGGAAGAAGGCTGTTGTTACACCAAAGAAATCCGGCTTACATTTGGAGCTTAAGAACTACAGACCCATCAGCAATTTAGGTTTTGTATCTAAATTGATCGAGCTTCAATGGAGCAATTTAACAATCACCTTGCGAAGCATGCCCTCACTTCACCTAAGAATTCAGCCTACAAAAAGGGGTATAGTACCGAAATAGTTATTACAAAAGTCCATTCAGACATTCTCATGGAAATAGGCAAACTACACGTTGTACTTGCTGGACTTAGGCGCCGCTTTTAACTGTTCAATACTGTAGATTTTGTATTTTAAGTGATATTTTCAGAAACAAATTTGGTCTAGGAAATGAGGTATTGAGATGGTTCCAAAGCTATCTATTGGATCGTAAACTTCAGGTACAAATAAATAACGAATTGTCTGAGCATTTCGCACTGCATTATGGTGTTCCCCAGGGCAGTTGTGTTGGCCCTGTGCTATTCTTAGGCTATCTCAGCTCGCTTTATGTATTATTGATAGACATCTAACGTCTGTAGGTGGCTATGCCGATGACCACCAAATTTATTTGTCTTTTAAGCCTGGAAAAGATGTAAATAAACAATCAACTGTTCAGACTATGAACACATGTATCAACGACATCAGAATCTGGATGTTAAGTCATAAACTAAAAATAAATGATTCAAAAACCGAGTTCATGCTAATAGGTACCAATCAAATGTTATCGAAGGTTAACATTAATTGTATAACTGTTGGTAACTCTGAAATAAAACCGGTTTTAAACGTGAAAAACCTAGGGCTTATTTTTGACAATAATCTTTCAATGAACTTACATGTAAAACAAATCTCCTCTAAAGCATTTGGTCAATTATTCAAACTTAAAACAAATTAGACAATATGTTAGTAATACATGTATGAATACCTTGTACATGCCTTTATCACTTCAAATTTGGATTCATTGCAATAGTGTTTTATATGGTATACCAAAACATCAAATTAATAAATTGCAGCATATTCAAAACGCTTCTGCCAGGCTGGTCAAAAACAAGCATAAATTTGAGCACATTACACTAGTACTTAAGGACCTACACTGGCTAAACATTGAGCAAAAATTTAATAAAAATCATATTACTCACCTTTAAGGCCAGGCATGGACTTGCTCCTCAGTATCTAAAAGATCTTTTAACTGATTACGTACCTACAAGAATCCTGAGATCCTCTAACACAAATTTATATAAAGTACCTTGTTCTCGCACAGAAACTATCGGGCAACGAGCCTTTAAATGTTCTGCTTCAGTTCTATGGAACACTCTTCCTACAGACCTGAGATGCTTTGAAGGGTTAGAATCATTTAAAAAAGGTTTAAAGTCCTTTCTTTTTCATAAGAGTTATAGTTTTTGATTTGTATTTTGTTTGTCTTACGTATTCTTTCATGTACAGCGCCACTGAGTATAAGTATGTTTTACATGTTTATAATTTTGGCGCTAAATAAATGTTAATTTATTATTATCATTAATTATTATTATAACTTATGTTATGCGTTCATGAATGTGGTGTAGTAGTTAGTGATTTGTCCTATCACCCGCACGTCCCGGGTTCGTATCCCGGTGGGTCTGCAACCAGTGAGTTCACAACTGGTTATCAAACGCTTTGGCCGGCTTGATACAATGTCCAGCACTGGATGCTTTCGGGACGTTAAACCTGGCTATGCTATGCTATGCTAAACATTTTGTAGGACAATCTATTGTTAGGCAAACAACCTAATTAATATGCATACTTCCCCTCAGCATTAAGTGTAGACAATGATCTTCACATATATGATCAATTGTGCACAAAAATTCCATCCACTTTAATTTAAGAGATCATAGATACAAATACTTTCATTGTACAACCTCTAATCATGCTTACTTGAACAGTACCCCTACGCCAAGTTACATTAATGTACACAGTTCATAAGTTAAGATATGAAAACTTTGACCAAAAATTAACCCAAACAAATATTTCATAATTATGCAAATAAGTTAATTAGTATGCACACAACCCCCCAATTATGCTCATTTGGACAGTACACAGATGCTCTACCCCTATGCCAAGTCAAATGAATGTACACCATTCATATTTTAAGTTATGAAAACTTCAACCAAAACTTTACCGGACGCTGACTGTAGTTGAATAGCTCTATTTTTTTCGGGCTTAAAAGAGGGCTGTCATGGCATTTAATTTGTTTGTATAAAGAAAGCAGTGACGTGCCTAATGGGGCTTAGCCTGCCCCTCACCTCCCAAAATTCTGTGGAAGCCATAAACAAATTAACTGAAATATCAAATGAACAATGTGTGGCATTTTTTGCAATCGTATCGACTGAGCTATTGTTAATTTTGGACCAAACTTTTTACAGTTTGCACCAAAAATCCTTTCATTTTTGATCAAACTTTCATTTTGGCTCCAAAATTTTAAATAATGACCCCAAAATCTGCACTTTTGGATAAAAAGCTTCAAGCTTTTATCCAAAAATTTCAATTTTGGACCAAAATTTGTTAAAGCCACAATCTACTATATAGAACCAAAAACCTTTGGATAAAGTTCTTATCATCAAGGCCATGCACGCATGGGAGCCATAATGAATTTTCAAAGCAATACAATTTTAAAATAGGCCTTTATCTTTTTGCCCACGCTACTTGAAAAAAATAATGGAAAATTTTCGGGAATTTTCCTTGAATTTACAGGAATTTTTCTTTATTTTCAGAAAATTTTCTTCCATTTCTGCAAAAGTTAAGAAAATCTCCATTAATTTTCGGGAAATTTCTCTCATTTTCCGAGAAATTGCCTGCCTGTTCGTGAAATATCCAATTTCCGGGAATGTTTCTTCAATTTCCAGAAATTTTTCTTTAATTTTCAGGAAAATTCTTTACTTTTCAGGAAAGCACTTTTGATTTCGACATAATTTCAGAAACTCTTGCCAAGATTTCAACAAAATTTCAATTTTATGTTAATAATTTCACAATTTATCATCAAAATAAAGCATGCATGCAACCAGGGAACCCTTTTCAGAGGTGGCTTTAACTCATACGTGCCTCTGCCAGTCTATCCTTCCTAATCTGTAACCGACCTTTAATCAGTTGTCTCAAAAACGAAAAGCAAAGGAAGATAACAAGGCGATGTAGGTTAAGGAGATTAATTTATCATAAAATAGAATAGATACAATAAATAAAGACCTTATAAATTGAATTGGGCCCTGCTGAAAACAAAAAGAAAGAACACCTGCTTCAATATGCTATGTAAAATCAATAACAATCATCGCCATTAATAATGATAACCTAATCTTAAACGTAACTTAATCAATACAAAAAATAATCATGATATCTGAATTTCCACGTTCCCTATGCTAAAACGAATGCAAATATTTCTTCTTTCCCTAACTGCTCAAACACTAAAAGATTGAAATGCTTTACCGCCAGACATTGATATACATTTACCAAGTCTAAACTGTTTCAACTAAACTTAGCCTACTAAACATTTTGAACTGTTTTTTCCTCATGCTTGTAACGCTTGGTTGTCGTTCATGTCCAGGAGGATTTTTGCTGATTTAACTTGTAAGTTTGCAAGCACCATTGAGTGTTCATACAATAAGTATAAGTTTCCATTACACCTTAACCAATTCCACCATAACCTATTCAGATTCAGGTTGCAAGATTACTTCAGCCGATGAAAAGTGGCATATGTACACACGCTAACAATTTCTTAACTTAGCTGTTGCAGTTTCCGGTTAGACTAGCCTCGTTCATTTCAAATTTCAAAAATTATCATTCTCCTTTCACTATCTCTTTGTGACTTTCAAAAAATATTTTGGTGTAATATTTTCTATTATGTTTCTGAAACAGTAAAAATTTCTAAACGATACCACTCTTCATATCACATTTTGGAGGTGGCTATTAAAATATCAGATTGGCACCGGAACTTTTCGTCTGCATTCCTGAACGTTGCCAATTTACATGATTTCTGCGAATAAAAACAACGCCATCAATTTTTGAAATATCATTGCTGAAATTTATTGTAGCGTCGTAACCATTAAAATACATTGAATAAATAATTGTGTAGTAAACAAGTCTACCTGTGGCACGGCACCCTCTCCCCCCACCCTCTCTCTGCAGCACTGTCTGTACATAAATATTGCATTATCTTAAGCCAATCAACAAAGTTAAAATAAGCATACATAATTCAATTATATTTCATTGTTGACTTGAATATAATAGAGGGTATTATATATTATGAAGGTTATAAATTCCACTTCCCAAAAGCTGCTAATATCATAAGTAAAAAAGTAAATGGTACAAAAATAAATTTCAAGTTCGCTTTCCAAGAATTAAACATATCAAGCCAACCATATCAGGATATTTAAGTTACAGTCCAACATAACTACATTAAAGAATTTGTAAACATCTTTGAAACCTAACTGGAAAGTGCGAAATCAAGCTTTTTAATGTATCATACCGGCCCACCACTGCGGAATGATCTACCCTTTGAGATTCATGTGTTCAAATAACACCTCAGACTTTTCTCTTTAAGTGTTAAGTAACACTTCCTGCATGCATATAGTACCAGTTATGTGGTCATCTCAGCCTACACTACATTCTAGGCACAAATCAACTTAGAAGTTAAGTTTAATTGCAAATCCCCTTTGTACGTTTTGTAAGGGCTGTGAGGAATGCGTTGAACATATTTTCTGATCGTGTCACAATGAAAAACATTTTTGGACTCCTTTTCTACTTGTTACTTTCCACCTGATGTCAGTCTCAAATTTAGAGATATTTCTTTCAGCCTTTTAAAAAAAAAAGCTACAGACATAAATTTGTTACTTCTTCATGCTACGTATTTTATTTACACAACTTTTAATTTGTTAAAAATCAATATGGCTTTTTTATTTGATGATCTTGAGGAACATATTGCGTGCAGTAATAGATGATGGTAATTATCTCTCTTCTATTTCATGACATTGATAAAACAATCAGCCTCGGTCTCCCACTTGTAGATTACTAAGTAGCACGTTTGTGTTTTAAATTTGCATGTAAGACACTTTTATTCTTATTTTCAACTCAATTCGTTTTCCACTTTTTTTCTGTTTGTTTTACAAAATTGTTATTCGTGTTCTTCAGCATATTTACATATTACTATTGTACAATATTGATCATTTTGTATGTATGTATTGTAAAAAGCAATACGGTAACAAAAAATATGAGCTTGACCGAGTCAGGATGGGAAGTGAATGAACATCGCGTGTTCCCGCTTCTCGAGCCCTTTCTAGGCTCCGGGATCTGTGACGCTGTGACGCTGGGACAAGTTGTTTGTTATAGGGCGCCAAATCCTAAAAGCGCCGAAAGAACTAAGAAAGGTAAGAAAAGGGGAAAAGAGAGCAAGCAAGAAAGAAACAACATTTATTAGAAGCTCCATTTTGCGTGTGAGTTTCTGACAAATTGGGATTCATTGCGGGCGCAATACAATCGACGTAAACAAGGGTGTAGGATGCTTTTAAAAAGTGTGGGGACAAGATCAGGGGAGAAGGGGGCACGACTTTGCAACTTGATGGAAATGACATCAACATTGAACGCTTACGAATACATTTCTTGTCCATGGTACCCGCGCTACCAAAGTCGCTAATATTTTAGGATACACTTGAAAAAAATGCACTGGTAAATACAGTTTCTATCAAATTATTGTTGAAGTTGCTGCGGATCGGGAAATCCAACATTTTCCTTCAGTTCCGGGAAATTTTCCTTAATATCCGAGAATTTTTCTTCAACTTTTGAGATGTTGCCATATTTTACCCAAGTTTCCAAACAATTTTCCAAAGTTCTCTTCAATTGTATTTTTTAAGTTCGCAATTTTACCTCTCAACCGGACAGGAAGCATGCAACCGAGAAGGTGAAAACGGCTCGGAAAAGGGGGTGCCAAGCGTCACCGAAAGGTTTTGCGTGATAACATCTATAGTTTTCAACTTATGATTAGATTTGTAAGAGTTGCAACAAGCAAAATTCAGTTAAATTTATGCTTGTTTTTTCGCACCAAATACGTAACAACCGCAGAGCTTCCGAGGGCTTCGCCCCAACGAGGCTTTGCCCCTGGACCCCACCGGGGGCACTTGAGCGGGCTACTGGACCTCCTGCATGTTTGCCTCTCCTCCTTCCAACATGAAAAACGTTCCGCCGCCGTTGGTGTGCTTGTTGTTTTATTATTAACATCATATATTTGAAGAACTTAATCTTTTTTATAGAATATGATAATACATTCATTGAATGGCTATCACGCACGGCACCTTGCGAAGTATCTTGACATTGATGTTATCAATAATTTCCCCTCAAAAAAGTCAGTAATTTTCAAAAAGTGTATTTCTGAACCAGCTTCTTACTAAGAAACCATTAGATTGAATTGTCTTGATTACATGATATCTTCTTTTAGTCAGAATTATTAGCAATAAATATCAATGTAAAGTTTATGTAGCATACATTTGTTGTAATGTCTTTATTTCATGCATTTAAAATGCTAAATTACTATTGATAATTACCCGAAGAGGATAGGGACTACTTTTGGGAATACACCTCTTGTAAAAACGCCGGATATAAGATCACCAATAAAAAAAAAATGCGATTAATTAATTCACAAGCGCTGCCTATAATTACCACAGTGGAAACCCCTCTGAAATATCATCAGAAAGGACGAAGTTTTCAGAGCAACTAAGTGACTCCCCCCCCCCCTCCCCCCTCTTACACACGCACACACACACCAGTTTAGGAGGGGCACTTTTCAATGGCTTGCCCTCTGTGAACAAGCCCTCACAATGCACCTGTCTGGAACCTATATAATTATCCTATTTCTTGTTAGGCCTGTTGCAAAATACAACCTATATAGTGCCTTAGTGACGCCTGTTGACGTGGGTTTGTCTTTAATTTTCTTAGTATCCATTGCAAGTTTTCCTTCTACAATCCCCGACCAAATTAATAACACAAAACATTAGAGATTCCCGTCCTATTCAATTCGCGTATCATTCACATACATTTACAAGCGAACCCCTCCCCCTCCCCCTCACCCCTTCCTATTCCACACTCCCCTGTCTTGTTTTATGTTGGCTGCAACAATTTCAATATTGACGAAGGCAGCGCATTTGTGCCATTTACTTTCAGACTTTCAGCACCGACCTTGTAGTTAAACCAGCGTTCATTGTTACAAGTGAACTTAGCGAAGAAACGGTTCCATGGAAGTTATAATCATATGACACAAAAATTGACAAGATGATGGATGCGTTATTTGTAGATATTGACACAGAATTTTACCATCTGGGTCGAACTGTGGCAAATTTTGATATAAAATCTTATCTTCCATTCTAATTTGATCACTGTTGCTCACAGCCGACAACTTCTACTACCACCATGAAGGTTTTCCTAGTATTACTCCTCGCCGCAGTGGCAAGTGCTCAAGGTATTTAATTTAAAACATCTATGGCGCTTATCATTCCGAGTCGCTTTGCATTTTAATTATATATGTACGAGTGTTTTTTTATAAAAAAAGATTTTGCAATTAAGAAAGCGTATTTCATTAGTAATGCAAATATGTCTCTGTATCAGTGTATAGTAATGAAGAAAGCTTAAAACAAATTTCCGCAAAGTGATATATGGTATAATAAATATTCGTATCCTATCTCACACAGTTTTTTAGGACAAACCTGTATCTAGGGGCTTCTAAATGGAAGCATATTTTTTGCTAAAACGCACATTTAAACACCTTACAGTTCTAGCACGTTGGTTTAAATTATTTCATTTAATAATGTTATGAAAAGTTGCATACTACAGAGAGTGAATACGTCTGTACGTCGAATATATGTAACTCACTCAAGGCAACGACTCCCTTTCAGATTGTATATGAATCACAATGAATCTTTTGTCTTGTAATATCATTAATTTGCTCTGAAAAGTAACACTTATTATATAGCTTAACATTCAGTCAAAAAATATATTGCCACCTGCTTCTTGTATGGGCTGGTTCCAGTCTATTTAAAGCGTTACATATTTTATATTTTGTTTGTCGTTTGTTTCTTTGCAAATATCCATCGCTCAATGCTTATTACACATAAACAAATATTTCACATTCAATTTTTAATGAAATCAATCTCGGTATTCATATACATCCTCTCATTTAATCAATTAACATAAGAATTAGATATGGAATTGAGACAAAAAGAAACTATAAATATACTAACGTATCCCATATCGACTTGACAACAACTACCAAGCGATATTGACCTCGTATGAACACAGAAGGGTAACTTATATTTTTCAAGAGCATGGTCACCGCTCACCCAAAAAATATTTCTATGCAAAGTAGGAAATAAGATAATCAATCAAAATTTAATTTTGAGCCGCAATTAGATTCAATTTTCATGTTCTCTAATATTTCTAAGCTAATTATTTTGACTAGTAACTGCATATTCTGGTTACCGAACTCATCAGCAACACCGGCATTACAAAGTGACATTTCTGAAAACCTGACAACAAGGGATAGATAGCAAATCATGGTCTCAATACATAACAAAGTTTAAAATCATTGCAGTGGAGTAGGCCCGAAGTACACACCGTACCGTCTAGCCTGTGCTGTAGATATCATCGCATTTATTTTCCTAATGTTGCCACTGACCGAACTTGTTGCAATTGAGCTAGACAAGAGAACATCAAGAAAAGTAAGACAGAATGTAGTGAAATATTCAAGTACTTTGAATCTTCTATAACTGATACTTATTTAGCAGTGAGTCAGTTCTTATATTTGAAAAAAAAAATGTTTCGAAAAAATTATTTCAAATATACGAAATATAATTCTTAAATATCAGACTTTGGGCATGCCTTTCGTATATCAAAAACAATTTCAACTTTAACAATCTTTACAATCTTATTGAATAGATCGTGACACACATATGCACAGAATAAGTAAGAAACGAATCAGAAGAATGTTATGACAGAACTTATTACATATAGGAATCAAAAGGAAATAATAATCCAACATATCTTCTATGCGCATATGACTTGTAAACGAAGAATTTACGTCATTACTCTCTTATATGGGTATCCATGCAAAATTAATGGCGTGAAATTAGATCATAACCTTCATGCACAGTAAACAGGTAAAGAATATAAAAAAGACAGGCAGTCGGGATAAGGGAGAAATTATCCCCGCCAGCTATAAAGTAGAGGGAAATATATCCTACTTTATAATTCAGAAGACACTAGAATTGTATGGACTGAATGCAGAGAAACGCGAAAAAAGAACAACAATTCACACCAAAAGTGGCTAATAATTGACCATTAAAACACTTTTTAAACTGTTTAATATCAGGTGTTAATATGCAATGCCAAGCTTGGTTGTAGAGTAGGTCTGACTTAAGTGTTAAAATTGGAGGACAAACTACTTTTCACATACATGCATTAATCTTATATTGCTTTACTACGGCCAGAAACATACTAGTTTGAATACAAGTGGTTATTGCTCTACTTACCGTATAAATGATATTTGGAATCCCATCATACCGCTCAACATTGACTACAACCCCTACTGCAACGGATGTGGTAATTAAGTAATTACCTTAGGTAAATATCAATCATTAACAATTAAGTTCTCCAATAATGTAATAACATGGAAGTGAATAACCCTTACTTAAGTGTAGTAATGTTTCGGCAAATATTGATCTCGTATCATAAGTTTAAGCGTTGCAACACCCAAACCTTTGAATGATATATGTTTCTGTTTTTCATTATGTGGCTAATAATTTAGCCATCACAATCATGACGAATCCCATCTCACCACAATGAGTTTTGGCACTTATAGCAGTCAGGGCCGCCAACTGTGCAAAAATTCAACACAGAGCAAACAACATAATGACATTTGGCTCAATACTTTGCATAATTCTAAAACCCACATAATGAAATATCCCACGTTATATTGTATTCGTCCATTAAACGTTTCACCACGATAATGACTTTTATCAGAATGAGTTTGATCATTTCTGGTTTTTCACAGAATGAATGCAATTTCCTATAAAAGATTGGTTATGATGTGCGGTATATCTATCTTGAACATACGAACTAACGAAAAGAGCTGTGATTAAACTGTACTGGTGTCGTGTTCTCTTAAGCAGATATCAAGGCTTAAAGATGCCACAAGTTTGTATGAAAGTGACCAATCTTAGAGGGTCAAACCTCACTTTCTTACCAAGGGTAAATGCATTAACTGACAATAAGTAATACGTTTTTCCTGTTTAAGCATTCTGCTGGTTAACACGTCACAAAATCATTTGAATAAAATACAGTCTTTTCAGAAACATGAGTGTAATGTTATTATTAGTCTGATTTTAGTCGTTTCTGCACACATCGGAAAGAACATCCAAACTTGAATATCCCAATACCGGAGTAAGAGTTTTGAATACTTTTAAACCCATATTGTTACTTGTACTGCTGTGTACACCATATAACTTATACATTACTATTAGTACAAGATAAATCATTAAGATACTCCTTTGCACTTTATTAGATAGCTGTGTTGGTCGATGTGGAGACAGTGCCGACAACGCAAACTACAATTGTCAATGCAACGATTTATGCGTGAGATATGGCGACTGCTGCGCTGATCTAGAAGCACAATGTGGTTGGCCAGCCGATGGTAGGACATTTTAACAGTATATCTGTCATTGCATTATGAATATTTAATTTCATTTACGAAAGACCAATAAGGCAAGACCAAGTTCACCGTAGGCTGCCATATTTTAAAATCCAAAGCGGAAAGAGGTTCTCCCGCCATATATTAGAATTAACAATTAAGTGATGTTATTGACACAAACATCAATCATTTTTCTCGTTGAGCAACAGATAAATGAAACTGAGATGTATCTTTGCAGACTTGTTCGGAAATGGATATAAAAAGTACCTTTTTGCCAAGGAATGACACGCCGTAGTTCTAGTTTCCTTCAAAACGGCACTGGATGAAATTAATCCCCACTACCAGGAGTTGGTTCTTTTCCGAGCCGTCATTCGTTAGTAATAAACATACACGAAACAAAAGATACGGATGTAACTCACAGTGTCAATAATTTTTGAGATATCTTGCTTGCCCAATTTACAAAAAAAAACACTCTGATTAGCATATTTTTATTAAAATAAATTTCTGAAAAGCATATAAAAATGTAACCAAAGGTAAATTTTTAACCTTCACAATGTCCATTTCAGAGTATTTTGACTAAGAACGGAAATGCTGAATGTATCATATCTTCTTGTTTTCTTTTCTTCTATTCATTCCTTATAACACTGCTACGTTGGATCAATGTTGCCAATGCACTTTTTTGTTTGGCAAAACATGACTTTTACAGGTTGCATCATGCGGGCAACGCACAAAATATGGCCTCGAGCCAAATTTGGTTCAACTGTTTAATGATCACACCTCAGCCTTTGGCTCAAGTTAATTGACCCAACATTGACTAGCATGCGGCCATCCAAACCCAAAGTCCCAACGTTTTCCAGCATACATGTATATGCCAACATTTGGTTACGTTGTCCCAATCTGTGATGATATCATAATTTTAAGGACAGCAATTGTAAAATATTTTTAATTTCAAAAAAATATTTTTGTTATGAATATTTTTGATTAAGAAATGTTTGTTGTTTATTTCAAAATATAAATGTAATTGATGTTTTCTTCCTTAGCAACATGTGCGAACAGATGCGACAGGGCTTACAAATATGAATATTTGTGCCAGTGCAACGACGAGTGTTACGACTTTGGTAACTGTTGCAGGGATATTGGCCAAACTTGTCCAGGTAAGGAATAACGAATTCTTGAACTTAGTATATTAATGCAGACTAAACAAACTCCGATTAGGTGTCTTCCAAAATGTCTATATAAATGACTATATATATATATATATATATATATATATATATATATATATATATATATATATATATATATATATATATATATATATATATATATATATATATATATATATATATATATATATATATATATATATATATATATATATATATATATATATATATATATATATATATATATATATATATATATATATATATATATATATATATATATATATATATATATAAAACAAAAAGGAAAAAATGACAATGTCTCTAGCCAACAGATTATTTTAAAAACCAAATATTTCGAAAACTCCTGTTTCCTTCTTCAGTGGTATGAAGTTAAATGACGCTAGAAGATAACAGCGATGATAGCTTGCACGTTAACACATTTCAAAGAGCGCCAAAAATCGTACGCGTAAAATAGTAGGCGCAAAAGGGAAAAGCGCGCAGAAAAAACCACAAAAACAAACAAACAAAAACTGGCGCCAAAATGCGCTGAGGCACAAAAACAAGAGAAGGATTAATGAGACGAAATGGAAGTGGAAACATTTTCCTAAAAACAGAAAAAGGAGAAAGATAAGACAGGTCTTTATTAAGTCCATGGATGTGGCTCTTAGTTTTAATCATAAATTTCAATTCAAACAACTTTCTGTCTTCCGTGCTTCTAAAGTTCCCCCTGATGAGAACCACCTTCAAATGTTCCAACTTATGTCTAGGCAAATTAAAATGCCCTGCCACGGGATAACCCTCACTGTCACCATCGAAATCGCGAATAGACTGCTTGTGGTTATTGAACCTCAATCGGAAAGAGGTTCCAGTTTCACCAATGTAAGAAATTTCCGGACATTTCGAACACATCACGCAGTAAACCACGTTAGAAGAATCACAGGAAAAAATTTCCCGGTTTGATCACGTGATTCCTCGGGAGAGATACCGTCTCATCCGTGACTATGTGCATGCAGATTTGACAACGCGGCTTCCTGCAGGGTTTATTGCCTCGCCCAGGCATCCTGCGCGATATGTTGAACGTACCAACAAATTCCTAAGACTCGGCGGCTGCTTTAGTGCCACAACCGGTGGTGCAGAGAAAATTCCTCCAACCTCTGGGGCGTGTTTCAATATCCCCATGACGATTTAATACACTTCAAGAGAGGCTGTATCTGTGTACTGTGCGAAACTACGAGGGGAATGCGTGCGGTCTTAGTCTTGATCCGATACTCTAAAAAGCTCACTGCGATTGACAGGAATAACCTTGTCCATGAATTTCCTTAACAGTTTCAAGGGATAGCCCTTTTAAGAAAGTGCCCTGACATAACGTTAAGTTGGATCTTGAGATCAAGAGGGTCAGAACAAATTCTCTTAAGACGAAGAAACTGGCTATAAATGATAGATTCCTTAGTGTGTTGGGGATGATTGCTATTATAAACTAGGTAAGCATGACTATCAGTGGGCTTGGTGTATAAGGAGGTAACCAATGAACCCTCACGGATTTTGACCAGAACATCCAAAAAGGTAATTCATCCCGGGAAAAATCATAAGTAAATTTAATGGACGGGTGATACGTATTCGCGAAACCAATAAATTCCCGCAACGAAACCTCGCCATGCTGCCAAATCATAAAGATATCGTCGATATAACGGACATAAAAGGAAGGAGAGAGTGTGGACTCTTGTAATATCTTACCCTCAAGGTCGGCCATAAACAAATTAGCATAACAAGGAGCCATCTTAGTACCCATAGCGGTGCCCTTGATCTGGTGATAAAACTTATCATTAAATTCAAGGCAGTTATGGAAAGAATAAATTGGATGAGTCTACCGATATCACGAACGACATTATCATCGAACGAACCAGATTGCCTGAGATGCTTAATACATGCCTCCACCCCATCCGCATGAGGGATATTCGTATAGAGTGAAGACACGTCCATCGTTACCAAAATAGCTGTATCGTCTATCCTATTAACCTCGCTCGATAACCTGTTAAGAAAGTGAGTTGTATCCTGGACATAGCTAGGGATAGCACGAAGGAGTGGTTGTAATTGAGTGTCCACATAAGCGGACAAGAATTCCGTGCAAGTACCTTTACCTGAAACAATAGGCCTACCCGGTGGGATAACACTATAATCACGACAAAGGCAGACTAGATATATATATATATATATATATATATATATATATATATATTTATTTATATATATATATATATATATATATATATATATATATATATATATATATATATATATATATATATATATATATATATATATATATATATATATATATAAGAGAGAAATTAAACACACCCACGGATATCAGGAACTATTACAGCCAATACTAGTTAAAAATGGCTATGAAATTTTGACCAGCTCCTTACCGTAGAAGTAAACAGTAGGCCCAGTTTTTGACAGGACAGTGCCGCACGACGGGAAGTGAATAACACTGATAACAGGCAAAAACAGTTCTTAACAGTTTAAAAGCTTGACCAGAGAGTATGACGTCATTTGGCCTATATTTTTATATAGGCCGAAGGCCGAGAGTCGAAACTCTTATACCTTTTTTTGAAATCATTCATCCATGTTGGTTCCAAGTGAGGGCAGTAGAGAGTCAAGCATATGAAGAATAGAAAATAACAAAGAAATGTGTAAATTAAGTACTCTACGCAAATTGTTGGATGTAAAATTTTATTATTTTGAATTTAATTTTAACGTTACTTTTTGTGCACTTTTACTTCATCAAAGAAATATTTTCATATGTCATTAATATAACAACGATGGGCCTAGCCACATTACGTTCCCGCTTTGTGATGATTATTGTTGTCGGCCGTTTAATAAAGGCTAGCCAAATGCCGTACGTAGTCAAACATCTGTGGTCCTTCAGATTTGCGATAACTAAATGTGGATCTAGGCCTACTTATTGAAGCCTAGTTTAGGGTCGGAATTCTCGGTAGTATGAAAAAGGGCTGAAGAATTACCAACTTAACCTATTCAAATTCAGACCTAACTGTTAAGCCTACGTTCTTGCAAGACCAAATGCAAGTTAAAACTTGACTAACAAGAATTTACGCTATGACTTGCTTCAGAATAACTACCCAAACCTAACTTGATTCGTCTGGTGTATTGTTGCTTATACGGCCAGAATTTTAAACAAAACTTTGTAAATAATTCATGAAGAAAACTGGAAACCCCTAAATGTGAAATTAATATTATTTAAACGCAAGGTGAAGGCAAATAACTATGTAGGTTACACACTAGCTCTATGACACATGCTATCTGAGTTGGGTTCATTTTGTCAGGAAAAACTATTAACTCTTATTATCAGTTTATCATGTTCAACCTAATGAATTGGGTAGGTTTGCCATGCCTATATCACACATATGAAGCTGTATGGTATTGAAGGAGAAAACATTAAATAATCCAATTGTGTGTAGGGTTAAGAAAATAAAAATTGTAATTAATAGAGGAAATATATCAATTGACTCAAACAACTGGTACAGGTTACATGAAATGGTGTTTAAATTCAGGTGTTTATCAAACAGATCAACACATATTAATCTTCCATTAACTTCTAAAAAGTATTCCAATAAAGTTTCATTTACATTGATTTTATGATAGAGAATTTGGACTTAATTTTGGAGATTACTATTTCATTTCCTCATAACCTGTTAACAGTACATTCCACTGCCCAAGAAAATTATTATACATGTGCCTGAAGTCCGCAAATACTTTGAAGGGTATTGTGATATACAGGTATTCGGCTCACTAATATCTGGTACAAAATTAATTTACATTGCAAAAAATACTCTTACTCTGTAGTACAGTCAATCTTGAGGTCCCGAGACCTGATTCTTGAGATCTCGGGACCTTGTTCTTGAGGTCTCGGGACCTGATTCTTGATGTCTCGAGACCTGATTTTTAAGGTCTCGAGACCTGATTCTTGAGGTCTCGAGACCTGATTCTTGAGGTCTTGGGACCTGATTCTTGAGGTCTCGAGAGCTGATTCTTGAGGTCTCGAGACCAGATTCTTGATGTCTCGAGACCTGATTTTTAAGGTCTCGAGACCTGATTCTTGAGGTCTCGAAACCTGATTCTTGAGGTCTCGGGACCTGATTCTTGAGGTCTCGGGACCTGATTTTTGATGTTTTGAGACCCGATTTTTAAGGTCTCGAGATCTGATTCTTGAGGTCTCGAGACCTGATTCTTGATGTCTCGGGACCTGATTCTTGAGGTCTCGAGACCAGATTCTTGATGTCTCGAGACCTGATTTTTAAGGTCTCGAGAGGTCTTGGGATTCTTGAGTCTCAGGACCTGATTCTTGAGTCTCAGGAGGTCTTGGGACCTGATTCTTGAGGTCTCAGGACCTGATTCTTGATGTCTCGAGACCTGATTCTTAAGGTCTCGAGACCTGATTCTTGAGGTCTCGGGACTTGATTCTTGAGGTCTCGGGACCAGATTCTTGAGGTCTCGAGACCTGATTCTTGAGGTCTTGGGACCTGATTCTTGAGGTCTCGGGACCTGATTCTTGAGGTCTCGAGATCTGATTCTTGAGGTTTCGAGACCTAATTATTGAGGTCTTGGGAACTGATTTTGAGGTCTCGAGACCTGATTCTTGATGTCTCGAGACCTGATTTTTAAGGTCTCGGGACCTGATTCTTGAGGTCTTGGGACCTGATTCTTGAGGTCTCGGGACCTGATTTTTGATGTCTCGAGACCCGATTTTTATTCTAATCCAGTAAATGTTGTTAGTGTACACAAAACA
The DNA here is from genome assembly GCA_020152595.1 of Chiridota heheva. Taxonomy (NCBI): domain Eukaryota; kingdom Metazoa; phylum Echinodermata; class Holothuroidea; order Apodida; family Chiridotidae; genus Chiridota; species Chiridota heheva. Next base: position 2,777,082 of record JAIGNY010000733.1, read on the forward strand.
AATGTCTCATAGTAAATGCGCGTGTACAGTGAGTATGTGACTAATAACTAACCCCACCCCACTCTACTATAACATGCATAAATGATCTGGAAACCATCTTTCTTGAGTCTGTGGGGAAATGGAGATGATTCCTCAAGAAAAAAACAGCAAAAGTAAACAAATTGCAATAAAAAGTAATATTATAAGCTTGAAATGAGCATGTTGTTACAAATTCTGATTTACAAATTGATGAGGAACTTGATGGCTTGAAGCTTTCTCACATGGTAATGTAGGCCCTAACGTTGGGCTACCAAATTGCAAAAGGTTTCACACAAGGCTTAAGTACACTAACGTTAGCGTTACATTACTGTACCCTGGCTAGCCAACATAATGGCCTTTGATGACTCTACCCCGGCGACGCTTTTTAAAATCAATCAATTGCCACATACATGTCTGAATAAAATAAGATTCGATAAACAGCTTATTCTTGTTCCTAGATAAAAGTGAAATTATTGCCCATATTTGTCAGCGCTTACGTCGGTCAGTTAGGTTAAACTAACGGAGTACGTACGGCGCTATGTTTAGACTGTTCAACAACAAGTGGCACAATTGATATAGCACATTATTTATTTCTGCTGAAATTGTTAGAGACATTTGTAGTATTTATCGTTTATTCCTTATCAGAAAAGTTGTTTGCGTAGTATTTTTCTTGAAATATACTTTATATTTTACTTATATATAAGTTAGTAAGTGCGATACATGCCTGTCTGCAATCTAACGCTGCACTAAAGTGTTGTCGTCCTGCATGTACTCGTTGTTTTTGTGTTCTTGTTATAAATAAAATGAACGTTAATCTTGATTAAAAAGACAAGTTATATTAGAAATAATATAAATATAATTAATCTTGCTGTGTAAAGAATTTCAAATTTTATTTCTTAAATTAAATTTGCCGTTTGCCTATTTTTTTTTTATTGTGTCTAATTTTCAATGTACCGACATATCTGCTGCCCTCTTTTCGAACCAACATGGGTGGAGGACGAAGCAAAAAGTATGACGCTCTGAGGTAGAGTAGTGTCGACTCTCGGTCTTTACAGGACGTCACATTGTCTGGCTCGAATCGAACTGTCTCTGAATCATAGCAACTCAGCTTAAATACTGGAATTTATAAATATGCACCAACCTTTGGAATTTGTGACCTAAAAACGCGTATTAGAACAATTCAAACATAACCTGCGTCAAAGTTTTTAATGCAGGCAAGAGGACAACTGGCACGCAGGCATTTACGTGCGTGCAATAACTCAAAAGCGCTTAATGCGTGCAAGTAAGAAAATTGGCCGACTGCGTACCATCGCGCTTATACAATTTATTGAAAGATACAGAATAAAGGCCGTGACGCACCGAACGCGACGCGGCGAGCGATTTTTTAAAGAAAATTGAATAAAACAAAAAACATTTTGACCTCTTGTTTTCATGGATGGATCGTCATTGTAAGTCTATTCAGATAATAACTGAAAATTGATTGAAAGGGCGTTTATACGCCCATTATAGCAAATTCGCATCGCGAAAGAAAATCGCGCCCCACTAGCGAATTTCTCCACAGTTTGAACAAAAAAGCATTTCTAGTATCACCAGAAAGCCTCAATTATAAACTTTATTGTGTGTGAGCAAAAAGTCAAAGCATCTTATAGTATTTGTTTCCTGTATGATTATTTAAGATATTTCTTGCCGCGTCGCGTTTGGTGTGTTACGGCCTTATACTTGAAGGGAAGGACAAGGTGAAAAAGATAAATAGCCCAGTGTTTGTATAACCCAAAATACGAAAACAGTGATCGAAATGTCACTTTCAAAATGATCAGGATTTTGTACCACGAATTTGGATACCACAACTTTTGGATGCATCCATGCACCCAAAATTGGAATACCAAACATTCATGTGATGTATGCTAGGCTATAAGAATAAAATACTGTCTGCACACAACCAAACAGTGAAACGGAAACACACTGTGAATAAGTCACTTTTTCACACCTCAATTGCGGTATATGCATGATAGGATAGCCTATTCAGGGTTAGTCAGATAAACATCTGACCGTAGTATTTACATGACTGCGAATACTGGGTCAGACATCATCCTATGCACATAACGGTGGAAACCGCCACATTGACTCATCATAGTTGCGTCGCAGAATATTTGCGACGCACTCCTGTTTTGCGAACATTTTCCAAGAAATTTGTACTTTTTTATTTCATTCATTTTAACCTGCAAAACTTAAGCTATATAACTAAAAAATCTTCTAGTATGTAACCCTTAATATTAAAAGCTTGGACACATAAAAATACATTGAATTACTACTAAAACCGGTAAAAGGAAGAAACTTTCACCTACCTCGGTTGTTACCTTCTCACAATCGTGTGCGCCGAAGTGAATGTACCTAATTATTTCAAATTCTTTTGAACATCAGCCATCCCAACCATCCAGCGTAGCGTAAATGTTGAACGCGTGTGTCCAGTTCGCGGGCGTTAAATTTATTAGTACGCGTATCGGTGTTGTGCACCCCGTACAAAAAAAAAAAAAAAAACAGGTTCTAAGAGCGTACGGTTGAACTGAAAGGAGTGAACAATATTGGCTTACATTTTTTATCCATTTTTATGATTACCAGCATGTTTTAATTACTTACAAGATCAACAGAAGTTAACTATATATTTTTATGTGCCGTAAGTACAGTGATTATAGTGTAGCAGGTGACGTAAATAGTCGCGATTTTAGGACTGAGACGATTTCCACGTTAAAACATACAGGACTGAGTCTCACTCTGTATTGCATGTAGTGCGTAGCATGTATAGCATGTATAGCATGTATAGCATACAGAGGGAGATGTTATCTCACTAATTCAGGGTAGGCCCTATTCTAAAGTTTTTAACCCCAAGTTTATAACCCAAACGAGCTATCAACTACAAGTGTTATATTCCAATTTAGCTATCTGTGGGACAGATCCCAAACGGGATATTTAGCCCAATTAGCGCAGGTGTCAAACTATAGTTTAAGGCTCGAACCATTGAACTGTTGAAAGCAGTTTTCTTTCCATCAGAGATTTTCAGTGGTATTTCCCGAGCCAATGTTATTATGTTTGCTAAATTCGTTCGGACTGCGCCGAGCGAAATCTAAATATTTGAAACATTTTTAGCGAAATTTGGAATGCAAAGTTCGTTAAAACTACGCAACAATATGCACTGTTATTGCATCAACATATCTATCTATTTAGCGCAAACATAGCAACACAGCAAAATACCCAAAAGACGCTTAGGATATATGCTGCAAAAATCCGAACGTATCCGGGCGAGAACCTGGTTCTTAAGTTAGACATCGCATAAGCTCAAATCCCTTAAAGGGATGTTGAGCTAAAAATGTAAATGCAAAAAAAGTTAATGTGTAGATATTTGTGTAATGGTTTGAAAGAATTGAAACCCACAGAAACCGAAAAAGTTTATCAATGATTTCTAATATTATTTGAAACAAGTAGACTGAAATATGTTCGGGGATATTAAATGAAGCTCATTTGCAACACATGGAACACTACAGATGGTGGATATCATCAATGCTTTCAATGATGTGAACGCTGCAGGTGTTATCTCTTTAGCAATATTTTATCTTTTTATCTTTTAGATAATTACGGTTGCACGGGGAGATGCGATACCGCCTATGACGCAAGTAAGTATTGCGATTGCGACTCTTCGTGTGTGACATGCTGTCTGGACTATGATTCTCTGTGTGCAGGTGGTAAGTTTTTTTTTTGCCTGCCAGTGGCGCAATATTTCGAATTCTACTACATTCGGTTGTTTAAACAAAGATAAAACTTGAACTTTTGGATCGGATGTGAAGTAAAATAAACCATCAGCAAGTATCATTTATTGATTTTTGATAGCGCATTTAGGCATGGAGTAAGAGACATTCTTGATATATTGATAACTTATAAATGACTTGTGTTACTTAACACGATGAATGATGGCGATGAAACTCAAGTTAAATTTTAAGACCATTTATCTAAGTAAAGTTATTTCATTGCAACTGGAGACGAAAATGAAGATCGCGATTATTTTTAAAAAGTAAATGTGGCGATTGAAAAATAATGATAGGCTTTAATTTTTAGATGTTTAAATTTGGCCATTATAAGCTGAATGAACTTTCTCCTACATTAATAGGTTAAGTTTGGGATATCAGTCATGGTCTTAAAGGTCCATTTGATGGACAGTAGAGTGAATTGTACATGATTGTTCTGGCCTGCTTTAGTGTGTACCGAATAAATCCTTTCTCCAATAAAACAAAGTATAATATTTGTGCGGCAAAATACAGCTATTGTCCGTGAGCATATGAGCAGGGGGACGCAAGATGTATCCCGTCTCCAATATTTAAATCACTCCATTTGTAAAAAAATATAGTACTCCCAAGTTAACTCGAAAGGAACTTCGTGTCGGATACGAGTTTTGACTGGAAACTTATGCCTAAAATACATACACTTGCGGTTCTTATTTTGTACCCGACTTGGGACCTTTAAGTTGAACCTTACACCGCAAGATTGAATATCTTCACTTACTTTAGATCATCCGTGGTACCACTGGGTTCCCAAAGAAAATGCTCCTATGTATGCTAAGATCATTGCATTGACGATCATAACTTTGCCATATTAAACATCAAGGGAATTACGAACATTATCGGACACATTTTGTCCAACGCTTCATTCATCCGATTAATCTGTTGAGGGTAACTAGCAAATCAACTAGTCGGGGGTCAATAAATATGAGCAGCAATCGCATTCATGCTCAATCCGTACTGGGAATGTTGGACCAAGTACCGAAAAGTTATCTTTATTGAAACCCATTCATCTCCTTTCCACCCCTCCAATATCGTTTAACTGGTAGCTGTAGCTGAACATATACGGGTTTTAAAAAGTGAGTTCCTAACAATAAGTTATTATTCTGCCGGTACAAGGCCAATACCGCAACCGTGACTGCAATCATGCATAACAGTACATGTGTAGATTCGTTTGCAGGATAATATAAGCGAAAAATGTGAGCATATTCGACGACGACGACGACGACGAATGAACACACAATTACAATAACGGGGTCGTCGCCTGTGTAATCGGTTATGATAGTAACAATGTTATCACGAAACGCTTAATACGACCCGGACGAGAACACAGGTATGACGTACGGACAGACATAACATTGACAACCAAGTCAATGTCCACGGCCTTTGATAACCAGTTGTGGTACACTGGCGTGTCTACCCAACCCAGGCTTGAACCCAGGGCCTCGTGGTCTGTAAACGGGTATAATAACCGCTACACCACAGTAGGTAGATAAGCAGATTCAGAGTCCTTGGTTTTTTTTTATATACTTATGTACTTCAGGAACATCAGCGCCGACATCTGCTACCACAACCACAACCACATCCGCAACCACCACCAATTCCGCAACCACCACCACATCCGCAACCACCACAACCACCGTCGCTTCAGGAGGAGGTAATTAAGGTTATATATTTTATTGCAGGGCTGTGACTTTAAAGGGGTGCCTGGAGACTTCAAACGCCTCAATGCTTTTTTTCAAAAGTCCCACTTCAAGCAATTGGTCAGGTGGGCAATGAACAGATAAATATTGATTTTCGGTTTTTCAGTAATTGATTAGGATGGATTTTGACGTATAGTGTTATTATAATCTACTGTAAGGTAAACACCCAATCTTCATATCATAGCGCTCTCTAACGTAGAAAGGAACGAAGTAAAACTCTTGAACACAACAAAAAATATTAATTATTATTACAGTATTATATATATATATATATATATATATATATATATATATATATATATATATATATATATATATATATATATATATATATATATATATATATATATATATATATATATATATATATATATATATATATATATATATATATATATATATATATATATATATATATATATTGTATCAGTTACGAATTTTAAAAAATCGATGATTTTTATTATATTAATTTTTCAAATTGTGAAAATGTAATGGTATTGAATTTACAGTTCACTAGTGAAAATAACTTTGAGTTTTCCTGATATGCAAGGATTCAAAATCTGTTGGTTAATCAGTCGTTGCAATGGTAGCCATTTTCCGAAAAATAAAAAGTTAAGACTTTACTGGTACATGTGACAAGATGAAATTCACATAAGCATGTACTTATACTCATAAATTAAGATAAATTTAATTTTGAAATCTGGACTAAACTCACGAATCATTAGTTGAGAATGTAAGTTTATAAAGATTGCGTAACCATCCATATTGTATGTTGTATACCTGTTTTGCAGATAACTGTGTTGCAAGATGTGACGACACATTAGATCTCACATACTCGTGTCAGTGCAACACTCAATGTCCCACCTATGGAGACTGTTGTCCTGATTACTATTCGACCTGTGATGTTACTACCACAGCACCAGTAGGACCAGAAGGTACGTGTGACGTAGCTATACTTTAAAAGAAACATCTAAAGGGAGAAACAATGGAAAGACCGAAGTATGTGAAGTTCCCAAATGTATAAATTGAGGCTCCTTGGCACCCTGTTCTGCGTTAACACCCACCCAAAGTCTCTCCTCATCTATGCTCCCCACATCCACTCCTCACTCCACTCCCTCCATTAATTATTGTTTCCCTTGTTTCTTTCTTAACTTTGTATTCATAACTTGGCCCGGATCGGGGCCATAAAAACAGTCTTGATCAAGGGCCAGCCCCTTCAATTTTAACTTCTTTTATCATTTTAACAGGTAACTACAATACTCTTGCACAAGCTTTGTGGGATGCAGACAAACCCTCACGTGATCTATTTGTGGTGACCTATAAAGAGGGAGCTTCCAAATCGAACTACAATGACTACTCTGACCTAAGCGAAGATCCGTAAGTACTGAACACGTATTGTATTAATAGTACCTCAACGTTCCTATCATGGCCACAAATTGTTTTTAATTCATTGTCTAATGAAATTTAATCGAAATGTTTTTCAGGTAATTCTGAAATTATAGTTTACGACCATTTGGGGGCAGATACACAATTTTTGACGACAATCAAACATTTTCAAACAGGTAACAGTTTATTAGAAACGAGTAAAACATTTCGGATCCAGCAGTGTTTTTGTCTCTAAACTTCAGCTCTTTCAGCTTCCCAGCTATGGCTTATCGAAGTTTGACAGCTATTTCAGAGCATGCTAATTTCGGGACATATGACTCGACTGTGAAGACAGCCCAAAATCTGTGTATAATTCTTTAAAGACTTAAATTTCCTAAATTTGGGCGACGTCTATTGCCTCTACAATTTGGTTGGAGGTATGATAAATACTCAAAACTGTTTGGTCAAACTTTGTTCCATCTTTTTAAAGAATTATGATAGACAACAATAAAACAAATGATTTACAAAGAATACCAAGATCGCTTAACATTACATCACAAATGACCACAAAAATATGTATATCGATGTCTAAACATATAAAAGGTAGAAAATGGTCATATTCTAAGCGATTTTGATTAATTTCTTTGCATTCCCTGTCAAAAAATTAAAGTAGGAATGATATGAATTTTGACATGGGTTTAAAACAAGGTTCAGACTACTCTGGCTGAGTCAACCGCTTTATTTGAGAAATTAACACAGTTGGGAAAGTAGAGAGTTATTACACATAATGAAACCCACACATCATACATATTTCCAAATCAAGCCCATAGAACTTCAAAATACAATCAAATAAAAAAAAAAAAATTATGTCTGCTTATTTTTCACCAAGTCGAGTTATTTCTATTCTCTTTTAGATTTTATACTACATTTGACGAAAACATTAACTTCAATGTTGGAACCATGACCCAATTTATAACATTGTGTCCTTTGTATACACCACGTGAAGGAAACGAGGAGACAATTGATTCTGGTTTTCAAACCAAGATAGATACATACCTGGATGCAATAATGGCCACTGAAGTCATGAATCAACTGCTCATATGGCTTAAGCCCATCCGTAAGTAGCATTTCTATCTGCCTGATGAAGTGATTACAGGGGTGTCGGAAGGAACTCGTGCAGGCAGAGAGGGGAAGAGGGGGTAGGGGGTGGGTGGTGGGTGGGGGTTGGGGGGGGGACAAGTGAGGGAACTTTTTAGGGTAATTGAGGGCACTTTTCATTTTCTTCAAAAGGGAACTTTTGTCAGTTTTCATGGGGCCCTGGCTCCCGGTTTATACACATATGGTTTGAGCATAGGCAGAATTGAGGGGGTGGGAGGAAAGGAGCACTTGACACCCCGCACTTTTTTCCAAATGTATCCTTTTTGTATGATGATTTTTGCATCTAGCGTGATTTTGCTTCCCCCCCCCCTCCCCACAAACACACACTTTTGACTCCCCCTCCAACTTTCGGTAGACAAATCCCACTTATGGGTTTGAGATTGGGGACGGGAGTCAGGACCAATGTTGACAATTGTCCATTGGGCGAATAGGTAAAAGGCCTAGGCTTAAGTTATTCGGGCCATGCCCCTCTCATCACGGCCCGAGGTGTCAGTTCCCACTGTAACTGACATTCTTTAATTGTGTGAAATAAATACTAAATGTATATTGCATTGTGTATGTACTGTGTAGGATTTGTGAGTGGATTTTTTTTTAAGCTTCAAGAATGTCCTAGCCTAAAGGGCACCCCGTCATGTCCATGCTCCGGTCTAAGCTCAACTTTCAAAAGGGCACTTCCTGCCCCCGTCTGCCATAACTTTTAAAAGAGGGTCTGCAACATCTTTTTCTTATTGGTTATACAATCAGAACACGTTATTCAAGTTCATGCAACATGCAGGTGCGGTACACACAATTCGTGTATTTGAAGAGACGCATACACGACAATGCAACCCGATTTATAAGGGAGATTCCCTTCTTCTATAAACTACACCCATCCATATTAACATATGAACACATTCAGTTACGGGTGTATTTTTTAATGTTCAAATGTGTATAAATGGCAAAACTGACTAAACAGTTAAAACAGTAAATTGGCAAATATCATAAAACAGTCAAAAACAAATAGATATGTCATAGATTTGGCTGGCGGGTGAGAGGAAAAGGGGGAGGGGGTAAACTCAGTAGAGTAAACACACCCGACGATATGAGAAAGTTTGAACCATTGGCTCAGGCACTGTAGACACTGTTTAAAATCAACGAAGGTGTAGGAACAACAATACAAAATAATACAAATTGCTTTAAAATTCATTGAAACTATCGCTAATTTGAATTCTGAACAAATTTTGTGCAAATTTGTGATGCTGACTAGCAAACCACGTGATTATCGTGAGTAAAACCTTTGTTTTGCAATCATTTATGATAAACCTTTGTACCTCAAAATGTTAATAGCGTAGAAATTGTTCAGTGATTGATCTATGCTTCCAAAAGACGGAACTGGCTTTTTTAGATTTCAGGGAAATTCCCTCACTGACCCAACCCTGGTACTTTCAATATATCAGTTAAAATATATTTGAAAACATTTATCACATAACTCATCATACTATAGTATAACAGTTAAAATATATTTGAAAACGATCAAAACATATCTCATTCCTCATTTTTATGTAGATCTACAAATAATTTAAAAAATGCTTATGACATATCAAAAGGTTCTGACATCACTGTGATGGATGACTTGCGTGCAACAATCAAGAAGATCTGGTTCACCCTCTACACCAGAATCGGCAACAACGATTCTTCTGGTTTTGAACACGTCTTCTGCGGGGAGTTTAAAACCGACACGGCCGTCAATGGGTTCCACAACTGGGTGACGTTGTACAGGGAGGAGAGTGCAGGAAATCTTAACTATCATGGTTATACCGGAAAGAATGATGTAAGTTTTTCTAACATTTAGGTCCATTGGATTGACCCCATACCCCCCATACATGTCCCACCATATCAAAAATATAACAAGCACAAACAGGAAAGGGTTCTCGGCAAGTTTCAAGTAATGGCAGCAGCACTGGGAGAAGTGGGGTGAATCGTTCATCCGATTCTCGCCAAGATCAACTTTCCAATTTGTTCAATCAGAAGAAAAAATTTCGAAGGAGATGGGTACATTTTGTAGTGTTAGGTCCGTGCATTGTCTGTATCATCTGTTCAATGCCACCACACTTAGGGTGATAACATGCTTGTAATCACACCAAAGGTGGTGACATGCTTGTCGCCATACCAAAGGTGGTGTCATGCTTGATATATAAAAACATGGTGGGAAAGGTCGATACCTTCATTTCAGGACCTTTTTTAACACACTAACTGGGAAAGTGGCCCCCAGTTAGCATTCCGCATTCCCCCCAGTTTTGTCCCTTTTGGTCCCACCAAACAAATTTAACTGCACATTTTTCTTTTTAAAGGAAAAAAATAGATGGAAAAAAATGTTGCTATAATCGAATAAAATTGTCCGGAAATGAAAGAAATTACCCCAAATGTAACCAAAAAATTCCCCAAAATAAGCAAACTTTTCTAAAAATGAGCAAAATATTCCAAAACTGGGTGAAATTTTTCAATAGATAAAAAAACAAACAAATTGTCTCGAAATGAAGGAAATTTTCCAAAAAGTTAAGCAAATTTCCAAAAGGAATTTTCCGAAGGAGGAAGGGTGGGTGAGGGGAGGGGGTGGGGGGGAATATAACGAGTCGAAAATTTATTCATAAGGTACTTTTATGTATTGTTCTTCTCCCCCCTCACTAAGAATTTTTTTAAAGGCACTGCTTCATTTTACTTCAGAAATAAAATGATCGTTAGTGAAATGTGTGTCATAATGTTGGTCAAATTGTTCGCGAAAAGTAAATTAATTTATTTACGTGCGATGCCTTTTTGTATTCTATCAGGTTTTCAATTGGAACAAAACTGACTCCAATTTTGTTGATGATTATGACCTGTTTTTTTTTTTTTTTTTGCTGTAATTTATTTTATAATTAAGGAAATATGGAACACAATTATTCGGCGGTTCGGAAAATCGGAAAATGGTAATTTCTAACTCGGAATATTCAATATCTTGACTGGAAATTTCAACTGCCTCTTCTTCCGCTACTAATAATGTTATAACTTGAAAACCGGCAAGAGGTTAGTTAGAAACTCCACTGTTAAAGGAGACATAAACAAATCTTTATTTAAAATTATAGACGATTAAAATATAAACCAACTACCACAAACAACAAGTCACAAGCCTATCCATATCCCACGTTATTCATGTTTGAAGTCGACACATGGTGGCTGCCATTTTGTTCAATTAGGTATTTATATCTTGTGCATGATGACACTTTTTCCCAACAGGAACATAAGGGTTATAATGCTTTCAGTTCTATATCAATTTTGATGAGTTTTTGTTAGTTTTTATTCCAAAATGATGTGATACAAAGTTTTAATAGCACGTTTTGATAATATTATGTGTACACAAAAAAGCCCTTAACCCTTACAAAAGAAAAAAAAGTTCATATAAGATAGATAACTTGAGAGATAGAATATATGAAATAGAAAGCATTCCAACATCATTTCCTGCATGAAATTAAACCAATACAGAGGCTTCCAAAGTAGCAGAATAAAAGTTTTTTTTTAAATTTGTATAATTATACAAAAAAGTGTTAGATTGCTTCAGGGGGTATGAAATTTGGTCAGATGATTTCTCATTTTAAATTCAATCATATCAAATAAGGATTATGTTAGACTTTAGGTCTCCTTTAAAAATATTTACCAAATATTCGCGAGGAGCCAAATTGTAAGACTGAAAAATGATTAAATTGAAAGAGATAATGCTTGATACATGAAACCTTTTTTGTTCTTCTTTTCATTTCCTTCTCTCCACAGCCTAAACAAATTGGAATGCAGTTCAGATGGATACAGCTTCCATATGATGCAGTGAAACCAAGGACATCTGTAATGGTGGGAGTCTCCACAGAATTCGAAATCGCCTTGTTTACCGCCTGCTGGCTTCAAAACCCAGATTCACTGGTCACTTTGAGCTTCGATACTTACACCACCCAAATTCAAACTTGGAAGGAGGCGAATGCATACGTTGGCTCCGCCTATTTCGCTGTTTAATTCCAGTACCTATGTAACTCATCTGATCCTTAAATTTCCATTGATATAAACTGAAACAGGATGTATGGCATCACCTCTGAAAGCTGAATGTAAAATTACAGAGAGCATTATATTATTATTAATGTTTCCTTGATGCATTGCTTCTCAGAGCTCATGTAAATGCATAATTTGATTATATCCTATTATTAATAAACTAAATGCATGATTTAATTATATCTTATTATTAATAAACGGTTTAAGAAATCACACATGTAGGCTGTGCTACGTCTCAGTGTTCTATATTCATTTATTGTAATGTTGGAGAATTTTGCAGTTTAATCAAAACACCAATTACACAAAACAATGTAAATACAAAGTTTGTACGGGCACGTACTTTACTTACTTAGGCCCTGTTTCTCCGTGCGGAGCATAGGCCAACGATAATTCCTCTCCATCTCACATTCTGGGCCGCAGTCTCTCTCCATCTCCCTCCAGTTATCAGGTTATAGTGTACCATTGTTATCTCTCTTCTCCAGACTGCCAGATGATCCGTGGTCTATTTCTCCTCTCTTATGGCAGTGCTTCCAAGTTAAGGCTTGCCGAGTGATATTTGTCATGTGCTTCATGTCCAATCCAACCCCAATTCCGCATATTGATATTTCGGTAGGGTCTTGGTTGGTTATCTCCCCGTTCTTCGTTGCTAATTTTCGTTGGCCACCTAATTCTTACAGTTTCTATGAAATGTCTGTAAATACTTGAATACTGTGTTGGATACCTTTTCTGGTACGCCATGTGTCAGTCCCATAAAGTAAAACTAACTTCTCATTTGAGTTAAAGATCTAAATTTTTCTGGACATCTGAATGTCTCTTGATTTCCAAACTGTGGCTAGCATGTTCAATGTTACTCTGCTTTTACCAATTCATGCCTTAACATCTTCATCACCACCAGTTGTGTTGTACTTCAAAGAAAGGTATATGACGGTCTCCATGTCTTCTATATTCCACCTCATCCTTACATCTTAGATGAAGCAAGATATTGTTTTTGCTTGCTCTTAATACGCATAGTCTTTGTTTTTTTCCATATTGATCTGTAACTCCAGCCTGAGAGCTCAGTAATGTCATATTAATGTTGGGCAGGGCGTAACAAGGTTCACCTCTCATGATGGGAGAGAAAAGGAGAAGAAGGGGAAGGGGGCAAAGCTCATTTCCCCCGATTGCAAATAGAATATTTCCATCAAAAGTTGCTGCTAACAGGAAAATCCCCTCAAGTTTTCTTGAATTTCAGTAAGATTTCCTTCATTTTCGCGAATTTATCTTCAATTTTGGGAAATTTTTGTTAATTTTTTGGAAATGTTGGCAAGTTTTCGGAACATTTTGGCCAGTTTTCGGGAAATTTTACTAAAATATCCAATAACTTGACCACATTTTTCAATTTCATGTTAATAATTTCCTAATTTGACCTCCTAACAGGGCAGAAAATATGCAACCGGGAAGGTGAAATCCGCTCAGGGGTAGTTTTCTCATCCTGCCTCACCCCCCCCCCCTCTTCCTTACGCTTCCTACGCCTCTGATGTTGGGCATGTGACAGCAACACAAGATCATCAGCATAATCAACAAAATTAATGCAACTGCTCCCATAGTGTCCACCGAAGCCCGGTGTGCTGTCCTGTTTTGTTGTCTTCACCAGCCAGTCAATAGCCAGATAAACAGGAAAGGTGACAGCATTGAACTCGGGGGAGGAGGGGGTGAAGGGTGATGGCCCCCAATATTTCAATCCGTCGGTTCAGATTGGTGACGTCGGTTCAGATTGGTGCCGTCGGTTCAGATTGGTGCCGTCGGTTCAGATTGGTGCCGTCGGTTCAGATTGGTGCCGTCGGTTCAGATTGGTGCCGTCGGCTCAGATTGATGCCGTCGGTTCAGATTAGTGCCGTCGGTTCAGATTGGTGAAGTCGGTTCAGATTGGTGCCGTCGGTTCAGATTGGTGCCGTCGGTTCAGATTGGTGCCGTCGGTTCAGATTGGTGCCGTCGGTTCAGATTGGTGCCGTCGGTTCAGATTAGTGCCGTCGGTTCAGATTGGTGCCCTCAGTTCAGATTGGTGTCGTCAGTACATTTGCACCATCAACTTCATTGATGCTACAACTTCATGGATGCTACAACTTCATTGATGACATTGATGCTACAATGAAGTTCGAAGTAAACATAATTCTCTCCAGCGTACACTGTAAAAAAAAAAAAACGTAATTTCTAATCACAAATAACCGTTAAAACCTTACAGTGAAGACCGTATTCTGCGTGCGACGGTCTTTGACCGTTAAAGCGGAGATAAAGACTTCATGGTTAGTTTTTACTGTTCAGGACCGTAAATAAAGACTGTCTCAGATAATAGCGCTTTAGGGTATATATGCCGTATTTTTCACGTCGAACGAAATTCATACGTCATTTCCATAGTTACCTGCATATCACTATGAAACGCGCTATATATTAAGTTTTAACTCTCGAAGCAGGACGCCATTTCTTCGCCGCATTGCTTGTTACATTCATCGCCGAATATCTGCGGAATACCTGCTGAATCTCTTTCATTGATAACAAATCACAGATTGTTTTTTTATCTCACACATCTATACACATGTATAAACAAGTGAAAACTGTTGCAACTGTTTGGTTTTTTGAGTAATTAATGTGGATTTCATTCAGTTTACATTTTCTTGTGCTGCAGTGTGCTGTGCCAATAAGATAGGCTAGGCTACGTATTTGACTTTTGCATTGAGTTGGGCAACTTACTGCAGGCCTAACGTTTAGTTCGTAACGTTACTGAAGTGTGGAAGTAAAAAATCTTAACATAAGTTACAGTATGATGAACATGATGTTAAAGCTAAACTCGAGTAGGCCTGATTATTCTTTAAACCAAACTCCATAAGGAGCACTGAGACTCCAGTCTGGATTTTCTCATGGTATTTTATAGTAAATAATGTGGTAAAAGATACACTGCCAGGGTCTACCTTCGGAAGTTTTTACGCTCGCCCACTAACGTTAGGTTGTTGACTTTGTGTACGCTAGCCCTAGAAAAAAAATTAGGCACATTTCGGCCGAAAATTTACGCATCTGTGAAGGAAGATGTTACTAGAAGACCCCAAACAAAAACATAGGCCTAGACCTAGAAAGTTTGAACTTTAAGAAACATAACATATATTTGTTTCAGCAGAATTTAATGTGTACAAAAATACTATAAAAAAAAGTTATCGAAACAACGCACAAAATTCGTGTGGCTAACGTTAAATCAACAGTCGGAAATCTGACCTCGTTTTGAAAACCTGCGGAAAACGAAATTAAACAATGTACGGCACAACATCGAGCAAAATTTCACTTTATAAGTCAAATTAACTTAAATGATTGAAACTTTTGAAATTTCAAAGCAAACACAGAACAGCCTAACCCTTTATGTATACTGATATACAACTGGAAAAAATTCAAGACCACCACTAGTCCGATCGAAATGTATCGGCCGATGGTCGAAAATTAGGCCTAAACAACTTTTCCAAAATCAACAAAAGGATTTCATAGCCAAAATTGTAGGAAATTTCTTGACACAAAAAACTAATTTATAAACGGTAGTTCAAACGTTTGCATGCAGATTTCGAAAGTTAAATGATGGTGCCATTTTGAACTTTATGACCAGAAATTTGAATATTAATTATCATTACACTGGTTCTATCAGTGCAGTTGCAAATCAGTGCAATTGCAAGGAACAGCCTGGTTCCAACACTCCAATTTGGGAGATTCAATTATTTGAAAACGATTGATATGGCAAAGTAAGTTCGGATATACATCTCAAATGACACTTTCCTGGTACATTTTAGAAGTATGGTGAACACTTTACAAATAAGCTGATACAACATAATAAAGGTTGGTAAAATTATATGGGGGTTCAGTCGGTGGGGTTAAAAAAATTGGATGAGATAGTAAATGAAAAAAAGAGAAGAATGGGTTTAACAACATGACGAGAAGGGGACAGTTCATAGTTTGCCCCTAATGTGTTATTTGCAACTGGGCTTGCAATAATCATGAAGCTATGGATTCGACCAGGGGCAGATTGGTCAACTGACCCTGGACCAGTGGTCCAAGGCGCCGGTCCCAACACGCTGATCGACTTTTCCCCCATAACTTGAGTTTGGCCGCTGGCCCATTGGACTAGCTAATTTAATTTTTTTCAGGAAATAAAACAAAAATATTTGTATGCTTTATGCAAATAAACGAATAAACATTATGACACTTATAATTTTTTGCGTGGTAAGGTCAGACGAAGGCACTTTTTATGTGTCAGTCCGCGCCTGGATTCGACCCTCATATATGGTACACAAATGCATTTTGGCAGTTTAGCAAAAATTGTTAGATCAAAAGTGGGTGTGGAAATTAAGTCCAACTGAGGCAGGGAGTAGATATTGCTTCTCATCTCCCATTCATTTCCTCCACTGTGTTCGGTATTTGTTCATAAAACACAAAATGTAACGTCAAAGTAATCCATGGTGTTGTCCTTCAGTACTTGGTCCGCGGGATACATTATCTTTTCCTCTTGCAAAATAGTAACGAATGGATAACATCAGGAGCAAATGACACAGCCAGCCTTAAAAAAATGAGTGTGGCGGTGATGGGGAGGGGGAAGGGGTGATGAAGGATGGGGAGGGGGTGATGGGGGGGGGTGATGGGGAGGGGGAAGGGGTGAGGAGGGAAAAGTGAGGGGGGACAATTGTGAGAAGGGTCGAAC
Organism: Chiridota heheva; assembly: GCA_020152595.1. Classification (NCBI taxonomy): domain Eukaryota; kingdom Metazoa; phylum Echinodermata; class Holothuroidea; order Apodida; family Chiridotidae; genus Chiridota; species Chiridota heheva. The sequence goes on from JAIGNY010000733.1 coordinate 2,793,911, forward strand.
TGTGATGTCAAGGTCCAGGAATTACAAGGAAAAAGGTGGGCGTTTCAGCCATTCCCAGTCCTTTTTGAGAGGGAAGATCCTTGTTGCAATGTTGGGAAATAGGCGAAACAAAGGAGAGGAAATATTACTTGGCAATACTTCACATAGAACAAATACATTCTCCCCATAAACCTTTGCATATACACCCACTTTCCTGGGGATGCCCACCACAAGACAATGAAGCACCAGGTATCATTTTCTAGTCTGTGGTGTGACTTGGTTCAGGCTTGACCCTGAATCTTTGGGCTAAATGAGGATGGGAACTTTCAAAAAGAAGTTTTAAATCAGTTTAATTAGTTCCAAAAGAATTATCTTTTTTTTTTTTTTCCAGTCAGTTTATAGCTTAAACAAGGTTGCCAACACAATGCTAAAACAGCTACAGAAAAAACTCAAAATACTTCAAAGGTGAATTCAGGATGAGGTTAACCACAATAGGTGCACTGGAAATTGATTTAAAAAATACAGAGGTAAAATTAGCACACCAATACCTTCAATGACTTAATAACCTTGATTGACCATCCTTACATCCACCTTTGAAATACTTTAATTTAAGAAAAGTAATAAATAAGACACAATGAAGACAGATTAAACGATAATAACTCTTGTTATCTTCATATGCAACAAAATAAGAACCAATAGAAATACATCTTTATCAAGTTAATCTGAATAAAGGGCAGTGCTTATGTAAGTCTATCAATACACAATATAAATATAAACAGCTGGCAAAAAAACTCCACATCAAGTATGTATTACTGTAAGTTTCTTTAATATTATTTGTTATAAATATAACAAATCTGACACTTCTATAAAATTAAAATGAATGGCACTTCCTCGTATCACACAGACAGCCTTAGATATATACAGTATATGTTACCCAGACAATATACAGTGTGTCACCCAGACAGTCTTTAATAAAACCAATGTCACCCAAACAGCCTTAGATATATACAATATGTCACCCAGTCTTTAATAAATACAATATGTCACCCAGAAAGCCTTAAATATATACAGTATATGTCACCCAGACAGTCTTTAATAAAACAATATATGTAACCCAAACCGGCTTTAATATATGTCACCCAGTCTTTAATACATACAATATAATGCACTTTCCACCTTACACAAATAGAAAACCAGACAGATACAAACAAGGCAAAACTTTGTACTATGACTACTTTGCACAGGAAGCTCACAAGTGATAAATCATGGTACTTCTTAGAAAAATAGACACATTTTCTCATTCTTTACTGTTCATATGTACATTTATAGTTGTAAAACTGTACATAGCTAATATATGTCAAAAAATAAACTGTACAGTTTAAAAGGTACAAACATGAAGAGCACAAATATTATGCTGTTAGTAGCTACCAACACTTCAAACATACTATAGTTTTACACAGCTTTTTTTTTTTTTTTTTACACAGCTGCATTACAAAATAACCTTAGAAAAACTAACATTCATGTGGCTATTGTACACACCAACTCACTTTATTGTGACCAATTAATTTATGGGCAGGTCAGGTCAGGTACAAGAAAATTTAAAAGTTGTATTCTGAATTTACAGCTCTTTGTAAACAACTTGAAACCTGTCTATAGAAAAGTAATCAATTATGTCCGCTTAAGGTACAAGTAAGAAAGAAAGACACTGATTGTAACATCTTTATCACTTGAATAACATGTGTTTCTTTACCAGCCAATTACATTTGGAGAGACAAACTTATTTGTACTTTTCACAACTTCTCCACAATCATCCGCAATTCAATGATAAACAATGAAGACACCATTGCTAATCCAACTAAATGTATATGGCAAACAATAGTCTTTTAGGCTAACTGCTCTCCAGCACTGGTTAAATTTGTCCATGCCCATAGCCACTTGCAGGACCCATGCCACTCATTTGTGAATGCACTATCTGGACGGCCCCTGGTTTCAGTAAATTCTGGACATCACTTATCTTCAATGCTACTAACTGATCACTCAATGAAAAACAGTAGCAGATCATACAATATCTTGGGGAGGGAGGAGGGGGCAGAGTGGCATTCAATAAAAGCCCAGCAATGGTAGGGGCAGAGTGGCATTCAATAAAAGCCCAGCAATGGTTAATGAAAAGACAGGCGTCATGACATTTTCACTTTTGACATACTTACCAATGGCTGCTAAAAAGAGTTCGTAATAGTTTTTTGGTTAAAAATATAAAAAAAACCCATTTAGTATTTAGCATTCATCCATCACTGTACTGATGCATATGTACCTGTGAAAATAAAAAAAAATAAAAAAAATGTTTGAGTAATCATGAGAAAAAAATCATACTGCACATAAACTATTATATACTATATATATGAGCCAAACTTGAAAGTGCTCAAGAATACAAGTCATCATTGGCACGTAAGTTACTGCTTGCTGGAATGGTTAACTTGTTCTATATATATAAAGAAAACAGCAAGAAAAGACTTTGGTACCTGTAAAAATAATAAATTAATATGATGAATGTTCTTAAAAAACTTTATTCTTTCTAAATTTGTATCACACACATGCATTCTTTAAACAAAGAAAATGAATACACTGTACATTAAGGCAGGCATTTGTACTGGCATCAGATATGGCAAATGAAAAACATACTGATCTTTGGCACACATGATATATAAAAGTAAAAGATAGGGATCAAAAAGTGGAAAATGTTATGTCTCTAGAAGTACACAGTTACTGGTATGGTAAAGCTTTTAAAATAAAAAAAGAAAGTAAAAGCTTTAGCACTTGTAAATAGCAGCTTCATGGCAAAATTAAAAACACTTAGTAAGCCTTACAATACAATGTCTCAAACAAAGGCAACTGAAAGTCAATAAAGGCAGGCAAGTACTTTTAATCTGTGCTTTCTACTTCATAGGGAAAATAATTTCTGATGGGCTCCATTTTGCATTGCCCATTATATATACACATTAACATTTTAACACAATTTCAAAAGTAAAATTCATGGTTTCCATTAATCTAGAGTTTTATAAAATTGTTACCCGATACAGTAACATTTAAATAAAAAAAATTTACACCCAAATTTGGAGCTTCGTATTCATTAAGATCCATGGAGGCCGCCATTTTAATTGTAGTGATAACGTTAAGTCAATGGGGATTTTTAATGAGAACGCAGGGGTATTTTTAAACGAAAACCCAATATTAAATTAATATTTATTAGATTTAACCGCAGACTTTCCAATTTCATTGTGGACTTCGCGATAGAATAACAAAAGACTTCCGTTGACCTTTTGAACAACCCTCTCGACACAGGATTTCATGATGGCTCAGTCATCGCTGATACCATGTACATATATCATACGTTATATTACACAATTACTACCGTTCTCTTAGTAAAAATCCTATTCATATAACGTTATCACAAGTTAAAATGGCGGCCTTCATGGATCTTGATGAATACTACGAACTCCAAGTTTTGGTGTATTTTCTTCCTACACCAAAAGTCAAGGATTCTTCCTGACTGACGAGGGTTCTTATAGATTAGGTACAATTCCTGTTTTTAAATTCACACGTTGTATAAAATTGATGATTGAAAAATAACTTACTTTTTGGATATAGTTATATTACTTAGATTAATAATACACTTTTTCAATAAAAACTTTCCCTAAATATTTACCTATTTAGCACCACAACTGGATAAAGTTCTCTGAGATTCATATTTTGGTCGTCATTTTCACCGCACGTTTGTGATTAATTATTCAATATTCGCAAAAAATTTTTAGAATGTTCCACAAAACTGCAAGTTGATTTTTCACCGACAACATTTAAATCTTTGTTCATATAATTTTATTAAATAGTTTTGCTATAAAAAAAAAACTGTGTGCGAAAACATATAAAACATCAAGAAATGTTTAGATTATATAATTGTACTTTATAAGTATTATCTTAATTTTCCCCTCAAATAATCTAAAATATAATACCCCTGCTAAAATATTATAGCCACGATGACAGTGTTTTGAAATGACTGTACTTTGAAGAGCTCGTCAGCAATTTTTTCGTTAAGAAAAGTAATCCAAAATAATTCAATAAAAATAACTAAAATCACCTTAAAAATAGTTTTTGAAGACATGAATGGGCTTCAAACATTGATTCTAATCATTGTGGGCGAAAAAGAAGATAGAATGGTTTTGTTTTCATTAAGATCTTAAAACTGAGATTTTCCTATACTTTTAACACCTCGCTTAAAATAGTACAGGAGGGTATAGGATTTTGTAGCACCCTCGGATGGCCAGCCATAACTAACGGCAGCGCAGCCATACTAACACGCTGGCATCAGTCCGACAATACTACAGGGTACTAGGTCTTACGTAGTTATTATACACATCCCTCAGTCCGGGTTGACATTGGGATTGCCAGCCACCACTAACGGCAGTCATACTAACATGGCTGACATCAGCTCGACGGTACTACGGGAAGTACTACTATTAGGCCTAGGTCTAAAAACAGTTAATTTGTTTTTTCTAATGTAAATTTAAAAAGACACATTGTGAAACTGAGGCATACCCCTTGCTGCATGTACAGGACAAGAGATAAACAACTGCTAATAGACAATTCATTAGTACTGATAGTAATGATATGCCCAATGGCAAATTGCCAATGTAAAATCTGTCTTAAGAAGAGTTAGCATGCAAGTTGTAGGCCTAATGTCATTACACTGGCTAAATGATAAGCGTACTACTACTAGACTAATATTCGTTGGGGAACAAACACTGAATACAGAACTGAGTGATTTGTAAGAATAACAAAAGAGAAAGAAGAAAAACTAAGCCCGAATGTTAGACTAGACTCTATATAAATATCAACTGGCATAAAATCGCATGATGGTTAGTATTGCACCTTCTCGACCCTAAGCTCCTGTATTAATAGGTACGATAAAAAACGATGTAAGTACTACAACACGTTAGGCTGCGATAAGGAGCCCCAAACCGGAAGTTCCACAAAAATATTAAATTTACAAGAAACATCACACTCAACAAGTGGGAAAGTAAGATTGAACGATAATTTAAACTTTCGGCCGTTACATGGTACTATATGCAAGTCCATATCTGGCTGTCTATGAGAGATTCACAAAACCAAAAGTGCAGACTCGCCACTCACCTCTAAAGCATCCGATGGAAATGGGATTGCAGTTAAATGCACCTGTTTGATCGCAAAATGTGCTGAATATCCATATCTCTACGTCCACTACATATTCAACACCTCTACTTTCCACAGGTAGCCATGTAATTTTAATTTGACGTCACTAAATCTGAATATTCAGTCCAAAAACTGACTGATAATTCTAGGTAGCTCAAAACTGCATCTTCGGAGTTACTGCAAAACGACTTCCGGGTCAGCTGTAAATGTTTAATCAACTTGGGATAACGGCGGTATAGCGAGGTCAGATCTCCGACTGCAATGGCAAGTTACATTTCCATAGTCTATGTATGGGTCGTAGTTGACTGTGTGAAGTCGGTAAGAGAAACGTTAGGCTTGAAACTCAGTACACTGAAGTCGACTAGGTCTAGTAGCCTAGGCTATGTTATAACTGCACTCGAACTTGCAAGCTGACGACCGCCTTGTTGATTTCCTCCAAATATGGAGGACACTCACATATTTTACATGTCGAGTGATGTTGTGGGTGGTGCTGCTAAACGGATTTCAAACCAGTAGCATGGTGGGCCTAGTACAGTAATTATACCTTCATCAGCTTCACTCCACAAAGTTTGCTGATTTTAGGTAGGGGCCTATAGGAAAGCGCATATTAAAAAATAAAAACGAACGCTTAAGCAAAAGTCAATGGGATTTAACACATGTTTCAAAAAATGTTGCCCTAAAATTTTAGGGCAACTTTCATTATAGTAAACACCAACATGAAAATTCATACACTCTACCTTCAATCTTATACAATCTCACCCGAAAATAGAAACTTAGTTTGCTTGAGAATATGACAAAAATTGGTGACGAAATTCAAATTCTTACCCATTTTATTTCTCCGTACGTTAAAAATAATACTTTATGAAAATTGAAAAAAAAGTTACAAAATTAAAGCAAATTTCATGAAAATAAAAGAAATATGAAGATATTTTCCCGAAAATGAAATTTTTTTCGAAAATTGAAATAAATATCCCGAAAATGAAATAAATTGCACAAAATGTAAATCAAATTTCTCGAAAATTGAAGACAACTTCTGAAAAATTTCTGAAAAATGACGGAAAATAAAAGAAATTCCACGAAAATAAGGATGTTTGATGAAAATTGAAAAATGAAGGAAACTACACAAGAGTTAACCCTAACCCTAACCCCTAACCCTAACACGAAAATAAGGATACTTTATTAAAATTGAAAAAGAAGTTACAAAATTAAAGCAAATTTCATGAAAATAAAAGAAATATGAAGATATTTTCCCGAAAATGAAGGAAATTTTTCGAAAATTGAAGTTAATATCCCGAAAATGAAATAAATTGCACAAAATGTAAATCAAACTTCTCGAAAATTGAACACAACTTCTGAAAAATTTCTGAAAAATAACGGAAAATAAAAGGAAATTCCACGAAAATAAGGATGTTGGATGAAAATAGAAAAATAAAGGAAATTACACAATAATTGATGAAAATTTCACAAAAATGAAGGAAGTTGCACAAAAATCAAAGCAAATTTTATAAAAATAAAGGAAAATTGAAAATAATTTCCTGAAAACGAAGGACATTTCTCGAAAATTGAAGTAAATATCCTGAAAATGGATTAAATTGCACAAAATTGTAATCAAATTTTTCGAAAATTAAATACTTTTTCTAAAAGAATTTCTGAAAATTGACGGAAAATAAAGTAAATTCCACGAAAATAAGGATACTTTATGAAAATTGAAAAAGAAGTCTTAATTTTTGAAAATTGAAGTAAATATCCCAAAAATGAAATAAATTCCACAAAATGTGAATCAAATTTCTCGAAAATTGAAGACAACTTCTGAAAAATGACGGAAAATAAAAGGAAATTCCACGAAAACAAGGATATTTGATGAAAAATGAAGGAAATTACACAATAATTGATGAAAATTTCACAAAAATGAAGGAAGTTGCACAAAAATTAAAGCAAATTTTATAAAAATAAAAATAAAGATAAAAATATGCCATGGATTCTGACAGGCTGACTGGACTTGTCAAAATTAATTCATTATTAGGAGAACCAAAATGTACGAGTCTTATCACGGTGCAAAAACTATTTGTCAAGGAGAGATGTTATTGGTAAAATTTGGCACTATTTGATGGTCGCAAAATGAAGAAAATTGAGGAAACAATTGAGGAAATTGAAGAAAAATTTAAGCAAATTTTACAAAAATGAATTAAATTGCACAAAAATTGAAGTAAATTCCACGAAAATAAGGATACTTTATGAAAATTGAAAAAGAAGTTACAAAATTAAAGCAAATTTCATGAAAATAAAAGAAATATGAAGATTTTTTCCCAAAATGAAAGAAATTTTTCGAAAATTGAAATAAATATTCCGAAAATGAAATAAATTGCACAAAATGTAAATCAAATTTCTCGAAAATTGAAGACAACTTCTAAAAACCTTCTGAAAAATGACGGAAAATAAAAGGAAATTCCACGAAAATAAGGATATTTGATGAAAATTGAAAAATGAAGGAAATTACACAAAGGGTTAACCCTAACCCTAACCCTAACCGAAAATAAGGATACTTTATTAAAATTGAAAAAGAAGTTACAAAATTAAAGCAAATTTCATGAAAATAAAAGAAATATGAAGATATTTTCCGAAAATGAAGGAAATTTTTCGAAAATTGAAGTTAATATCCGAAAATGAAATAAATTGCACAAAATGTAAATCAAACTTCTCGAAAATTGAACACAACTTCTGAAAAATGACGGAAAAATGACGGAAAATAAAAGAAATTTCACGAAAATGAGGATGTTGGATGAAAATTGAAAAATGAAGGAAATTACACAATAATTGATGAAAATTTCACAAAAATGAAGGAAGTTGCACAAAAATCAAAGCAAATTTTTTAAAAATAACGGAAAATTGAAAATAATTTATTGAAAACGAAGGACATTTCCGAAAATTGAAGTAAATATCCTGAAAATGGATTAAATTGCACAAAATTGTAATCAAATTTCTCGAAAATTAAATACTTTTTCTAAAAGAATTTCTGAAAATTAACGGAAAATAAAGTAAATTCCACGAAAATAAGGATACTTTTATGAAAATTGAAAAAGAAGTCTTAATTTTTTGAAAATTGAAGTAAATATCCCAAAAATGAAATAAATTCCACAAAATGTGAATCAAATTTCTCGAAAATTGAAGACAACTTTGAAAAATTTCTGAAAGTTTTTTTCACAGTGTAGAAATACATGTCTAGCAAACCCAAATACCGCTTTGAAAAAAAATAGAGAATTGCTTACATAATTTGACATCCTTACATCCACAACACTACTCAAAACTAATACCGGATATATAGTGACAAACTCAAAACTCTCACATAAACGTACGGATAAGAAATATGCGGTATTCTGCCGGACATTAACCAGTTGACGCCCTTCAATTACCAAAAAAAATTGAAAACTGGAAAAGTCATGTAGTAAATAATAAAGAAGACATTTTCCCGACATGCCCGAGAAAAATATGAGAAAGAAAACACAAAGAAATTATTTCAGAATTTGTATACAACACATTTGTATCACACATTCTCTACAAACATCTACAAGTTATATCTCTTTCTGACACTGCCATCAACCAGAGCCTCAGCTTAGAGATTATTTTCAAAGCTTAAAATAGTCAGTTGTTTTATAACAGAAGCACGAATCTTAAAGGAATATTCCCCATAAATGTTATGTGTATATATATATATATATATATATATATATATATATATATATATATATATATATATATATATATATATATATATATATATATATATATATATATATATATATATATATATATATATATATATATATATATATATATATAAAATATATATATATATATATATATATATATATATATATATATATATATATATATATATATATATATATATATATATATATATATATATATATATATATATATGTATATATATATATATATATATATATATATATATATATATATATATATGTATCTATATATATATATATATATATATATATATATATATATATATATATATATATATATATATATATATATATATATATATATATATATATATATATATATATATATATATATATATAAATATATTATAGGACTATAAAAGAAACATTTGGTGTACAGATCATGCGGATATCTTTTCCGTTTATGAGTTATTCTATTCAAAGTATGTGCAAGTTGGTAGAAAAATTACCTCACAGCGTACAGTGTGATGTCCGTTTCAATATTTTGTGGGTTGTCGTCAGCTAGATCTTGTAAGTTTTGGTAGTCACGAGGGCGGATTTGCCAGTCGGTCAACGCCCTGGTGCTACCCCTTGCTTGAAACTAGTGTCTAATCTGCCTCACAAAGCGTGAAAACCCAATGGAGAGGCTCACTGGGGCTCAGACTCTCCCCGTTCAGTCCGTCTTGGCGCACCTCGACCGATTCAATTTCAACCCCCAGTCCGCCCTTGTTAGTGACGCTATCACTAAATACCGTCCTGAAGCGCTAATAACAACAATGATTTCGATGAAATTTGATGTGACTATTGTACAATGAAATAGATTTTAAATGTATCTTCGCATGAAATGTATGCCGTATATATTTCATCCTTTAAACATTGCACTGGTAAATTAAGTTTCCATCAAGATTTGCAGCTAATCGGGGAATCCCCTTCAATTTCCTTTTGTTTTTCGGAAATATTTTTCATTATTGGAAATCAAGTTTAGATTAACAAATAATTTTACCACATATTTAAATTTGAATTTAATAATTTGGAGAAAATACATATGACCAGGGAGTTGGCATTTATGACATACTTGATAATTTGATATTAGTGACCATCCATCTACCCGTGTTTCTTTGTCAGTTTGTAGACTTAACTGCAGCTCATGTCATATGCAGACAAGGCTGGCAGACCTTCGTCATTTCAACAGAAAAATCCACCCGTTTCATCTTTTATTACGCATTTTTCAACAAACAGGTTGTTTGGCGAGAGATTGAAAAGAAATGTGGACAAAATAGTTCGGAACTTTTGTGACGATATCGAACCGAGAAGTACATAACTTTATATCTTGTAAATGAATTATTGAATGCTTTTTCTGTAATACAGTTTAGTTCACTTCATAATAGATTTAGAGAAAGGTAAAGATAAATAAGAATAGAGAGTGAAACCAAATGTCCACTAAATTTTATAATCGTTTATTATTAGTTTTGTTTAAAAGTTGGTCGCTTAATATGGCAGCTTCGCGGGGTTACTATATCAAACTTTTATTTGAGTAACGAAAATCTTTGTCACGTATAACAAACAAATAATAAATATGGTGATTGATCTGCCATTGTTATAAAACTTCGTCTGAATCGAGCTCCGCTTTTTGAAATATTGACAAAGGGCCTGCAAGGTTACTTCTTGCTATTCATACTTGATCAAATTTGAAGAAAATGTCATTCGGGGAAACATAACATGGATTGGTCTACGTTTGAAGCCTGGGATAAGAACAGAACAGAAGCAGATGTGATTCCTTCTGATTGCTCCAGATGACTTTCGTCTTTGGGATACAGGTGGGGTTAAAGTATATTGATGTTCAGAAAGAAAATATGAAATATTCATGTTTTATGTTTAATGCCATGATAGGGTTCCTGTTTGTTTGTAAGAGCAAAGAGCTTCCTGTGTGGAAGCTCTTTAGTAAGAGATTGCTTAAAAAAAAATCCTCCTGTACTGATAAAAAACGCTCAATAGCAGTATCATCGCTCAATAGCAGTATCATCCAGGGAACTCATCCAAGACCCCTAATTATTTTTTTTCTAAGCAGATATAAGGAGTTTGTTGAGAACGTAGAATTTCACTTTCTAACTTCATATAAAGTGAGTGATAATTTACAATAGGCTGTTATTTGATAGGATAATCAATTTCATTTCGTTTTACATTTTGAACCCTGCGTTTTCAATTTGCATCAATTTTTCTCAATTTGGTCTTGAATAGTTAATAATGCAAAATACTGCAAAATTAAAAATCACATTTAGATGTTTTTATAGGTAATAAAAAACAATTGACCTTTTATAGATCAAATCATAGTTGTTTTTCTTCATCGAATAACGTTATCAATCGTTTATGAATAATAATGAAATAAGAAAAGGACCATAAGGATATGCAGGAGAGAAAGCGCGAGAAGTGAGGAGGGTGGATTTATGGTCAGTGTGAAGTGTATGTTATGAAGTTATAGTTTTCAATGAGTAAGTCAACACGCCAAGCACAGCATTGAAGCAGCGAATAATTCTTTGTCATTTGCATGTTTGTAAAACTAAGCTGTTTCTCTTATGTAGATCCCACCGTTTCTCTTATGTATATCCCACCGTTTCTCTTATGTAGATCCCACTGTTTCTCTTATGTAGATCCCACTGTTTCTCTTTTGTAGATCCCACTGTTTCTTATATGTAGATCCCACCGTTTCTCTTATGTAGATCCCACTGTTTCTCTTATGTAGATCCCACCGTTTCTCTTATGTAGATCCCACTGTTTCTCTTATATAGATCTCACTGTTTCTCTTATGTAGATCTCACTGTTTCTCTTATGTAGATCTCACCGTTTCTCTTATGTAGATCCCACTGTTTCTCTTTAGTCCCCAGTGATTTTAGGGGAACATGTGCTATCAGCCCCCAATATTGTTATCACATGTCACTTGACCTCATTATCCCCCCAATATTTTGAACGCTCCGCCGCCCAAGCCAAGTAACCAACTATTTGTTTCTATTTTTGTTGATATAACAGAATGGTACGTATTCAGATACAAAATGTTCTAAAGTATGAACTGATAAAATTTGAAAGATAGCTAATCGAATGATGCCTTCTTTAATTATTTACTTTGTTGAAAGTATTGTGTATAATATATGAAGTGAGATGTGTTATGTCCTCATGACAAATACACTGACAATGCAGTGAAAAATCAAATCGTAATACTTTAATCTAGAAGTACCAAACACATGTTTAATATCATGACAAGTGCAATGTCCATAAATCTTTGCGGATTAGTTAAAAAGATGATCAAAATTAGGGATATAACATGAACATGTTTATGAAGGAAGAGAGGCAAGAATGTTATGTTACCGAGGTCTAATACATTTTGCAAGTCTTCATGTTTTGATGAATAATCACACATGTTAGTGAAATTCTGTGTAAAAGATTTTGGATAGTGCAGAAATTGTAAAAAAGATACACTGACAACAAGTTTATTGTTGATAGCCCATGTCTAAGGCAATTTCAAGAGACAACAAACAGACAAAGTGGAATGGTGTTTCATGTATGTATTCATTGTTGTTCTGTTGGAGAAAACAACAACAGGAAGCTTATCAAATAAAATCGGCATGGTATTCCAGCTTCTAAATGTGAGTAATTTCATCAAGTGCAGTACAAATCTGAAATGATGTACATAACTGCAAATCATAACTGAAAGTATCATGGGCAGAACTTTCAATGAAATGTTTGCAGATATTACTGTTGAACTTTATAAGATATCCATACACATTATTTATACATTGTTATGAGTAGAAGATTTACATGTACTCAAGTTTGCTTCATCAATTACTTGAAATAGTATGCACTCCTTGGAAAAGTTCATTCATTTTCATAAGTTGTTCCTCTACAGATTTATACTATGTTGTATTTTATTATTCAGATGTGATCAGATGAAGCTTTACAGATTATGAAAGTGATGATAAAATGGCTTTTTACTTCAGTGTATCCAATTCAGCTCTTCAGTTGTTGATGGGAGTGGGTGTTTTTCGTCTCGTTACGCACAGTTTGCTTTTATTTATAAATACAAACAATAAATTATTATTTTTCACGGACGACATGAAGAAATAGACAAAACTGTAACTTGTGGCAAGATCTTCAAAAGGGTTTTTCTTTATTACGAAACAGATTTTTCCTAAGCGCTAAAGAGGAATCCACGTAAAAGCAAAAAGCAAGAAATTTGCAGTTAATATTACATTTATTTTTCTCTTTGTTTCGTAGAACAAGATTGATATAGTATTGAAGATGAAGGACCGGGTGTTCTGTTCCTACAAAAGTACGTGATACTGTGTTATCTATCAGTTTATTAATCTTACCTTATCTATTTGTCAAACCTTTGTTTCAGGTATAACTTGGTCTCTGTTTCTCTTAGAAGCAAGTCTAACTGACTGACTAAGTTCTACAAATTCCGAGCTTGATATTCAAGTATTCTTTATAGTTTTTACTGATAACTTTTTTGGTTGTTTCATATTTCACAAGTCTGTTGATAACATTATGACGCTAGTTATATAAACCTTAAAAAAAAAAAAAAAATCAATTTTAGAACTGTGTTTTATTTGAAGTTATCTAGTATTCATTTGTGGATTTCTCGAAAATCAGGGGTGCATTAAATAGGCTAATGACCTGAACCTAAGCTTTGAGAAGTCAAAATGTCATTAGTAACTATGGATCTATACGTTTACTGCTCCTTGTTTAAAAAGTACGAGATCACGGATTTTCCTTTCAGTGCAGTCTTTGGCTTACACTTAACAACTACGATATAAGGGTTGCTAAAGTTTTCTGAAAATGGACAGTATAATAAACAAATCGTATGATACTGAGCTAAACTAAATAACTGATACTGAATTTTGTTCGCAGAAGTCGCACCTTGCTAGATTTTAATGCTTATGTTACAAAGGTGATTGATTAGTGTTTCGAAATAATGGACATAATCTTATCATTAATCTTGCTATCAGATTGGAGCTTTCATTCTTTTCTTGCAAATTTTAATATGGGTTTACACAATATGTTGTAATCTCGTTGGGTACCTTTCAATCATACATTGGCTAGTTCAGTTTAAATACACACAGACAAATTAATTTCCATGGACATTTGTAAACTTTTAAGGAATTACTTTTGTCCAACAAGTATTCATTCAGTCTCTTTTTTCAAATCCGACCAGCATGCAATACAACCGATGACTTTAATTGATTTTGATACAACGTAGAACAAGGTGTTGGTTTATTTGTTTGCAACCCCGTAAGTTGTTGCAGCTTTAGTATACTTTAATAACTAACTATAATATAAACCTAAAAAGTACTGTTGAAGTGCCCCGCGTCAGTTTTGTTTCAAATGCGGCCTTTAGAACCACGTTGTGCTCATCTTATCATTATACAGTATAGCATGGGTTAGGACACTTTAAACTGAAAGACGTTTTTGTATAGACATGTACGGTTTCAACATTGATTATACTATAAAGATTTTCTGAAACTTTTTTTCATTAATTTTGCTCACTTTGGTCAAGTTTTTTTAACCAACAGCAATATTACTTTTTCTTTGTTTTCCAACTTTTGCACTTATGCAGTTCATTTTTGTGCGACATCATACGCCAATACCACAAAATGATTTTTTGTTGTTTCTTTCACAGGTAAACGAATATTAACACATAATGGAAGACATGGGTTGGAAAAATCCTAAACGTGAAGTAAAGAGATAGAGAGATAGATAGAGAGAGAGAGAGAGAGAGAGAGAGAGAGAGAATACGAGAGAGAGAGCAGAGAGAGAGAGCACGAGAGAGAGAGCAGAGAGAGAGAGAGAAAGAGCGAGAGAATATTCAGCTCTTTTCCATTTTTGTTGGGTCATTTGTACACTTTTCACCTTAAATTGTGTGTTATTGTATTTATTAACATGTTGTAAGAAAAGACTTGATCATAGTGCTCAGTATTTTGTTAATCTTCGCTTTACAAATACAAATATTGAGATCATTTCAATTGCTATTTTCTATGTCAATGCGGTGGCGTTGCCTTAACCATGGAAAAAATGGTTCTTTTTCTCCTTCGCACCCTTTTAAAAAAAAAAAAAGCCCCATAAAAATCTTAGTAATGCGGTCTTTAAATTTTGAAAGTACCATTTTAGTTTTAGAATGATTGGTGAAAGCTTCAGAAGCTTTGACATTCGTCAAATTTGTAATGTATAAGTAGGAAGACAGCCTAAACTTTTTAATGTAATTATATAAAAGCGGAACCGGAGGACCCCCCAATAATGGGGGCAAGGCAAGTATCCCCCTTTCCCCCCGATTTGGATGCTGCAGGAAAAAGTAATTATGACACACTTGTAGGGGCTCTGTCTGGCAGGTTTATCCCGGCGCACCAGACCGAAGTTTTTCGCATTCAGTTGAAAAATCGTTTTTGAAAGGTGAATGAGACTCTACCAGAGCTGGCACATGAAGTGCGAAGGCTTACACGGCAGGTGTGTCCAACAGCATCCACCGGATTATTATCCGTGTTGGCCAAGGACCACTTTTTGATGCTCTAGATGATCCCAATCTGAGACTAGGTGTCTACCAGACAAGACCTTCTACGTTAGATAAAGCCTTGAAAGCCGCACTGAAGATAGAAGCTTTCTACTTGGTTGAAAAGCAAAGGAAATTTGGAGGGAGAAAAGTTGTTTGTGTGGTCGGCAGCACACCACCTACCGGCACGGCTGGTAATACTTTGAACAATCTTGCAGAGCAAGTTCGCAAGATTGTGGAAGACAAGCTAACAGATTAACGTAGCTCTTTCAGGGAGCTGTCGCAGTCTGTATAGAATCTGAAGGAGGAAATGAGAGTGCTAAAGAACTCTGGGAGGCGGATCCCTAGTGACTCACAGGGCACAAACCTCTTCTCTAACCAGTCGCGAGGAAATATGCGTAGAACGCAATCGAATCACATGGTGTGTTTCTATTGCCAAGAGCCAGGGCATTTCAAGCGAGGCTGCCAATAACTGAAAGAGGTTAGGCGCTGAAAAGAAGAAGAAAGCTCGGAAAACTCCACGGTGTCGGGTTGGGTGTCGAAGCCCGGCAGTAGACGAAATCAGAAAGAGACCCATTCGAGTGGCGGTCCATGAGGGCATACCAGGACTGGCCCAAGATGGTATTTACTTAGACGGGAAAATCATGTCGCAATCAGTTGCTTGCTTGATCGATACAGGAGCAAACATCTCCATTGTCCAAGCTGAGAGGTACTTTAAGATTCCAAAAGATAAGAGACCAAGTCTCCAAGCAGCGGGGTCCGCATTAGTTTTAGCTGATGGCAGTAGTGTACCATTTCTCAGGAAGACATTTCTGGAAATGTCCATATGTGAAAGCAATATAGCGATGAGACATGAGTTCTGGGTGGCAGACATCGGACAAGATTGCATACTGGGGCTGGACTTCTTAAGACGTCACCACTGCTCTATTGATGCAGGAATGGGGCAAGTTACCTTTGGAAGAGAAGGGGAGGTGGAACCAGAAAGCTAGGACGATTTTTCGTGCAGGATGGTTGCGTGCAAGACATCCTTATTGCCGCCACGATCGGAGACCATTATAGAAGCGGAGGTCAAGGACCTACCTGTGAATCTAGAAGGTGCAAGGGAAGCTTGGAATCAATAAAGCTTCGGAGGGGATTGCTAAAAGATAGGGGATGCTCGTTGCACGGAGTTTGACAAGACTTAAGCCGGGAGTTATTTCTGTAAGGATAGTTAATCTTTCAAATGAGCCAGTAACCTTGTACAAAAATACAACTGTTGGTATGTGTGAAGGGGTGTGGAAGTTGAGTCCTCCGCGGAACACATTGCAGATGATGTGGAAAGCCCAGGTGGACCGGTTGGATCCCACCATACTTGCAGCAGCTGTATTTGGAGAGTACAGAGGGGTTGGATAAGGCGCAGGAAGGACAAGTGGCTAGAATGTTGTGTAAGTGGAAGGGAGCATTTTCCACTCGTCCTCAGGACTTGGGGAAGACTAAGATAACCAAACATAAGATCAACACTGCAACGCAACCTCCAATAAGACGGGCAGCCCGAAGACTCCCTTTTAACAAACAGGAGGAGGCTGGGAAAGAGATTGAGGGCATGCTGAAACATGGAATCATCGAACTTTTTGTAGTCCGTGGTCGTCCCTTAATGCGCTGGTGAGGAAAAAGGGTGGAAGCTTACGCTTCTTTGTCGATTACCAGAAGGTAAATGGTGTGACCATAAAAGACTCATACCCCTTCCCACGGATTGACGATACCTTGGATTTACTTGGTGGTGCTGCCTGTTTTTTTGACCTAAATCTCATTAGTGGGTACTGGCAGATCGAGTTGATGAGACAGACAGACCAAAGACCGCTTTTGCTACCCACCGGGGCTTATTTCAATTCTGTGTGATGCCCTTCGGGCTTTGCAACGCCCCCGCAACTTTCAAGCGGCTAATGGAACGGGTGTTCAGCGGTCTGCAGTGGGAGAGCTGTCTCATTTACCTCGATGATGTCATCGTCTTCGGGAATACCTTTGAAGAACATTGGAGCAGGCTCGAGGGAGTAATCCAGCGTCTAATAGAAGCAGGGCTGAAATTGTTTCCTAAGAAGTGCTTGTTTTTCCGACATGAAGTGGCATTCCTGGGACATATTGTTACAAGCGACGGCGTCCGAACTGATCCAAATAAGACAATGGCTGTGCAGGAGTGGCCCATCCCAAAGAATGTGACCGAAATTAGAAGTTTTCTTGGTTTGTGCAGTTATTATAGGAGATTTTTGAGAGGTTTCAGCGATATTGCCCGACCATTGCATCGTCTCACCGAAAAGGAGGGAATACCAGTGGACAGACGAATGTGAGTATTCCTTCAAAAAGTTAAAAAGACGGCTGACCAATCCTCCAATTCTAAGTTATCCTCAAGGAAACTGGTGATTTTGTGTTAGATACTGACGCCAGCAACTTTGGTTTGGGAGCAGTTCTGTCTCAGGTCCAGAACGGTGAAGAGAAAGTTATTGGCTACTATAGTAAGTCACTCGGAAAGGCAGAACGTCGTTACTGTGTGACCAGAAAAAATACTAGCTGTGGTTCTCACAGTAAAATGGTTCCACCATTACCTCTACGGTACTCGCTTCCAAGTAAGGACAGATCACGGCGCCCTTTGGTGGCTGATGCGTTTCGGAACCCGGAAGGTCAAATTGCTCGATGGCTTGAAACACTAGGAGCATACGACTTCTCAATTAAACATCGTCCTAGTCGAATCCACAACAATGCAGACAGCCTCCAGACGTCCATGCGAAGATTGCACGTATTGTGAGCGCCAGGAAAGCAAGGAATCCCCTGTGTTGGAAAACCCTGCACGCCAAGACGTTGGTTGTCAGACTGAGGATTCAGTGAACCAGTGTTTTGCTGTATCATCGAAGGATAGAGAAGAATTACGGGATGACAAACAACCTCTTGCGGTTAAGTGGTCCACTGAGGAACTCCAGGAAAGTCAACGGAAGGACCCAGATGTCCAGCCCCCTGGTCGAGGCTAAAAGGGAAGGGATCCTATCACCATGGGAGGTGATATCTTCAGGTAGCAGAATTTTGAAGAACTGCTGGTCACCAGTCTGAATTGGAGGTGATATCTTCTTGATGATGGGCAGTCAGAATTTTTGCAGATGCAAAAAACTACTGGTCACAATGGGATAGTCTGGAATTGCGTCAAGATTTGCTGTACCAGTGTACCGACGATTTGAATCGACCACTGGTGAAGAAGTAACCCATCAGCTAATTCTTCCTTCCAATTTGGCAAAAGAAGTTTGTGAAGTGGCACATGCACACCCTCTGTCTGGTCACTTCATGCCTAAGAAGACGCTTAGTCGAATCAAAGCTAAGTTTTACTGGAGAAGTGTAGCTCGGGACGTAAAGCGTTGGTGTAAGCGTTGTCTTCAGTGCAGTGAACATAAAG
The DNA here is from genome assembly GCA_020152595.1 of Chiridota heheva. Lineage (NCBI taxonomy): Eukaryota > Metazoa > Echinodermata > Holothuroidea > Apodida > Chiridotidae > Chiridota > Chiridota heheva. The sequence continues at coordinate 2,812,809 of JAIGNY010000733.1, forward strand.
GTCAAGATCTAAGCCCAAGGTTAAGATGCGGCAATACGCAGCTGGAGAGCCACTCCAAAGAATTGCGGTAGATATCATGGGACCGTTACCACTCACCCCTGCTGGCAATAAGTACATCTTGGTTGTGGGAGATTACTTTTCCAAATGGACCGAATCTTTTCCAATCCCCAACCAGGAAGCGAATACCATAGCCAGTGTGATTGTGGAGCAATTTGTTTGCAAAGTGGGCATTCCTGACGAAATCCATTCTGATCAGGGGAGGCAGTTTGAGTCGGCCATATTCACGAAAATGTGTGAACTATTGCATATCAGGAAGACAAGAACCACGCCATACCAATCCTCAATCAGATGGTATGATCGAACGGTTTAAGCGCACTTTGGAGGCGATGCTGTCGGCTGTGGTTGCCCCTAACCAGAGGGATTGGGACGTCTGGTTGCCATACCTGAGCATGGCTTATAATTCAGCGAAACATGACTCAACTGGCTTCACCCCATCGGAAATCCTATATGGCAGACAGTTTAGAACTCCCATGGATCAGATCACACCGGCCAATCAGCAGGATGAGCCAAGTGATTACCCAGAATTTGTCGAGAAACTTGAAGAAAAATTGCGAAGCGTGCACAAGATAACACGACGGCAACTGAAAATTGCAAGTGATCGGCAAAAAACGCAATTTGATCGGGGTGCTTCTACTAATAAGTATGATAAGGGCAATTTAGTCATGGTCCACTATGCAGTTCGAAAGTTGGCCTTTCTCCAAAATTACACTGACTCCTTGGCGAGGTCCATACCTTGTTTTGAAAAAGCTCATTGACTCGCTGTACAGGTTGCAATTTGGGCCGAAGAAGATGACGAAGCTTGTTCATTTCAAACGATTGAAGAAATACAACGGGGATGAACCCAAATGGGTGAAGGCCTTTATGGAGAAGAGAAATGACGACAACAAGGCTGGCAATGAAGTACATACAGAACCTGAAGCACAGAAAAGCCTGGGTAAGGGACCTTTGGACGAAGGTGTGGCTCCAGGAACTCATTCTATGTGCCGGGACAGCGAGGTCGACAAAGAGAAGCTGGAGAAGACGGTCGGTAGTCAAGAAACTTCTCAAAATGTTGGCGAAACAACTGACCAAATCATGGGGTCAGAAGTACCTCATCGCAAAAGACCATTGAGGGTTCGACGAGAACCAGATCGTTACGGTTTTAACTAGGCTGTAATCCTTACTGATGTATTATTCCAGTGATCAATAAAATATTTTAAAGATATGATGTCCTCTTGCTTATTTTATTTGGGCTTTGTAAGTTGTTCAGGTTTGCAAGGAGATATTTTAACGACGCAGGTCCGGAGGCACGGCGGGAGACGTCGCCATGGTGGCCTGACCTTCAGGAATTGACAGAGGTAGGGTCTCCATTTTCTGCTCCCACCGGCCAATCGGAGATAGAAACTTCGCATCGTCACCGCAAGTCCCATTTAAGGTATTGTGGTATCACACACGGAGAGTGTTCAACAGGAGGTTGATTTGGCGGAGTCAGAGGCGGAGGTGAACCCGCAGGTCACCCGACATGACTTTGCGTTTGAAAGCTGTTTGAGGAGAAACTCTGTCTTAAAGAGACGGATCAAGATACTCACGTATCCTGATAGGAGAGTGCTCGAGGTAGAGGAAAGGGAGATCGTGACTGGGTAGTCCTTGTACAATTAGAATTTTAAATTGCGGGACGCAATGGGCTTTGGGAGGGGGCAGTGTTAGACGGATCACTTGTAGTTATTTCAATACCCATTTAAGTATCACCTCTTCTCCTTAATTTTTTTTGACAGACAGATAACCTGAAGAAAGAAACCTTTATTTTGCATCCAAATTGTATTTCGAGCCCTACCTCGTGACTGGTATAATTTTGTGTTTGAGAGAGACCACGAGGAGACGCTTGTTGACCGTTGCAGGGAAGGGACGCAATTTTGATAATTCTTTAGGACCTTGTTTTTTTTTTTTGCCCGGTAATTTGTATTGTTCTTTTGTGTACTCGAGGGATTTTTGTTATCCTATATAGCTGCTAATATTTTCAGTGAGTTGCTCTTTATTTGATCTGAACGATGGTATTTTTAAACTAATTATCCAAAGATTGTATCCATCCTTCGCTACTTGATAGCGACAGTGTACCGGTGTAAGTCGGAACAAGTTCTCAATCGCATAATTCCCTCGTAGGCAGTATATCAAGAAGGATTTTACACTGGTATTTCGTATTATCGTAATTTTAAAGAATTAATATTGTCTATTATTAAACCGTTCCAGAATACTAAAGTGCATTATTCTACCAAAGAATGGACCGTGTGAACTCCTTCCTTCTTAAGTGAAATTATAGACGTGATATGCTCGCCAGGGCAGGCTCTATTACCTGTCCAAATAGCCGGTGTATGTCTACTTTACCCCCTTTTTATCGTTTTCCCCTTAACAGTCACCCCAAAGCTTTCAGCAACCGTTTTCCCGACTGCTTCTGTTGTTAATTTGTGCATGCGTTTAGGTGGTGACGCGGTAAGTGTATGTTTTAAGTGCATGAGTCTGTTGTGCCTGCGTCCAGTCACGCGTCAGGTGCGGTAGTCCAAAGTATACTTGCTGTCCAACACGCCTGCGTCCATTTAGAGGTGCATGCGTCCACTTTTCTGTTGTTCGGTTGTGCATGCGTTTAGTGGTGCACGCGGTAAGGTCGCGTCCATGTTTCTGTTGTCCTGTCCAGTGCATGAGTCGCACGTTGCATACGTCCCTGCGTCCAGTGTGTCGAAGGTGCATGCGTCCAGTGCATGTGTGGTTGTGCCTGCGTCCAGTGTACATGCATGCGTCCAGTGGTTGTGCTTGCGTCCAGTGTGCATGCGTCGGAGGTGCCTGCGTCTAGTGTTTCCTGTATCAAGTGGTGCATGCGTCGGAGGTGCCTGCGTCCAGTGTGCATGCGTATGAGATGCCTGCGTCCAGTGTTTCCTGTATCCTGTGGTGCGTGCGTCTGAGATGCCTGCGTCCAGTGTTTCCTGTATCAAGTAGTGCATGCATATGAGGTGCCTGCGTCCAGTGTTTCTGGTGTCCAGTGGTGCGTGCGTATGACGTTCCTGCGTTCGGTGTACAGGCGACCATGTTCGAGTGTGTAGCCATTTAGTGTGTAAAATAGACAGAGGATTCTTAAGGTGTGCAAGCGTTTACTTGTGCATGCGTTTCAGCATTCAAGTATAGAGGAATATGGTGCTGAAGTTATAGTGTATCACTTGGACGTAATATTTTCTTGTTTGAAAGGGATTTGTCTTTTTGGCTAGTTGTCAATTGTTTTAAACTCTTTTATTGGAAAGTGATGTGTTTTGGAATAAGGAAGTGAGAGAGTAGAAATAGATTGTCAAATTTGAAATCATTTTGTCGTGTTTTAATTTGCCTTTATTTTTATGTTCTATTTTCTTTTTATGTTGATTATTGGAAAATAATTGAGGGCGTCCTATCGCTAGACGAAGTGGAAACGTGGAGGCCAACGTTATAATATATATATATATATATATATATATATATATATATATATATATATATATAACTGGAAATATATAGGCCAACGTTACAATATATATATATATATATATATATATATATATATATATATATATATATATATATATATATATATATATATATATATATATATATATATACATATATATATATATATATATATATATATACATATATACATATATATATATATATATATATATATATATATATATATATATATATATATATATATATATATATATATATATATATATATATATATATATATATATATATATATATATATATATATATATATATATATATATATATATATATATATATATATATATATATATATATATATATATATATATATATATATGTGTGTATATATATGTGTATATATATATATATATATATGTGTGTATTAATGGTGTGTGTGTGTGTGTGTGCCGTATTTTTTCGTAGTGTAGGTCCAAAAAATGCTGTTATACTCTGTTAATTTTGTACAGCTGGTCCATTTGTACGATATTTTCATTGATTATTCGATACTGCAGGTAACCAAATTGACTTCGGGTATTAAAATTGTATAATTTCAGGTACTAAAAAATCTGTCATATTGCAGATAATATTTCGGTTGATGGGCTGCACACCCTACCACTTTTGATTATTTCCAAAAATGGCAGCGCACAATTGTTTTTCAAGCCATTTTAAAATGAAATGCCAAACCTTGCATGAAAAAAGTATTGACTCTTCCATGTGTGTGTTTTGTAGATTTTGTACACTGTGCTCCATTTTTCGACTTTGTAAAAACGAATGCTACAGTAATTTTGATGCAATAGCACTATTTCTTCGTGGGCAGGTACGGTTGCATATGTCTTTTTAAGACTTTCTATTCATTAACTTCGCATCACAAAATGTGAGCCAAACACTCAGCAAATCTATCTTTTAAGAATGATGTTGAAATTTAATTTCTTATCAGGTTTTGCTCTATTTTTTCAACTTGACAGGAAAAACAGAAAATAATAACAAATAGTGCATAGTAATGTGATTTCCTTTTTAATTTTGCATGTTTTGTCATGGAACTTAACTTGAAGCGATCCATATAATCTTCTTCCTTTTTAAGCTCTCTGTACTGAAGAAACCTGAATGTATTAGAGGTATAACATTTGATCATTTGTGTCCTTAATGCTAGTAAGAAGCATTTTTCATTTTCAACTTCATTAATGTGATAAATTGTTTCCCCATGTTTTATCTTTGTTCTTTAAAATCAAGAGTAACAACAGCTTAGAGAAAGATAACTTTAAGATCAAGCATTGGTACTAACAGCATAGAAACATTGGTTAACCACTTGGTCATTACACAATGGAGGCAAGAATAGCAGGCTGCTGTTCACATCAAAGTTTGACTCTGGAAACTTAGCCAAAGTGGAGAGAGTGCACCATGATGATGACGATGCGGGGTCCCATCGGGCGGGAGATATTGCACCCACACCAGATTATGAATTCAATTTGTGGACGAAACCAGACTGCGATGATACTCTTCATCAGAATGGTAACAGGTGAAACTGAATTGTGGTATTCTAAATGATGATATGAAAACAGATGCAACCAAATCAAAACATTAACCATGCAACTGTTTATGATGTTACAGTGGCTTGGCAGGGCGTATTGATTGTTATTTTATTGAGTATCTATAATTCTTATAATAATACTTGTTACTGCATTTCCATTATGTTATTTCATTACGTGTACATAAAGTTTGAATTAATTGTCAAATTTTCTACAGTTCTGAATAAAGGTGTCTAAATCTTCCTATGAAAAATTGTGACAGAAATGATATTAATGTAGTAAATACATCTTGATATGCTTCCCTGTTTCCAAATGTAATGTACTATTCATCGCATAATTGCATGGGGATATTTTTAGAGCACATATTTATAGTGCTGTCAGGACATGGCTCTATTACTGATCGATTATCGTGGAGAAAAATATCACGAAATATCGTAGTATTGCGATACTTTTCAAGAAAACTGACTCAAGACACAAACTGCCTGGACCACGTCCTCAAACTTGACACCTTTATCCGTGAAGCTTTCGTCAGAAATCATCACGCCATCTCAATCTTCTTCGATATCGAAAAGGCCTTCATTCCTCCCGCCTCAAAGACCCCCACCTTCATCCAGAACTTCCTCCACTCCCGCCACTTCAGAGTTCGCATCGGACACCTACTCCCAAAGGTACACCCAACATCTGGGTGTCTCCCAAGGCAGCATCCTCTCCCCCACTCTTTATCCTCAAAATTAACAGCATCACCAAACCTCTCACCACCAACAGCAAAAGCTCCCTCTATTTCTACAATTTCACTATCTACTCATGCTTCCATACTTTCCAAAAAACCTACAACAATGCCTGGCTCACTGGAGCGACTCCAACGGTTTCCACTTCCCAAAAGACAAAACCATTCTGATCTATTTCAACAAGAACAACAACTTGTTCTGTTCAGGGCATTGGGACACAAATTTGTGAAAATTACTTTTATAACAAAATTTAGCATTTTATAGAAAAGCCACTTTCTTCATAGTTACTCAGTCATATGCTAGCATGTCAAATGGGCTCTGGTATATACTAAAAGAAATACACATGCTGGTGATTGTGAGGCTGTGATGTCATAACTAATCACCTACCTACATTAAAAGACTTTTTCAAATCTGATCTGATCAAAAAAGGCAATTTATGGAAAATTAGTTTGAATTATGCCACGGGGCTGAAATTCACGTGTCCATATTGGACCAATGGAGGAATCTCTCAATCAAATGCTGGGGATACTTGGCCATCTGCACAATTCACACACGGTATGAAACCAAGAATATGAAAAAGCTTTCAAACAATACGTGCGTTATGTGAAAGTAATACGCATGCGCAATTGTTGTGTACCACTTTTCTTTCAGCATCAGCTTGTTTGGGTAACAAAGGGAAAAGTCTCTCAGCAGATGATTGGTCGAAGCAACAAAGTAATCACGTTAAATTAGAATTGGTGCATGGCCTTGCAGATATTATTTGTGCAATATTCTATCTAGTTTTGGACACTTTTAAGATATTTATAATTTTATTCACTTTAGTTGTTGTGATTCTGTGTAACATCAAAATTGGACAAATGAAATAGTCTAAGTTTCTCAGCTGTACATAATCTGCAATATCAGTGGACGAAAAAAGAGTAAACTTTATGCAAATTTAAATTATTGCTGTCAGAGTCCTATTTTCAGTTAAAGAAATACTTTTCAAATAAGAGCAGTTATTATAGTGATGGTGATGCTCAATAATTAATTGAACTTTTCTTCCAACTTTCTTGCACCTTTATTTATATTTACGAATAAGTTATGACATGGTATCAGATAGTGCCAGCCATCTCTGCATCTAATTTTGTAATCAACATCAACTTGTGCTTGTTCTTCAGGAATTTCTTGAAGATTTCTACATTTTGTCATGAAAACACAAGAACAAAAGAATATAAAATAACTTTTTATACGTTTGTTTTCACAAAACAATCTCCAAAAAGCTTACATTGTATATTTACACCAGTAATATTCAAAATATTTGGTTTACTTTCTTGTCTTCCATTTCCCAAGCTCATCAATTATTCTTGTTTCTTGTACATCCATTTCCCCTTATGAACAGGTATTATGCCATTGTAAGTTGTTTCTCACCTTTTAGTTTACTTTCCATACAATTACACCATTTTCTTCCATTTTCTTCTGTGTTATTTAGATATGGTAATCTCTCTGCCACTATATGAACTTTGCTGTTGACATACTGGCAAGTCTGATCAATTCATCAATATGATGAATGAGATTGATTGCCTTCATGAATATTTAACTCTTATGAATATTCAACTCATATATATGCTTCTATCTATGTCACAGTTTGTTTGGATAAGAGAAGACTAAAAAGGGCTCTCTTTTATTTATTTATTCTTATTTCATTCTATCAGTACTGGTTCATATATGATTGTTTTTAAAGTATTATCACTGCTTTTTGAATGTCACAAATTTGTATTAAGTTGAAAAACGTTTAGGCTGAAAGGTTTGAATTTCGTAATCTGTATATTAGTGTTATTGAAGAATGAGCGCAGAATGATTTAAAATTAAATTTCTAGTCACCTTCATAGCACAAAGTAATTTTGGACCAATCTTGGCAAAAGGTATGGATTTCTGTTCGACTGCCATTGGCATAATATATTTTCTGCAACTCCATTGCCCTCATGATTTGTCCTTCTCCTTAAAAATTTGTTGGCAAATCTGCCACAAACTTCTGTAGAAAATAGTGAAATTTCCTAATTGAAATAACTACCAATAAAGACTTCATCCATTGCTAATTGCATTTTCTCCAGAATAAAGAAAATACAGAGGAAAATCTGACCCGACCTGGTTATTTATCATCCTGATTTCGCCCTGGCAGAACAACTAGTGCTGGGAAAAATGCTCTTTTCATTTCATTGCCTATAGACTTGTTTTCCATGGGGAAAACAGCATCAGCATGCAAACCCAACATTTTGCCATCCTCTTCCAAGGGTAGTGTGCTATCTGGTATTGAATGAATGACAAACATGACGACCAGTTTAAATGATTATGTCAGTCACTCGATTGACATGTCTTATCAATAACCAGGGTAATAGCCTCCTTATAGGTGACAACCTCACTGGGGGAAACAGCCTCATTGGGGGCAAGAACTCCATTAGGCATAACAGCCTCATTGGAGGAAATAACCTTAATGATGCAGAGGGAGGGAGGGGGGGGACAACCTCGTTGAGGGAAACAGCTTCATTGAGGGCAACAACATTATGGGACAACAGCCTCATTTTGGCAAGAACCTCATTGGGCATAACAGCCTCATTGGAGGAAATAACCTCATGGGGGAAACAACCTCATTGGGTGAAACAGCTTCATTGAGAGCAACAAGCTTACTGGGACAATAGCCTATTTTGGGCAACAAACTCATTAAGAACAACAACCTTACTGAGACAACAACCTAATTGGGGAAACGACCTCATTTGACATAACAGCCTCGTTAAGGGCATCGACTTCATTGGGGCAGCAACCTTATTGATTGTGAAAACCTCATTGGGACCACCGACCTCATTGGGGCAAGAACCTCATTGAGGGCAACAGCCTCATTGAGGGTAGCAACCTTGAGGGGCAACCACCTCAATGAGGGCAACAGGCCTCATTGAGGGTAACAACCTCATTTGAGGGTAACAACCTCATTTGAGGGAAACAACCTTATTGAAGGCAACCACCTCAATGAGGGCAACGGCCTCATTGAGGGTAACAACTCACTGAGGGCAAGAGCCTCATTGAGAGCAAGAACCTTCTTGAGGGCAAAACCTCATTGAGAGCAAGAACCTCATTAAGGGCAAGAATCTCATTGAGGGCAAGACCCTCATTGAGGGCAACTGCCCCATTGAGGGCAACCGCTTCACTGAGGGACAACCGTCTCATTGAGGGCAACTGCCTTATTTAGGGCAACCGCCTCATTGACGGCAACCACCTCATTGAGGGCAACAACTTCATTGAGGGCAACAACCTCATTGAGGGCAACAACCTCATTGAGTGCAACCGCCTCATTGAGGGAAACCGCCTCATTGAGTGCAACCGCCTCATTGAGGGAAACCGACTCATCGAGGGTAAGAGCCTCATTGAGGGCAACAGCCTCATTGAGGGCAACAGCCTCATTGGCGCAGCAGCCTCATTGGCGCAGCAGCCTCTTTGGCGCAGCAGCCTCGTTGGCGCAGCAGCCTCGTTGGCGCAGCAGCCTCGTTGGCACAGCAGCCTCGTTGGCACAGCAGCCTCGTTGGCGCAGCAGCCCCGTTGGCGCAGCAGCCTCCAAGGGTATAATCAAATTATCTGGGCAATAGCTTTGCCTGTGTGTAGTCTTGTTCAGGGCAGCAGAATGATATGGGGGGGAAACAGCATTATTTTGGGGCAACAGCTGTTTAAATACCTGGTCTGGGTGGGGGAGGGGGTTGCTAGGCTTGGAAAATAATAACGATTTCATCTGGTAGGGGAAAACAGCCTCCTATCAAATTCCATACATAATCTTTAAGTTGAGGAAACACATGATTTATGGGCCATCAAACTATTAATAATTGTTTTGTTAAAGACAAACAGACTGATACAAGCAATATATTCATCAATTTATTTTATTAAATACACAACATCTGCATAAACATTACATAAAATAAACTATAACAAAACTGTAGTAAAACGATAAATACTTCAAACTAAAATGATAGTACATTTTTAAAGTGCTTGAGAGAGCAATCCTATACGAATTTGAGACCATTTTCACTCCTTTACACTCATTCATATGAAAGTCAAATATTTTGTTCTTTTATACCATACAGAGAACTCTTAACTGTTGTATCAAGTCAAATGAGCAAAATCAGGAAGAATAGTACGGATGACTTTGAATCAGAAAGACCCTCATTACAAATTTGTGGGTTTGTGACAGATACAATTTCTGTTGACAAAAATATTAGGATGGGGATACGTCCCACTATCCCTGCATGTATTTTAATCTCCCGTGGTTAATCTTCCTCCACAAAATTGCAGCAGACAATATTGATATTTCAATATATAAAAAAATTAAACTAATTTGTAAAATATTTAGAATGTTTGCATGCAAATACACATAAAATGAATATCACAACTGATGCATGTTCTTCATTGCTAGAGAATATGCTTATCTTTACAGTATTTAATTTTGGAATATTTACTTAAATTTCAGTCTTTGGCATGTCTGCTAATAAAAATGAAATATTTGAATTTAGGAATACAAAATTACCCATTATATGGTAACATTAAGGTAGCAATGTGAAAGACATTTGGTATTGAAAAACACAATTCAAGGTGATTGGGCCCTTTGAATATTACTTACAAGAGGAAAATATCTTACATACTATCTTTGTATTGAAGATACAACACATACTGTTACATATGCAGGAAAGACAGTATGAAGGCACTAAATACAAAATGGCTCGGATACATACTAAAAGGAAAGTACTACCAGTAAAAGATTTATTTATAATATCGTAAAGAACAATTAAAAACTGGGTTCTGGTCACTTCCAGACAAGTGGTTGTAGGAAAAGGATTCCCCAGGTGCCCCACCCCATCTTGCATTAATTTGTTTTTGTTTCCTTCCAGATTCTATAGACCTTTTCAAACCAAGTTTAGCAGAAAGCGATTTCTTCAGAACTTCCACCAATCAAATGCTGGGGAAAGTTTTCCTTTTGTTTCCCAACCAATCAGGTGCAGGTTTGAGGAAAAAAAATGTAAGCAGCAATACGCATGCATTCTTCCTTCATGTATAATGCACATATGATACGTGCGCTTGAAAACTTTTTTTTGATATGCTTGGTCCCATACCGTGCGTGAATTGTGCAGACAGCCAAGATTCCTCCAGTATTTTATTGGTCAATAAGATTCCTCCAGTATACGATTAATTCATTATGGACACGTGAATCTTTGCCATGTGACATTATCTAAATTAGTTATCCGGAAATTGCCTATTTAAATTCGAAAAGGTCTATTGTTATAGGTTCATAGATCCCATGCACACGTGCGTGGTAGCAATGTAACAGAAAATGGCATTAATTTTGCTGCTATTCTTAAAATATACAAAATCGTAAAATGCAAGGAATGTAGAAATTTACCTCATTTTTTTTATTTTATGAGATCATTTTTCATTGCTCATCTGACTTTTGCATATATTCAATGGTACCACAGTACGAGCCTAGTACCTGCAACAATTGTGAATATAAAAAAGTAATGGCAATCAATATCTTGCTTGGTAAAGAAGAATAACCTCTCTAAAACCTGTTTGCCAAAATGACTTAAATATGTAAACGTAAGAAATCTAAAACGACACCAGTGACGTTATCACAGTAAATAACCTGATGAAACCACTTACTCTGAATGATGGCTAAACTACCGAAGATACTAAAACTGCACGAACAAGCCTCGAAACAAAATGAACCCACTACCCTCCTGCATGAACCGCCCCTCAGTTCAGTTTTTGGTGAATTTTGGAACAGTGTTTTCAGATATAATGTTTCTTGAGATTTAACGGCATTGCAACAGTCAGAGTCATATGTGCCAAGAGGGTATTAGAAAATCATGAGGCTAGAAAAAAGAGAGGGTGAAGAAAATAAATATAAGGAGAGGAATAGGGAGGGTAGCAGATCTATGAAAATTACAAGGAGGGGATCTGGTTTTAATTGGAGTAATGAAAAATGTTGGAACTTTTTCTTTGGAGGGGGTTCCTTCAGAGAGGGGGTTCTAACCCCCCCCCCCCCCTTCCCTTTCTGTCTAGATCCGCCACTGGATAGAGAGAAGGAGGAAGGAATGGTAATGAAAGGACCTGAAATTTGTTTCTGTAAATATAGGTTCAAAGATTTCCATGTTTATTCAACAATGGCAGGTTACAAAATATATGAAAAATACATACAAACAATTGAAATACACAAAATGTTAATAATTCTTTGAGAGCCATTGTAGTACTGCTATGTATGCCCCGGCCTCCAGAAGGAAGACTTAAAGTTAGATGTCCAAAGACTACCTGGCGTCGAACAGCTGATAAAGAGCGAAGTTGGTTAGTCTGGAGATTGTGGAACCAAGCCAAAGCTGTAGCCCAGAACAGGTCAGACTGGGGAGAAGTCACTGCGGCCTTATGGGCCATGAGGCACAAAGAGGATAAGTGAGGTGTCAGGTGTGATATAATTCTCTTACTTTTTAAATTGTCAGATCCATGTCATATTTCAGTAAAATTTTTTTACAGATGCTGTTCTCATTATTCTTTTGTTTCATTCCTTTGTTCTTCATCATGTCATTTTTTTTTTACTAATTGCAACCTTAAAAACAAACAAAACTAATATCTATCATTACACCACACACTATGACAGCATAATATCCTATTTATTTCCCTTATGTACAAGAAAAATAATATTCGTTAATAAATACGTTATTTACAAATTGCACTTCTACTAATACTGGCTTCTTCTATTCATACACAATACACTTAACATTTCTAACCATTTAAAAATCCTACCATTCAGTCAATCCCCAAACTCGAGTTAATAAGGCATTTGACGTCATTCTCTTCGGGATAAGCCCCGCCCACCCAATCATTTTTGACCAGTTATAATTTCATTTTGGAATAAGCACCTCCAACTTCAGCGAGGTCGTAAATGAAATCCGTTACAAGCAGGGTTGTTTTGTAAGGTGCCGTGAGTTTGTTATTGTGTTAATCTTAGGAAAATATCAACTTCAACTTGAGATATATTTGTTTGTCTGTTTATTGTGTAATTGTGCCCCTAAAGAGAGTAACTGATTTTTAAAAATTTGTTGAAAAATGATTTAAAACTTGCTGTGCTCCTAACTGGTTTGGCCGATTTTGAAATTTAAGTGAGGTTTATTCGGAAAGTTTATAAGATGCCCCACATTTTAAAATCAAAAACAGTTTGTTGCGAAAACTTTCATTTATACATTCCTTGACCATGATATCATTGTTGGCAATGGCACGTTTAAACTCATTATATATTCATAAATCCGAGTGGGGATACATACAGAAGAAAAAGAATGACTTTTCAGAGTTTGAGGATTGACTGCAATCATTAAAATGATCCTGATATTTACTTACTGGCCTATGGATGGGCAGAGGCAAAATAAGCTAATAAAACCTAAAAACCCTTTCAATTAGTTTTTTTGAATTGGCAGTTTTGTTTGATTTTTGTCTCAAGAGTTACGGCTGATTAAATTATCAATGTATTGAAATTTGCATTAATTTTTATTATACGACATATTTTGTTCTTTAAATTCAGCTTTTGGTGACTTTTGGAAAAGTGTTTTGAGTTACCTGAAAATGTTTGATTGAGGGAATAGCCAAACTTAAAATAATCTTAACCAGCATGTGCTTTCTTTCTTCACACTTTTGTAATAGAGAATAAAAAACAGATTTACGTTAGGCAACAGAGAGCTAATCAACTACCATCGTCACAAACTTGAAAATTTTATCAAATAATTATGTCTTTGAAAATTAAAAAAAGCTGATAAAGGGTAAATTTCAATAAATATTTGTTTCTTTTTACCTTCTTTTTTTAATGGTTTGAAAATAATATTGTTTTTAGGTATCCCTAGTCCTAGTATTTGAAAGCTTGGGAAAACCTCAACCTCCGTAGTGTAGTGATTAGTGCTTTGTCCTCTCACCCGCATGTCCCGGGTTCGAATCCCGGTGGGTCTGCAACCAGTGAGTTCACAACTGGGTATCAAAGGCCATGGCCGTCTTGATATAATGTCCAGCACTGGATGCTTTCGGGACGTTAAACCTTGCTATGCTATGCTAAATCCTAATACAAAAACAATACGAATGACACTTACAGCTAAAAATTCTTCGGAAATATTACATTTTTTAACTAAACCAAATATACTTTATATCTTAAAGGTATATGGACAGGTAGCAAAAACATGAGCCTGAATGGTTTCAAATAAACTAAAACCTATGGAAACAATAAAAAGTCACTTAAAAGTCAGCTAAGAATTATCCATTTTACAGCATTTTAAAACTAAGATACTTAATTAGCATAAATTGCACAATATTTCAGAATGGAACAACAAGAAAATTGCTCATGTTAACATATTACTTTTTTGGTATTTCCCTCAAGTATTCGAATGGGAGAAGTTGGCTATAGTGAACATGAAATTGGATATTATATTAACCATGACCCAGATTTAGTAGTAAAGTGAAATTGAAGAAATTTTGATATTTGAAATGTAGGACAGAAATTTAAAAAAAGTCATAAATGTATTTTAGGCGTTCATCATCAATTTTGCACAGGCTGAAATTGTTTACAAACTTTGAATTAGAATACCGTATTCGACATATTTAATTGGAATACCGTATTCGACATATTAAGCGCCCTTGCTCTGATAAACGCCCACCTAACATTTTTGTTACTGTTAACATAATTTATTTGATTTATTTGAAGACTTAAAATAAGTTTTGTTACATTATTTGCTTATTTTGCATCTGATGCTGACGGTGATTTGTAGTGGTTATTGTAGGGCTAGCATAGAACTAGTTCACACAATGTAGTTTGAATAGCATATTATACACAGCCTTGGGGGCAGGCGCTTGTAAGGAAGAAACTTTGGGCCTAATAAGTGGTGCAATTTTATTTTATTATAATGTCGAAATACTGTAACTTCAAAGGTATAAATAAGTGCTATTGTGACCATTTAAAGACTGTTCTGCTAGAATTTGGAAAAAGTATCTCTACCTGAATATCTCTAAACATACTTCTTAGGTCATTTCAGATTAATAATAATAACAAGGCTTTATTATGGCAAACGATGTCTATAAGGCATTTGTGGTGACGATGAGTTTGATTGAAGGATTAGTTTATTGGTCACACATACTTACTTTATATGAATGAGAACAAAAACTTGAAGAAACTGTACTGATATCCAGTTCTGTTCATGTGATATCAAGTTTTTAAGATATCACAAATATTTGGGAAATAGTTGTTCTAGAAAGTCAATAAAGAGTCACACACTTACTTTTGTAAACCTCATTGTTATTTTGATAAATAAACAAAGAGTTTTGCTGAATGTTAGTGCTGTCATGACATGTCGATTATCGTGATATTGCGATATCTCTTTTCCGACGACATGAAATAGGCGTTTTACGACATATCACGATACCAAAAACTAATGCTCGACTTGAAAATTTTTCGCAACTAGGCTAGGATACTTGTATACATTACAATTATAATATTGCAGTATTAAAATTAAAAGTCAAGTTTAAGCCATTAAAAATGTGCAAAAATAACGTGAAACATAAAAAAAAAAAATTAAAAATTGTGCTCCATCATCCCACACTAGCACGCGCCGATGTAAGTTGGCAAAAAGAACAAAAAATTGGCACAGAACATGCGTCTCAGGATCTCACTTCTATGATTCATGGCTAAATTACTCAATTACTAAACACTGCGTGATACCTGATAAACGTAATAGTCATGCGATCATGTCGTCTGCTAGATCTACAAATCATTTTTTGTTGCATTCATCATAAAAAAATAAGCTTGATCAATTTTTGTCGTGAGTTAGTTTTTTTTAAAAGTATCGCGACATACCAATATATCCCAATAATTTTCTCCATGATGATCCGTAATAAAGCTATGTCATGACAGCACTACTGAATGTATGGCTGTGATGTCATTTCTAGTCGAATTTCAGCCATTTTTACTAGTGCTGTCACAACATGGCTCTATTACATATCGATCATCGTGGAGAAAACTGACTCACAACACAAATTGTTAATATCACTAACATTATATGATCATCTGATCATGGAGTTACAATTTACTTCATGATATGATGAACGCAAGAAAAAATGATTTGCAGATCTAGCAGATGACATGATGGCGTCAATATAACGTTCATCACACATCACGCATGTGTTTGGTAATTCAGCCAATGTGACCATGAATCATGAAAGCGAGAGCCGAGTGGCACATTCTGGACCAACTTTTCCTTCTATTTGCCAACTTTTTGGTATTGCAATATGTCGCGAGAGGCCTATTTTATGTCATGGGGAAAAGAAATATCGTGATAATCAATATGTCATGACAGCACTAATTTGTACATAAAAGTGATATGACCTCCAACTTTAAAATGTCCCTAAGTGTTCACAATAAGGTTCAAAATTTGGTGGGATTTTCCCTCTTTGTGTAATTGTTTTGGGAATTTTAAAAAAATGGGGAATTTCTTTTTGGAAAAATACCAAAAAAAAGGTCAAAAATACAACAACAATAAAAAGGCCAAAAATACAAAAAAATGGCTGAAATAATGCCCATTTTCTTTTTTTTGGGGGGGAGGGAAGGGGAGGCAGGAATTTCCCCCCTTAAGTTATTCTTTAGCGGGAATTTAATATGTTGCATCCTAATGTGAACACTGTGTCTTTAACGGAATATGATTTTTGAATCATTTTGACCAATTCGTTCTTATTACCATTCTCTTTCATATACATGTTAAACCACTGAACTTTAACATCCATCTCTCGAGCAGAGTTTGGTCAGAGCATCGTGAGCTTCAGGAACTCCTTCTCCAGCAGCAAATCGCAGCAAATTCTTGGCCTCTCTGTAAGCAGATCGATTAAAGAAATATTCTGATGCACTTAAGAATATCAGGAAATGATAGCAAAGTATGAATTACAGAAGAAATATATCAATTTGTACGATTGAGGACCATATGAGAAAGAGAATTCTGAAAAAACAAATTGTTGCCCACCTAAATCCTGTACCACTTTACCTACATTGATGCAGGTAGTTGGAGCCATTCTAGCTTCTAACAGTAGAAAGTACAGCTAGCAGCTGCTGCCCTATCTGTCATATACAAGTTCTGACAAAGACATACAATAACTTTTCTTTATATTTTTCTTGTAAGATTAGTAGGAAAAACTGCATAATTCGCCACAATTTGATACCGCTGGGAACATATATGTATATATTTTTTATAAAAACTATTCAAATGCGCTCTACAACTAATAGACTAATTCTCTGGCTGCCTATGGGCGCACATGAAAGGGAAAGTAAATGAACACTGCGTTTCCACACTTCTCTTCTCAAATAAGTGATCAGAGAACCAGGCGGGTTGCGACAGCTTAACGTCCCATTTAACTGATAATCGATATATCCCATAATCGATATGTCATGACAGCACTAATTTGTACATAGAAGTGATATGACCTCCTACTTCAAAATGTCCCTTGGTGTTCACAATAAGGTTCAAAATTAGGTGGGATTTTCCCTCGTATAATTTTTTGGAATTTTTTTTTTTTTAATGGGGGATTTTTTTGTGGAAAAATACCAAAAAAAAGGTCAAAAATACAACAAAAACAAAAAAGGCCAAAAATACAACAAAAATGACAGAAATAATGCCACATTTGGCTTTTTTTTTTTGGGGGGGAAGGGGGGGGATTCCCCCTTCAATTATTCTTGAGCGGGAATTTGATAAAATGTTGCACCTTAATGTGAACACTTGTGTCTTTAACAGAATAAGATTTTGGAATTAATTTGACCAATTCAATTAAAAAACAGCTGAGGAGTAGGAGCTGCAGACCAAATGCTTCCGCTTTGATGTTCAGCATATTTGTCTGCATAGCTGTAGAAAAATCGAGTTAGACCTGACTGAGGCCTGAACCTGGGACCTCTAGCATCTCAGCCTCCCCTGTTCGTCATTGTCACTTTTCTCAACAACTGAAGGAGCTGCAGACGAAATGCTTTCGCTTATCTGTCTGCATAGCTGTGGAAAAATGGTTAGACCTGACGAGGCTTGAAATCTTAATGCAGTACTTATTTTCTTGTATTACATAAGAATCAATACTCACTCTTTGTCTTTCACAGAGGTTTCGTATCCATGGAGATGACCTACGGCAAGGTTGTGTGCGGCATGAGGATGACCCTTCTTTGCAGCATAACTGTTATTAGACAGAAAAAGCATTAAAGGAATATTCCCATGGTTTTTTTGCAATATTGTATTTGAAAGAGCATACTTTTAGAGCCAATTTAATGCAAAAGTCAGGTTGATATCATATACCATTCCGAAGATATAGATTTTTAAAGATTTTCCAATTGCATTTAAAAGTTTTTGTACAGTGTGATGAATTTGTGTTTGATGATGTCATAGAGGCATTTCCATTGCAAATATTTATGTATTTCTTTGAATGTTAATTGGTTGCTTCTGTATGATTAGAATTTTTTTTCTAAAAGTTATTAAAGTACGGTATATTTGGCAATAAATATAAATACCTAACTTTCATCAATCTATTTTTCCAGCAGGTTTTACTTATAAAAAGAATAGTAGATTTTAATGAAATACATCAACTTTGTGAGAGAATGTGTTGCTGTGATGTCATACTAAATAGTACTAAATAGTACCATGGGAGCCGCCATAATTATTTTAAAACATGCAGATTATGATGTCATCAGCCCAGCAGGATGATGAAATGCTTTGTATTTCTTTATAATATAACTCAAGTTTTCTAGCTCATTAAATGTTGGTTTTTCTTTTGTAAGGGTCAAGGACATTTTTGTGCACACATGTATGAAATTATTAGAACATGCTGTTAAAACTTTTGTGTCACATCATTTTGGAATAAAAACAAAATAAAATGTATAAAGAAATACATTATAATCTTTATGTCCCTGCTGGGGAAATGATGTCATCATGCACAAGATTTCAATACAGTGGGAGCGTCTATATATCCACTTCAAACATAAATAACTTTAGCTAGGAATAGTATTTTGATTTGCTGTTTTTGGTAGTTGGTTTACATTTTTATCCTCTATCATATGAAATAATGATTGTATCAGACTTTATGTCTCCTTTAAAGATAAATAACTTGAGATAGGAATAAGATTTTGATTTGCTGTTTTTGGTAGTTGGTTTACATTTTTATCCTCTATCATATGAAATGATGATTGTATCAGACTTTATGTCTCCTTTAAAGATAAATAACTTGAGATAGGAATAAGATTTTGATTTGCTGTTTTTGGTAGTTGGTTTACATTTGTATCCTCTATCATATGAAATGATGATTGTATCAGACTTTATGTCTCCTTTAAAGATAAATAACTTGAGATAGGAATAAGATTTTGACTTGCTGTTTTTGGTGGTTGGTCTACATTTTTATCCTCTACAATATGAAATAATGATTGTATCAGACTTTATGTCCCTTTAAAGATGATTAACTTGAGATAGGAATAAGATTTTGATTCGCTGTTTTTGGTAGTTAGTTTACATTTGTATCTTCTATCATAAGAAATAATGATTGTATTAGACTTTATGTCTCCTATAAAGGGTTAACAAATGAATAATGACAACATCTATTGTACACTACCTGAACCATTCCATAGCAGAATTGACATCCCTGGTTACTCCTTTTCCAAACAGGTACCTCTGACCAATCATGTGCATGGAATGGGGCTGTCCCATCATAGCAAACAGGTGAGTCGATCTGTAATGCAGATCATCCATGTAGTGGTAGGAATAGTAAATGAAATATGCTGTAGATACCACAGCCAATACCTGAGGTAGAAACGGAATGACATGGAATAAAATGTTTCAACAAGCACACTGAATGACATATGGAATAAAATTACAATCCTATTTGTATTTTTATTCAAGTGTAACTCATGAGGCTAATTTCTTATTTACAGTATGTCTTTCTTCATCATCCTAAATGTGCTAAGAAATTAAAACAAATTACTGATTTGAACTTTAGGCCAGAAATATGTAATTTTTATGCAAAACAAAGGTATTATCATTGCAGGGTTATTCCTAATGCTGTATGTAAACTTATACTACTATACCCTACTTCACTACTCCTAGGATTTTTCCAACTTTGTTAATCTTAGCGGAAATATCCTAGTATAGCACTAAATTGCTGGGTCTATAAGGCCACAATCAAAATTGCAACTATAGTGTTCTAAAAGGATGCATAACAATTTTGTTGCTCTTTTGCTTCTTTCTTGAAAATTTGTCAACCCCTTGTCATGAAGCTTTAAATTTTGAGATGAAAATTTGTTTTAAATCTATTCCCAGCAAAAAAACTTAAATTACTAATACCGTAATAAGCGCCCATGCTCGGGAGTCGCGTACAGTGCGAATATCGGAAACAAAAGGAAAGATATCCCTACTTATACATGTAAGTAATTACCGCAAATTTTGTTCTCCCGTGTTAATAGAGATTCAGGTAAGCATACAAAAAAAGTAGAGAACATACACATATAAACAGCATTCATTATTTATTGATGTTGGAATACGTTATCAGTCAAAAAGTGTTGAGTGGGAACTTATTAGAGTAGGAACACCTAATATGGTACGTCAATAAATTTAATACAGGTTTAAAGATCTATGGACAGTCAACAACTTGCTCTTAATTGGAAGAAAAGAGGCTATAACCCACAAGAAAAAGGCTATAACCTACGAAAATAAGCTGTAACCTACAAAAATAGGCTATAATCCACGAAAATAGGCTATAACCCCTAAAAAAAATAGGCTATAACCAGAAAATACGAAAATATGACCCATTTAAAATCGACTATAACCAAGAAAATAGGAAAATAGGCTATACTGTAACCCATGAAAATAGCAAAAATTTCATCAAAATTGGTTAAAAATTGACCATTTAAAAGCATTTTAATTTTTAATGCTTTATCATAATAAATTATGCAAATTTTATTGAAATTTTGTGTCATTGACATGGAAAACAAAATTAATTTTCCTACTGTTAACTTATTGCTTTACAATCCTTGCCAACGTTATTTGAATGGGAGAAGTTGAATATGACAAAGAAGTTTTGAATCTCCATCATACCCCTAATCAATTTAAAGATTTTGAGCTGTCCTCACTTTGATACATCACAATTTTTACAAACATTACAAATTCTCCAAACTCTGATTAGCCATAACTCCAGGTGCTTTTGACATAATTGAAAGACTATTTTTTCAGAATTTAAAGTTATTTCTGCTGAATATAAAATCTCTACCTGTCCATATACTTTTAAACAAACATCTATTTTCAAGTCTAACATTGTTATGGCTTTCAATGTAACTTTCAATTTTCCTCTTTTTTTTTCACTCATATGCAGGAAATCTGTTGGATGATATCATTTTCTCATTAGCAGATATAGAGACACAAGTTCATTTTTTGCATTCAGCCTCTCAAAAGTTTTGACAAAATGTGTACAATTACCAATTCATACTTCGATTTTGGAAATTTAAGAGGAAAGTGTCTCAATTTTGGTCAAAGTGTTGAAGCTTCACATCAGCATTTTAATGTATATATTTGTCAGACTGGATGAACTTTGAAATTGAAGCTAACAATTAGGACCTCTAGGCTATGGTTGCCACTTCGAGTGTTGCCCACATTTCGTCCACTATGTCATTCTTGCAATTTTACCCACCTTAAACAAATTTGTGACAAAATTTGTACAATTACCAATTCTGTTATGCTTCATAGGCCTACTTTGATTTTGAAAATAGGAATTTCCTAATAATAGGACCTAAAATTAACATACGCCTAGGCCTAACTATTTTGACTAGTACTTGGCCATATTTGCAGAATACCCTGCATCTTTGCAACTTAGAGAGTGGATTGCTCCTTTGATATGTTGAGAATTCAGATGCTATAGTCTTAGAGCTAGATCTCATTTGCTATATTAAGAGGGCGCTTGTCTTTTTGGACTTGATGAAGCAATCCCAAACTTATGTTAGAGGCCCAAAGATACTCCCAATTTAGGAAGAAATGGCTACATTGGCTACTCTGCCCCCAATTCGAGGGGAATGGCTACATTGGCTACTCTGCTCCCTATTCAGGAAAAAGGGGCTACATTGGCTACTCTGCCCCCAATTTGAGGGGAATGGCTACATTTGCTACTCTGCTCCCTATTCGAGGGGAATGGCTACATTGGCTACTCTGTCCCCAATTCGAGGGGAATGGCTACATTGGCTACTCTGCTCCCTGTTCAGGAAAAAAGAACTACATTGGCTACTCTGCCCCCAATTCGAGGGGAATAGCTACGTTGGCTACTTTGCTCCCTAATCGGGAAGAAATTGCTACGTGGCTACTTTGCTCCCAATTTGAGGAGAATGGCTACATTGATCTAGATCACAATTAACAAACAAATAGGTATTATTAACTTCCAGTACACCGTAGCAACGTTGTCAACTATGGCAATTACCTTCTACTTCAATAATGCGGGGTATTCTGCAGTTATGCCACCATTGGATACTGCACATAACATAGCAAGATTACGGGCTAAGAAGGGTTAGTCACCCCAGAAAAAGCCCAAACTAACACCACCACCACCACACAAAAAAAAAAAAATTAAAGATGCCCAGAGTTAGTTAAGAACTTATCAATGTTGACCTTGAAATTGTGAACAGAATTGGAGCTAAGTACCCACTCAGGCAAACCATTTCACTCATTAACAACTCTTTGCGAAAAGCTAAAATACTGAATATCTTTCCGTGAGAACTTTTCGGTCAACTTCAAACTGTTACCATGTGTCACATGAGGATTAGCTGAAACATGCAAGAAATAACAGGAAGTCAAAGCATCACTACCAGATAGGAACTTAAAAACCTGAATCATATCGCCAAGTACTCTTCTCAACTCAAGCGTTGTCAAACCAAGAATTCGCAACCTAGATTCATAAGAGAGATTCCTTACTTCCTTTTACTGGTACCTCTACTGATTTTAAAAGGAATATTAATCTCACACACAGTAGGCGAAATTAGGGTTCAATTAGTTCTCAAATCCAAAGGAGTGTCATAAGTTTTGTTTTTAATTTGGTTTAGAAAAGGGTAATACTAAAACGAATACCTATTGATTCACACATTAAAAACCGAATGCCAGGGTGCAATGGCAATTGTTGCAGATGGCTTGGGGGGAGCCAATAAGGAGGTGGGAGTAAGTGAAGTGGGTGTGACCTATTTAAAGACGGGTAATATGAATGTTGTCGATATGAGAGAGGTTGTTGATGGTGGGTTTGATCGGAATGGTGGGCTGGATGACGTGGAGTTTGTTATCAATTTGGGACTTCCATGAGGTTTGCCAGCGGTCACGAACAAGGGACGCGATAAGCGGTTTGATGTCAGAGAGGGTTTTGGGAAAAGGGGTAGTGGAGAGATTAAGGGCAAGCTTAGCGGCTGCATCAGCCCTGTCATTGCCAGGAATGCCAACATAGTTGGGTATCCAGAAGAAAAGAACACTTTTCCTGCAGAGGGTGGACGAAAGGAATTTCCGGAAGAGGAGGTGGGATGTGAAGTTATCCCATTTAAGGTTGAGTAAAGAAGTAAGAACAGCCTTTGAGTCCGAGAAAATAGCAAAGCGGCTGAGCAGAGAGTACTCAATAAAGTTGAGGGTAAAGAGAATGGCATTTGTCTCAGCTGAAAAAAAGGACGAGTAGTCGGGAAGTCTGCTACTGAGGGTAATGTCTTGGACGACGGCAGCAGCAGCTGTCTTGTTGCCTTCCTAGGAGCCATCAGTATAAATGGAAGTGTTATTTGAGAGTTGGTCGTTGATTTGGTTGTGGAGATTAATGAAGAGGCTTTCATAGCTATCTCTTATAATGTGAATCTCAACGGCCATTTGTTGTATAGAAATTACTGTTCGCCCCTTGATTAATGTCATTTTTCTTTTTTTTGATGTCTTTTTGAATTATTGTAACAGTTATGCTTCTGAGTTTTTCTGCTTTATATATAGGCCTAGGCCTAGTTCACTCAGATGGAAAGATTTTTTATAGAGGTCAGCTCCCCCCTTTAAAATTTCTGGCTACGTGCCTGCTCAATGGGCATTCACAGTATACAGTTTGTACATGCAGTAAACTCAATGGGCATTTGTTTTTTTCTGTGTGTTTTCAATGGGCATTCGGTTGGCATTCGTTTTAATTTTAGTAATCTAGTAACGTTAGGCCTAGGCCTATATTATTTAACAGATTCATCAATCATGTTTATTCTAACTCACAACCTCTTTTTCCCTGTATTGTTCTTGGTAACATACTCTAGAGCCTTTGACTCTCTAAAGTCCTTACGTTCGTCACAACCCCACATGTCCCAGGCCTCAGATTTGCCTCTAAATGCCCCACAAACTGGCTACCTTGTCTTGTTTGGTCTGAGTGATTATTCAAATCACACACTCACAACTTATTTATGTATCAATGGGCAATTACATTCATACAGATTAAGTTGGAAATTGTCAAAATTCAAATCACACAAGAGAAAATTACCCCTCTTATTCCTTACTCTTCTGTTGATATCAAAAGCAATCCTGGACCCTCCCCAAACTTTCCTTGCAAACAATGCAACAAATTTATCAAAAATAACCAAAAAGGTATTTGTTGCGATGACTATGACACGTGGGTTTATAGTAAGTGTGCAGGCATTAGCCAGGTGTTAGTAATGCAGCTTACAACACCTTTGCACCATCAACCGATGATTAATTTTGTTCTAATTGTTCGGCTCCTTGTGGCCTGTGTGGACTCCAGTGTAGAAGATCTGATAAAGCAGTACAGTGTGACAATTGTGATCAATGGATCCACACTAAGTGCTGCAACATTGATGACTCAAAATACAGCGACCTCATGCATTTTAGCTGTACCTGGATATGTGATACTTGTGACTTCATGAATTCTTTCTTCTTAACTAACAATTCCATCAACTGTACTAACACACTAAGTGCTGCAATATTGATGACTCAAAATACAGCAACCTCATGCATTCTAGTTGTACCTGGATATGTGATACTTGTGACTTCATGAAATCTTTCTTTTTAACTAACAATTACATCAACTGCACTAACTCATATGAGGCACTTCAAAGTTATTCTTCTGGCCTTGACTCAAGGTTCAACCACCATTCCGATGTCAAATTGAAAACTAATCCAAAAAAGGTAAAAAGAAAGGTTCTAACATTTCTTCTTATCAACTTTCAAAGTGTTCGAAACAAGAAAACCTCCATTGAAAGTCTTATAAAAGACAAAGACCCAGATGTCATTATTGGCACTGAAACCTGTCTAAATTCCAAAATCAACAACTCTGAAATTTCATTCAACCTCACTCCAATGGTGCAGTCACCTATCAGAGATAACAACATTCTTGATCTTGTATTTACTAACAACTCACCAGCTGTTAACTCAGCTAACGTCATACCCGGTATAAGTGACCATGATATTGTTGAACTGACACTAAACATCTACCCTCCTCGTAAAAAGTTGCCTAAACGTAAAATCTATTTAAGGAAAAAAGCTTACACAGAACGCATGAAAGAAGACCTGTCTAAAATTAAACTGCGATATTATTCTAAATTCAATAGCTCATCCATTAATGTTGATGAAAAATAGAATTTCTTTGAAAAGGAAATTAAACTGATTATTGAAAATAATACACCTATAAAACATATCAAAGCTTTAGGAAATCTGTCCGTAAAAACATTACAAAAGCTAGAAACAACTTCATCTGTAATAAACTTAAAAATTCCTTAAGTAAAACCCCTAAGGCATTTTGGTCCTACATAAAAAGACTTAAAAGTAATTCCGTGGGTGTGTCAGACCTTATGAAAACCGGTAAACTTTGTAATGACAGTATGACTAAAGCTAACATTCTAAACAACCAGTTTTTCAGCGTTTTCACTGAAGAAGATACCTCTCAAATCCCTGTAACTAAACCACTCACCACCAACAAAATAAACCAACTTATAATCACTCCAGAAGGTGTCAAAAAGCAACTGCAAAACCTACTCCAAACAAAGCCTCAGGTTTTAACCATATACCACCATGCTTCTTAAAAACACATGCGGAAGACCTTTATGAAATCCTAACTGATCTCTTCCAAACCCCTGTAGATAAGGGTACTATCCCAAACAATGTGCCGCCGACGACGAGTGAACACACAATTACAATGACGGGTCGTCGCCTGCGTATCCGTTTATGATAGTAACAATGCTATCATGAAATGCTTAATACGACCCGGATGAGAACACAGGTACGATGTACGGACAGACATAACATTGACAACCAAGTCAATGTCCACAGCCTTTGATAACCAGTTGTGGTACACTGGCGTGTCTACCCAACCCAGGGCCTCATGGTCTGTAGACAGGTATGATAACCGCTACACCACAGTTAGTAGACAACCCAAACAAGTGGAAAGAAGCATACATATGTAGCATTTTAAAAATAGGTGATAAACACGACCCAGCTAATTACAGACCAGTCTCTCTTACCTGGGTGTGTAGTAAAATCCTCGAGCATATAATTCACTCACATGTGATGAAATTCCTTGATGAGCATAATATCTTAACTGATCTCCAACATGGCTTTAGAGCAAAAAGATTAACTGAAACACAACTTCTCTTAACAATAAAAAATATTTCTAAACAAATTGACCAAAAGAGTACCATCTCTATGGCTATACTCGACTTCTCAAAAGCGTTCGATAAAGTCCCACACCAGCGTCTGTCGTCTGTTATCCAAACTGTCCGCATATGGCATTGATGGAAATCTACTGGCCTGGTTTACATCCTTCCTCAGCAACCACATTCAGCGTGTTGTCTGT
Organism: Chiridota heheva; assembly: GCA_020152595.1. NCBI lineage: Eukaryota > Metazoa > Echinodermata > Holothuroidea > Apodida > Chiridotidae > Chiridota > Chiridota heheva. Next base: position 2,839,501 of record JAIGNY010000733.1, read on the forward strand.
GATGACAAAATCTCAAATCCTAAACAAGTTCTACCTGGAGTACCACAAGGTACTGTTTTAAATCCTTTACTCTTCCTTATGTATGTCAATGACATCCCTGATAATATAAACAGCACAGTTAGACAATTTGCTGATGGTTGTCTTGTGCATAGAACAACTGATAAACCCTCTGGTCAACAAATCCTTTAAGATGATTGAAATAAACTTGAACAATGGCAAAATAAATGGCAAATGAATTTCAAGCCCTCTTAATGCTACATCCTCTTAATATCTCTTAGAAAATGCTCTTAATCACCAGTTTATACCTTGTGCAACCAGCTGCTAAAACATGTCAATTCCTACCCGTACTTAGGTGTTGAAATTGATAATAAACTTAGATGGGATAAACATATACACAACATCACCAACAAAGCAAACTCTGTACTTGGCCTACTAAGACGTAACAGTAACCTCTCAAACTGTTCCACTGACATTAAAACCACTGCATATAAGCTCTAGTTAGGCCTGTACTTGACTATGCATCAGCAGTTTGGGACCACCATCACAGTGCGATGTAGGTAAACTTGAATCAATTTAACGGAGAGCAGCCAGGTTCCGTATGGCAGACTACTCTTATAAATCTAGTGTCACTAGCATGCTTCATAATTTAGATTGGCCAATGCTAATAACAAGAAGAAGGAACACCCATCTAAAATGCTATATAAAATCAATAAGTCTTGTCGCCACTGATAATGATAACCTGATCCCAAACGCAAGAATTAATACAAGAAATGACCATGATCTGAATTTCCACGTTCCTTATGCTAAAAAGAATGTTTATAAATACTCCTTCTTTTCTCAAACACTAAAAGATTGGAATGCTTTACCATCAGACATTGTACATGCACCAAGCCTAAACTGTTTCAAAGCTACACTGTAAACCTGCTAATCTCGTTAATTGATTTTTTATTTTTTATTTTTTATTATCATTATCATTATTATTTTTTTCTCATACTTTTGCTACGCTCGAGGATTTTTGCCGACTTAACCTATTTAGATAATCAGTAATCACCCTTAAAAAGAAATTGATATTGAAATGTAAATTAATTTATCGTCACTGTAAAAAATGGAATTTCTAGAAATCTTATGGGTTCTTTTTGTACAATTATTCTTAAATTTTCATGAAAATAATTAAAATTAAGTTCTGAAGTCTGAAGATAAAATTGAGACCCAGGCACAATGGAAAATTATGAACTAGTAACTAGTAAAAAATAAATTAAAAAATCGTGGAACTATTACTTGTTACACACTACATTACAGTAAATTGAGTGGACTTACTTCCAAAATACGAGTGATAAGAGTATCTGGCTTCTTGCGTCTAGCAAGATAAACTTTTCCCTTGTATGGTAAAGTTTCATCTTCTTCTAGTCCCGATTCATCTGTCCAAGCTGTTTTCTCGTCCTCCTCAAGATCTGAAGGAATTTTCCGCTGCCTCAAGCTTTCCGGAGATATCGACGCCATTTTGCATTTCGTTTGTACAACGATCGATCATTCGATTGGTTACGGGGCTGTGGTATCGATTGTAGGTTGAAAAATATTTTCCATTAAAAAACTGTCTTCGATTGTAAAAGACCTAAAGTTGTGTCTAAATTATGAAATGTCATCTACTACCGTTGCTAAGGCAGTAAAATATTTGAGGGGAGCTAGGCAAAAGAAGGAACCTGCTGTAGAGGGCAAGGGGAGGGACCAGGAGAACAGGAAAGAGGATAGCCTGGAAAGTGGCCATGAAAATTCTGCTAAAAAGTTAAAACAGGGAGACGGTCTCTCTGGTTAGATTAACAACAATTATATGGAAATTAAATAATCATCGTGGAACGGGAGGGAGGGATGGGGAGGGGTGGAGAGGGCGGGGTGGAGAGGATGGGGGGAGAAGGAACATCTCCTCATGCACTCTCCTTCCTTTTCTTAAAAGTTTAAAAACCCTTCACCTCACCCCCTTTTTTTAAAAGTTTAAAAAGTGCCCTTTTTCAGATGGAAAAGTTGGCCTTTCAAAGTGGACAAGTGCCATTTTTAGAGATGGAATCGGATGCTACGAACCTGCCCTTTCAAACATTGAAAACTTTTTCTTCAAAAACTTTATACATACATATATATATATATATATATATATATATATATATATATATATATATATATATATATATATATATATATATATATATATATATATATATATATATATATATATATATATATATATATATATATATATATATATATATATATATATATATATATATATATATATATATATATATATATATATATATATATATATATATATATATATATATATATATATCATCTTTTCATTAAAGTAACTCAAATATCGCCCTTAAAAGACTAAAATTGTGAAATTTTGCACGCATACACTATTCTCAATTTCCCGTATAAAGACATATTGAACTTTTGTATACTTAAAAAGCCTTTACCTCTTGTTTCCTCTGTAAATAATTTGTTAAAACTCTTTGAACTTGAATAGGGCCTCTCTAAAGTGTGCAAGCCACCCAGATTTCATTAGTGGGGCATATTTGAAATGGGCCACGCAGGGCAAAACTTACTATTTGAACCCGGGTCACTGCCATGACATTAAGTTGACGTGCTCTCTACCATCTTCTTTGTAAAGATTAAAAGGTGCCCCTTTACAGAGATAATTTAAAAAAATATATATATATTCAAGTCCCCTCATTCATTTATTATAAATGATCTTTTTATTCACAGATTGAAGAAAGTAACACAAACATTCAATAAAATACCACAAATTGCACTCATGGAGCTCCTTTAATTTGGGTTCTGCCACTGACTCACTAAAGACCAGAGTGTAAATTTAGGCCATTTTAATTATTCTAATATACTGAGTTACATTCATTCTCAGCAAGAAAATGATGGCCTCCTGAATAATTATCTAAGGACCCCTTATTTGCTTTTCACATTATTTTAGACATTACTATATATTCCGATCATTCATGACCAATACATTTGGCTAATCAGAATATTTAACATAATGTTGACTGCTTGTTAGAGAAACGGGGAATGGAAAGTAATTTAGCCGGCGAGTATGGTAATCACGAAAAAAACTATTTGACTATTTGGAGAAGTTACGTGGTAGATTATCATGAAAGTAGTTGAATACAAAGATAAGGATGTAGTACTGGACTAGTTCAAAGATGGTAAATACATTACTGTCATGGAAGAGAGGGATAGAATGACTATGGAATCATATATTGCATGCAGCACTTTCACTTTCTTTTGTAGAATGCGAAGCTTATTAATATAAGTAGAGTAAGTATAACCCCAAGCAATTCAACAATAAGATAAGAAAGGTAAAATAAGAATATTATATAGAAGTAGCAATGTTTTAAAAGGAACAATGTTCTTTAGGCGATGAATTATACCAATGGCTTTAGAGACTTTATTACAGATATTCTGAATATGTGGAATCCAAGTAACATTATCGTCAAGGATAACACCAAGAAATTTTGGAGAAAGAGAGAGGGGAACACGCGTGCTATCAATGATAATGTCAAGGTCGGGAGATATGAATTTTTTTGTTTAGGATAAAAAATAATGGTGGTAGATTTTTTAGCATTTAGGTGAAATTTATTGGACCTTAACCAAGAAGTAATTTTGGGGATTTCAGTATTAATGTCGTTGACTAAAATATTTATGTTGTGGCTTTTATGAAGTAGATTGGTGTTGTCTGCATACAAAATGAAATGGAATTTGGAAGTAACATTTCGGAGATCGTTTATATAAATTAAGAACAATAGGGGTCCAAGAATAGAGCCCTGGGGAACACCGCAGTGAATAGTCTGCTTGGAAGAATGAACACCGGATAAAAAAACATATTGAAATCTGTTATGAATATAACTACTAAACCAAGATAATGCAGTCACCCCTGATACCATAATTATCAAGCTTATTTAAAAGAATTGAATGGTGAAGCATATCAAAAGCCTTGGAAAGATCTAAAATTATTCCCGCAGCTAAACACTTATTTTCAAAGGAATTAATAACATAAACTACCAGACTTAAAATAGCTTGAGATGTGTTCCTTTGAGGCATAAAACCAAACTGATAATCATATACTGTAATAGAGAATGTTTCATTAAAAAGAAATATAAACGATTAAAAACAAGTTTTCAAAAATCTTTGAAAAACAAGGTAAGACGGATATAGGCCTATAATTACTAACGCTATCACGAGTAAATTATGGAACTACACGAGCTATCTTCAAATCGAGGATTTTTGCCGACTTAACCTATTCAGATAATCAGTGATCTCCCTTAAAAAGAAATTGATATTGAAATGTAAATAAATTTATCGTCACTGTAAAAAATGGAATTTCTAGAAATCTTATGGGTTCTTTTCGTACAAATATTTTTAAATTTTCATAAAAATAATTTAAATTAAGTTGTAAAGTGTCCAGATAAAATTGAGACCCAGGGCAATGAGAAATTATGAACTTATAAATTAAGAACATTAGGGGTCCAAGAATAGAAGCCTGGGGAACACCGCAGTGAATAGTCTGCTTGGAAGAATGAACATCGGATAAAGAAACATATTGAAATCTGTTATGAATATAACTACTTAACCAAGATAATGCAGTCACCCCTGATACCATAATTATCAAGCTAATTCAAAATAATTAAATGGTGAAGCATATCAAAAGCCTTGGAAAGATCTAAAAATATTCCCGCAGCTAAACGCTTATTTTCAAAGGAATTAATAACATAAACTACCAGACTTAAAATAGCTTGAGATGTGTTCCTTTGAGGCATAAAACCAAACTGATAATCATATACTGTAATAGAGAATGTTTCATTAAAAAGAAATATAAACGATTAAAAACAAGTTTTCAAAAATCTTTGAAAAACAAGGTAAGACGGATATAGGCCTATAATTACTAACGCTATCACGAGTAAATAATGGAACTACACGAGCTATCTTCAAATCGAGGATTTTTGCCAACTTAACCTATTCAGATAATCAGTGATCACCCTTAAAAATAAATTGATATTGAAATATAAATTAATTTATCGTCATTGTAAAAAATGGAATTTCTAGAAACCTTATGGGTTCTTTTCGTACATTTGTTTTTAAATTTTCATAAAAATAATTCAAATTAAGTTGTGAAGTGTCCAGATGAAATTGAGACCCTGGCACATTGGGAAATTATGAACTTATAAATTAAGAACAATAGGGGTCCAAGAATAGAACCCTGGGGAACACCGCAGTGAATAGTCTGCTTGGAAGAATGAACACCGGATAAAGAAATGATCACCGGATAAAGAAACATATTGAAATCTGTTTTGAATATAACTACTAAACCAAGATAATGCAGTCACCCCTGATACCATAATTATCAAGCTAATTCAAAAGAATTAAATGGTGAAGCATATCAAAAGCCTTGGATAGATCTAAAAATATTCCCGCAGCTAAACACTTATTTTCAAAGGAATTAATAACATAAACTACCAGACTTAAAATAGCTTGAGATGTGTTCCTTTGAGGCATAAAACCAAACTGATAATCATATAATAGAGAATGTTTCATTAAAAAGAAATATAAACGATTAAAAACAAGTTTTCAAAAATCTTTGAAAAACAAGGTAAGACGGATATAGGCCTATAATTACTAACGCTATCACGAGTAAATAATGGAACACGAGCTATTTTCAAATCAGAGGGTACAATCCCCTGAATAAATGAATAATTGATAATATGCATAAGAGGCTTACAAATAGCAAAACCAGATAATTCAACAACTTTAGGACTAATATTGCCATAACCAAAGCTACATAGAATGTTTGAAATACAGTTTAAAACCTCCATTTCGTCTGTAGGCATCATTCAGAAAGAACTAGCGTTAGCTGGAGGCATATAATAAATCGGATTTTGTGCACCACCCGGGATATTACGAGCCAAATTTGGTCCAATATTTATAAAGTAATCATTAAAAGTATTAGAAATGTCACGTGGGTTAGAAAGACAATTGTTATCAAATTTTAACGAAGTAACAGACAAAGTGGAAGTTTTCTTATTGATGAGAGAATTTATAGTCCCATGTTCTTTTGTGATTAGACGTTGAAAATGCATCAAAATAAAATTTTCTCTTGGCAATCCTAATAATACAATTGAACTTATTTCTAAATCTTATGTAATTATCAGTTTTCTTGACTTGGGTCTATTGATGTACTTTTGATCAAGTTTGTCTTTAGTGCGACATGAATTCACAATACCAGGAGTACACCAATCTTTTCTTGGTGAGCGGTTATTGACTTTTACTAATGGAAAGCAGTTATTGTTATGTTTGGAATAAATAGAAATGAAACTATGGTACGAATTGTCAGGATCAGAACTGTCAAAAACGTCACTCCAAGATTCCAAAGAAAGAATATTAATAAATTTATCTAAATTTGCTGCAAACATATTTTATTTTAAACTTTTCGTTTTATTATGTGGAGTAAGTTTATGGGAAGTTAGACAAAATACGGTGAAACATCATGCAATAGAACATCGCTCAAAGAAATTGTATCAGTAGCATTCGTACAATTATTGTCAAGCAATGATGATGACTGTGAATGTGTTGAAGTTCTGGTAGGACGGTCAATTAAAGGTCTTAAGAAAGAAGCCACCGCAGTATTAACAGTGTGCAACATTATTGCTACAGGACTCAAGTAAGTTTATATTAGTCTCCAAGAAGATAACCTGGTTTGCCCTCATTGCATTAAATGGTTATAATATTTTCAAAATTATTCAAATTCAGTAAAATTACTCTCATAAAATCCAGATGACATGCCATCCTGTCTCAAATGTCATACTCTTGTCCTCCGACCATCCCACCAGCCTTACATCAATGCCATACACTACCTTGTTTCATGTCACGCCACCCTGTCCTATATGCCATGACATTCCATGGTACCCTGTCCCACACGCCACCCTGTCCCACATTTCATCCTATCCCATTCCCCCAAATCATCCCACCTTCACCCTAATTCCTACATCCACCAATCATTCTACCATCAATCATTCCACCCAACATTCTTTTCTCTTACTCCCGGGTCTCACTTCTATCAACTCAACATGCCCCAGTCACCTACCATCCCCCCTTCACCTGCCATCTACAATCCTCCATTCCCCATACCATTCCCCCCTTCACCGTACCATTCCACTTTTGCCATCCACTCACCTACCAAATATACTCTTCCAACCTTCACTATAATCTCCACTCTTTCCATTGCACTACAGCCCCACCCCCCCCCAGCCTTAACTTAAATCTGACACCTCCAATATAAACATGCTTATAAACCAGATCTTTCTACCAAATCAGAATACAAATTCAGTACAGATCAATTTGCAGATTATCATAAGTCTATTATGTGTCCCTCTATTTAAACAAAGACATTATTTTGCTATTCATTCGTTAGACACTTCATTATAAATTCCATTCAGTCAAGATCTATTATTCAACTGTTTTCATCCCAGAACAAATCCTTTAATTTGTCTATGTATTCCACAATTTAAATCCTTTTTCTATCAGAACAAATGGACCAATTCTATTGAACTTTTAAGGTTTGTTTCAATCGCCACATCTACCCATATTATTAAACCTACGACCTCTAAGCTTTACATGTCCATAGTCAGGCTGTATAAGTGCAGATTCAATATTACCTCAAATGTACCCAATGTCATAAAAGAAGGAAAATCTTGCATGGCAATCTATTATAAATGGACATGTTTTTCCATTTTCTACTAGAAATTCTTTGTTTCATTCTCCGCCAAATTTTTTAAAAGGAGATCAGCTAAATCTGACCAATCAGCATTTATCAAGAAGAGATACGTTCGTCCTTTTCAATGGCTAACATTTTATGAAAGAAACCCAAAGAATTACATGGACAGAAAACACATTTAATAAATTGTGCATTTCCCTCTTAGATCATTTCCAAGCTTTACATTACACAACAATAAAAGAAAAAATGACACACAAAAGAGTATTTCCATTGCATTATAATGTATTCAAATAATAGCTCACTATGATATGTATAAATTTTACATATCAGGTTGCACATGTTAATAACATTTCATATGTTAGTTTCAGAATTAGTAGTTTTAAATCATTTGTGACCATTTCCTATCCCTACAACTAAAAGCAGGAATGTGCTGAACACATGGAATAAAGCATTCTAAAGCAAACAAATGTAAAATAAGATTGGAACAACTTCTGTTAGTCAAATTATTCACTATAATGGGAAAAGACAGCAGAAATTATTCCAGGGCATTGGGTTAATGAGCATTCCTGGGAAAAGTGGGGACACCCCTCCCTTATGGTTACCACTGGGTATGGTCTTGTTTTCATAAGAGGGGGAGTCAGAGTGGAATGTACCGCTTCTCTCCAAAATCCAGAAGATTAAACATTAACCCACTAGACAGTCTGAGAATTGAAAAGATCATCATGGTAGTTTTTCAAAAGTTTGGATGTAATACTAAAACTGGCCATTAACATTTTCTTCATTTTTCAAGATGGAAGGTATGTATAAATTATATGATCCACGAGATCAAAAAATTATGTTTTTATCCCGATCATGTTCTCAAGTCAATCTAGTAATCAAAGTCTTTTCAGAAAAGATAGAACAATAGTCAATAATGGACTAATAAAAAATAAAAAAATTACGCATGATTAGCGTAGAAATAATAATAAAATGAAAATTGTAGAAAATCCTACAATTCTAACATAGGTAAAGAAATTTTTGGTCATTAAATTTGCACAATTCACCATAATAATTTACATTAAAAAAAAAAAAGCAATACATATTGCACATAGGATTAATTCACAATGAAACCAATTCACAAATTTTTGTACAATTTATCTAAACATTTGTCCAATTTCAACATAAATTCAGTACATAATTACTTTACAACTGAACCTAATTCTAGTATAAACAACGAAACAACTACGTAAGCATTGGAATTATTGACAAAAATAAGTAAAAACCTTCGAGTCCACAAGCTCCTCCCTCAATCTAACTGAAAATAATAACTTAAAGTGCAGATGTTGGAAAACAATCTTTTCCTCAAATATAAAGTAAAAACGACTTTATCCATGGGAGATAATTTTTGATTTTTTACAGAGAAAGTATGCGCTAATGAAAATTATTTGCGAAACTTTGCAAGTTTTTAAAAAAATTAAAAAAATAACTCATAGATAAACATATGTTAAGCCGTTAAGGTTTTTTAGAGCACTTCCTTTCGCAACTTTTGTAAAGTTATTATATGTATTTTCCTATTGTTATAATGCTATTTTGAATGTTGTGATGAAACAAACAAATAAATAAATGGAATGAAATATGTTTAGTGCACATACTCCTATAAGGTTCCATGAAGTACTTGCAGATGTTTACGCCCAATTACATATACATGCACACATTTCAAAATCATAAAATTTAACTACAGAAATCAAGATGAAGGATTAGGTATTAAAAATATTGCCCACTGATGTAAACATTTCCTGTTGTGTATTGGTGTTGTTGATGCTTTCAATCAATGATATACTGTATACTATTAGATGACAACTTTCTGCACAGAGGGTAACACAATTCAACTGTGAATAAGTGTCCGGGTAAGCACTAGATATATAAAGGTGTATGGAAGCAGCACACAAACATTTGATTTTGATTTCCTATTGCAAAGAACATGAAATTCTCTGAGAACCGTCTTTTAAATTAAAAAAAAAAAAAAAAAAAAAACGCGTTTTGTTGTTTAACGGCACCGCGACAGTCAGAGTCAAATGTGTCAAAAACAAAAATATAACGCCGACCAAACAATTATTCTTCAATAATTATGTATGAATGAAAAATCGGCCAAACTTTTAATATACTTTCATTCCTAAATTTTAATAAAAATGACGATATGGCCATCACATGTTAGCTGTCGATTTGGTGGGTATGGTTAATATCCCATAATTTTTATTTCAATTAGATTGTCTCCTCATAAATTTGGCAGACGGTTATAACCGTGGACTCACTCCACAACACATCATCATCCAATGACCTTGAGGAGTGTGTGAATGAGCCACTAGGCTTATGGCGATGAATGATAATGGTTACAACATTATGGGTCTATGGAAGAGAGCAGGGAGGTCTGCTTGTAACAAAATTTACATATTGATATATCTTAATTCCAAAGCTATATGGTTTAATCAATTTCGCCGCTGCTACTTTCAAAGACCTTTATGAAAATACGTTTTCGATTTTGCTGACAGTGTCTAATATCATCTATAGCACACAAATTCTGCGATAAGGTAAATGCTAATCCTATCTATTTAAAATCAACAATGTTCAAGCATTTATTTTCATACAGAAACTGATGTCTTACAAATACCACAACAATGAAAATTTGCAAGAAGAATATGCATATTCTTATAATGCAATTAAAACAAATTATGCAAATATATTTCAAGGATTAAATGATATGTAGAAAAAACCCGCTGAAAAACGAAAGTTCTGAAAGATTTAAATAAGCACCCTAATACAGACCTGTCAACACAGGTCTGTAATATAGTGGTAAGAATTAAACAGTGATGTATCTTTTCAAAACTGTATGTTATAAATGCATAGCGAATTCAAGAGCTTTTTTTTGCCTTTAAAGAGCATTACAATCTGCATCACACAGTCATTGAGCTCCATGAAATGTGTGCATTTTGCTTCAAAATCATCACTGACCAAACTTTCAAGATTTGTATAGTGTTGGAAGAGGACTGATATGATATTTTTTTTTCTGCAGTATACATAAAAGCCATTCCCTGTGTTTAATGTTTCGCCAGAAAATCTGTAGAAAGATGGTTGAATTGGATACGTACAAAACATAAATTTTCATTTTAAGTACTGTACATGAAGCACATCCCTGAAAATAGCCATCAAATTCTTCTCTTTTTTGAACAAAACAGAGGGTGGAGGTATTTTCTCCTGAAAATATTACTCAAAATTTGTAAGCATTGCATTTAAGATTCTGATAATTTTCCTGGATATAAGTCCCCTACTTTTCATAAACTACACAAGACAGTTATACCCTACTTGCCCACAATATCCACACACAGGCAAGATATTAAAATTGTCATATTTGGCAATATAAAATGGAATGGATCAATTTTAAAACTAAAATTCCTTACCTTAAAGGAAACATATTTGACAATCTATCGCCTACTTATTTTGCTCTTTAAGCCACTGTACCTAACCTTGCATTATACTTATCTTAAGTACATGGTGCATCATTTATCTAAATCAAGGTTTCGTAAGGTCAATTACTGTCCATTTCAAGTTACAGAAAATAATCTTGTAAAAGATTTCCCCTGTTCTCAAATGAAGCTTCCCTTCAATTAAAGGAGAGGTAAGACCACTGACTATTTGATATGTTCTTCAGTTTTGTAAGTCTCACATTCTGTTATACCCAACAATGTAAATATACCTCATGCAACTTGAAAGAAATGCACAGAAAGACTAAATAGCACAAATTAAAAATTCATGTATGAATGAATACATTGGAATCAATCAAGGGAATATAAAGGAGCTTGCGGCCGAAAAGTGAGGCGTATTTTTCTCAAGTCTCACAAATATACACACACACATTTCGTGCACGTGATGGTACTAAAAACCGTTGATAGGAATGTTCAAAGAAATCATAAGCATTTCTTATGATTGCTTTAGTCATTTTTCAATGACACGAGTATCAAAAATTAGACCCGTATTATTTCAAAAATTCCTCGACTCCCTCCAACAAAAAGACAACGCCCTCACTTTTTGACCGAGAGCTCTTTTAATACATGCACAAGTCAGTCATTTGAAAATTGTAGAAGTACACTTAATATACTCTGCACTAAATCATTACATTGAATCAAATTGAAACAATTTGGTCCAATGTGAACATTGTTCTTTCAAGAAAAACACAAAACTTTGAAAAGTAGATACCATCAACTTTCCCACACCCTCAAGATTATCATGTCTGACTGCTGCAACTAATTGCTTAAAGCTATTTATTATCAAAAATAAAATAGTTTACTTCCTTTGAAATTTTGGTATGCCGGAGCCTTGTGGTAGCCTGCTGCTTGATTTTGTCTTGGGAAACTTACTCCTCTTAGCTATTATTTCAATATCTTGGTCCGTGGATGGCAGCGAGGACCGTTTCTTTTCCCTTCCACCTGAATTTTTAATCTCTAAGTCCAATGTGTCCAGTTGGTACTTTATAGGGGGCTGCAATCCTTTTATTTTCCTATTTCCATCAACAGTTTGGATGGAGGTGATGAGGGTGGACTTAATCTCCTCAGAGGTGATCTCTACCTTGGTCTGTGATACTGTCACTGTTTGACTAGGAGGAGTTAATTTGGAGCTGGAAATTTTACTTTTCAGGTCACCCCACCCATTCTGGTCTTAGGAGCAACAATAGTCTTGGGAGCTACAAGCTTACTACCTGGTTTCTGCAAACGGCTTGACCGATTTACTTGGTCACTATCGGTGTCAGACGTCTGGGACTTTTGTCGGGAATCAGCTGCGGAATGTGTCTCTGGTTGAGTGGGGATTTCTTCTTTTGCAGTGGGTATTGTTTTTGTCGTTGAAAGCAAAGTGGAATTTCCATGAAGGGAACCTGTTGACTGACTTGAAATTTCTTGCAAATTTTTATTTGCTTTTTGGTGAAAATTCCTCTTTCACAGAGGGTATCTTACCGGTTGCGAGCGGAGCGGAATTACCCAGGGAACCTTTAGTGGGAATGTTTGATAGAATTTCTTGCAAATTCTTAATTGTCTTCTTTGGTGACATTTCCTCTTTCACAGAGGGTATCTTACTGGTTGCAAGTGGAGCGGAATTACCCAGGGAACCTTTAGTGGGAATGTTTGATGGAATTTCTTGCAAATTCTTATTTGTCTTCTTTGGTGACATTTCCTCTTTCACAGAGGGTATCTTACTGGTTGCAAGTGGAGCGGAATTACCCAGGGAACCTTTAGTGGGAATGTTTGATAGAATTTCTTGCAAATTCTTATTTGTCTTTTTTGGTGACATTTCCTCTTTCACAGAGGGTATCTTACTGGTTGCAAGTGGAGTGGAATTACCCAGAGAACCTTTAGTGGGGATGTTTGATGGACTTTCTTGCAAATTCTTATTTGCCGTTTTTGGTGGCACAAGTTGAGAGGCCCTGTTAGGAATGACTAATTTGGGTGATGGATATTGAAATCCGAATCCTCCATCTGCCTCCTGTTGCTTGGGATGTTGTAGCTCTTGACCGATATTACTGGCACTTTCCTTGTTACTTGTCATCAATGGTAAGGGTTTGCGTAATCCTTGACTTGGCCTTGCAATCTTCTGTGGAGGACTTTTCATAACTGCTGGTTCTTCAACGTTTATTTCAGTAACATCAAGCTGCTTTCCTTTCATCTGTGTCAAATTATTCGTGTGTTCACCTAATGTATATGCTGCATCCTTACCATTCTCTAGCACGACACACTTATCAATGGTTTGTGTGAGCTTTGCAGAGAGAGGGTCAGAGTCTGTTTTAGTCTTCAAATCTAACTTTTTGACTGGTGTGGTTGGCTTACCGAGACTATCACCCATGTCAATATTACCTTCTTTTTGTGTGTTCATCTCAATATTACTGCCAACATTTCTATCATTGGGTCTTCTCTCGCTCTGCATCTCAGAGAGCAAGACATCTTTCTCATCTTCTGTGTCCTTCTCCTTCCCCTCAGCAATTCCATTCTTAAGATTTCTCAGAGGGGCTTTCTCCCCCTGTGACCTCTTACTATGACCTTCAGTGAATTTCTTGGAAACTTCTGTATTTTTTACGCTGTCTGTATCATTTAGTTCCATCTGCACTTTGTTATACGTCGACAGATCCTGCAATCCATCCTCATCTATCTGCCTGTTGTCTACTTTGCATGGTGGCGCTGCAGTTGTTGAGGCAGTCTCCTAAAATGTACCAAAAAAGGCAAAAGAATACAAAGTAAATATTTCACAATAAACCAATTTTTGGAGCATCACACAGGAAAAAAGAAATGTTCATGAATATCATCACATGTATATCAACCTACCGGACTTTAACGAACTATGAATTCTGTCAAAACAAAACTTGGCAGTGCAAGGACTGTGCTGTAGCAATGTGCATAAGTGATGGTCAAGCAAGTACATTTTTGGTCACAGTTTGTTATACTTCTCATAAATAAAACATACAAAAGAGACTACTTGAACAATGATAACTGATATCGCATGCAATACAATTGTTTAAGCAGATGCAGAAAACATTTACCCATCCAATACAGGTTTGATTGAAGAAGTTGACGAACGTTAAATGAGAGCAGTTGCACATTATAAACAAGTAACACATTAATATCGTTACAAGTGTTCAAGCACATTAATCTTTTTTCTAGAGAATGATTAAAAGGACAAATCCTGAGGGAAATATTCAGTAATCATCTCATTTGTTAAAATACTAATAAATACTCATACTAATAATGATCGATTTGTTTCAACTTTGACTGGTGTTACATTATTAGAGACATCACAGACTAACAATTTACACACCCACCCAGTGTATCATATGATAATTCCCATTCTTTCTAGTCCATGAATACAAAATGAAAACTTTCTGTTTTTGGTTGGAGGGAAGGGGGAGGAGGGGGAGAAAGTTTGTGGCCATACTATTGAAGGGACTATGCTGAATAAAGAAATCTCAATGAAATTATTTCACATTTGAATAATATACCTTGAAATTATTATAATAATATACATTGACAATTAAAAAGAAAATGTGTCCAAGTTGTTTCTGCACATATGTGTTCTTCTAATGACCATATCTGACTACTAGTGACCATCTGATTCATGCCACACCTTTATCTAATCTCTATTTTAAAGGATTAGTTCAGCATTCAGGCAAGTCCACTTTGTAAAATTAGGACTTCAAAACAGACAAAATGGTGAAGAAAGCATTCAAAAATCTAATTCTGTTAAGGAGATATAAAAAGTTTTTAACTTTGGTATCAATTGTATAGAAATGACTGAAATCACAGCCTCAGATTCCTCCAATATGTATTCTGTTATATTTTCTCCTGTGAATTTATGGCTTTACAACCATTGGATATGTCAGGAAAGTAGTAAAACAGAATCTAGTAAGGGTAATTATAATTTACCTCCTGAACAAAGTTTGAGGAAAAATAATTCAAATAGTAACAAAAGTCAAATACATATTCTTTAAAACACATTAACAATTGTTAAGAATGTGAGGATGAAGGTACCAACCTTCCCTAGTATACTTACCACACCAGTCATTTCTACATAGATGAGACATAACTTTAAACTTTAATATCTCCTTAACGGAATAAGATATTGAAGTAGTTTATTCTCCATTTTGTTTCTTCTAAAGTCCTCATTCATATAAGATAAACATGCTTGACTCCTGAAGTAATCCTTCAAACTTGAATATCTACCTAACAGAATAAGATTTTTTAACATGGTCTTCACCATTTTGTTTCTTTTGAAGATCCTCTTTCATATAAGATAACATTGCTTGACCACTAAACTAATCCCTTAAATTCTTTTCATATAAGATAAGAAAATGAACAGAGGGGCAAGATAATGCCTGTCTAGCAAACCTTTGAAGGCTACAAATGTCATGACAGTAAATATAAATCTCTTTTGAATGATTTCAGTGCAAAATCATCAAGATTGAGAGAAGTCACAAAAGGTTTAGTTTGCGATAATACAAACATCTCAATTTAGAAGAATTGTTTTCAAAATAATGAATTATTCTCCCCATCAATTTTAATACACATACAAAGAACTTCCTAGCATACAAGAGAGTTAAGAAAACATTGAACATATAAGATTTAACAAAGGAGAAGAACTAACAGTGGGTAAATAGCAATAGGTCATATGAAATTCATGCATGACTGACAGTAATATAGGCGGGGGAGGGGGGAGGGGAGGGAGGGATACATTAATACATGTTTCAATAGCCATCACCAATAACAAATACACATGAAATATAGAAATATAGTAATCTTTAGCCCCATTGTTCCCATTGTTATTTAAAAGCTGACACTTTACTGTATATACATGATACAAAATCATCAGAAAATGATAAAGGATTTACGATGCATATAACATTTGAAGTATCTTCAGGGGGGTGGGGGAATCTTCTCCTTCATACAAGAACACCCTTTACCTAGAACTGTCAGAAGGACAGTACGCTCGACTATACAAAGCTAGTATAAAGAATGGGCTTATAAAGGATAGTATATACAGAAATAGGGTAACAGGGGCAGATGATTTGAAATTACTTGAGCTTTGAAAGATGCACTTACATTTTCATTTGCACTACAAGCTTCAGAATATCTTTGAGTTTTCCTAAATACTTTAAGACAAAAAGCGCAAGTTACTCGGAAAACATGTAAAACCTAGCAGTTTTTATAACTACAACACCTCTTTTACTTCTATCAATTGAATAACAAAGAAAGGAGAGGTCCTGACTGTCAATAAAAGAATGTCATTCGAGCCTTTTTCAACCTAAACCCTCCCCCAGCCATTACAACAGTCCCAAAACTACATCCTGGATTGTAATATGACTTCCAATTTAAGAAAATATGTGTGTCAAGCAAAGTCAAGCAGCTTGAAAAATGTACAATAACTTTAAAGCAAAATTATGCCAAACAATATTGCTTAACGTATGACAAACTAGACATTGAAAACAATACAAATCCCCTCACCGCTAATATATGCATTATGCATATTCCAGACTGTCCCAGATTCCATCCCAACCTGTCCCAAATGCCATCCCATGTCTATACTCCATGCAATCACACCTGAAAACCAGATACTGTATGTCATTCCATTTGCATGACCCACATGCCATCACAACTGAGCTCCAGATGCCACCCCACCACATGCCATTCCACCCTGTCCCACATGTCGACCCACCCTGTTCCACATGCCAACCTACCCTGTTCGCATGCCAACCCATCCTGTTCCACGTGCCAACCTACCCTGTTCTACATCTCAATCCACTCTGTCTAACATGCCAACACATCCTGACAACCATCCCACTTCCCACTGCCCTAAATACAAGTCCACCCTGTCCCACATGACCTCATTCCAATTTCTTTAACTACTTTATCATCATGTCATGTCTACCCCTCATTCTGCTTATTGTTTATATTTTTCAAACCCCTAATTTAACACTCTTTAGAAGTGAGAAAACTGTTATTTGCTTCCTTATTCAGGGCATAACAAATATTTTGATTGCTATTTATGTCAGGAATGTCAATATCATAACAAAACTAGAAATGTGAAGTAACTAAGTCATAAGCCATATGTTTTTGGTCTCAGATCAAACATATTGCAGCAAATGCACACTATACCTCACCATTAAGTGTGAACAATGCTGTTCACATATACTGTATGATCATTTGCTTAAGCAAAATCATCATACCCACTTTAATTTAAGAGGTACCACATATACAAATATTTTCATTGCTATGCAAATAAGCTAATTAGTATGCACACACAACCCTCCAATCATACTCATTTGAACAGTGCCCATGTGCTCTACCCTATGCCAAGTCACATGAATGTACACCATTCATTACTTAAGTTATGAAAACCAAAACTTTACTGGATGCTGACGCCGACAGTAGTAGATTAGCTCTACTATTCTTTGAATCGTCGAGCTAAAAAGGGCTGTCATGGCATTTAATTTGTTTGTCTTGATAGTAATAAAGAAAGCAGTGACATGTCTAAGGGGGCTAAGCCTCCCCTCACCTCCCAAATTCTGTGGAAGCCATAAATATAATTAACTGAAATATCAAATGAACCATGTGTGGCATTTTTTGCAATTGTATCGACTGAACTATTGTTAATTTTGGACCAAACCTTTTACAGTTTGCACCAAAAATCCTCCCATTTTTGACCAAACTTTCATTTTGGCCCCAACATTTTCAATAATGACCCCAAAATCTGCACTTTTGGATAAAAAGTTTAAACTTTTATCCAAAAATTTTAATTTTGGACCAAAATTTTCAAGGGCCACAATCTACTATATAGAACCACAAACCTTTGGATATGGAGGTGAAGTTTTTATCATCAGGGCCATGCGCGCATAGGGGCCATAATGAATTTTCAAAGCAATACAATTTTTAAATAGGTCTTTAACTTTTTTCCCATGCTACTTGGGGAAAATCGTGGGAAATTTTCGGGAATTCTCCTTGGATTTACAGGAATTTTTCTTTATTTTCAGAAAATTTTCTTTCATTTCTGCAAAATTTTAAGGAAAAATCTCCATTAATTTTCGGAAAATCTCCTTCATTTTCTAAAAACATTCCTGCATGTTCGTGAAATCTTTAATTTGCGGGAATTTTTCTTCATTTTCCAGGAATTTCTTTAATTTCCAGGAATTTTCCTTTAATTTCCAGGAAAATTCTCCACTTTTCAGCACAGCACTTTCAATTTCGAATAATTTTTTAGAAACTGTTGCCAAAATTGAACAAAATTTCAATTTTATGTTAGTAATTTCACAATTTGTCATCAAAATAAAGCATGCATGCAACGGGAAACCTTTTCCAGGGGTGCCTCTAACTCATACATGCCTCTGTCAGTCTATCCTCCCTAATCTGAAACCGGCTCTCAATCAGTTTCTTCAAAAACGAAAATCAAAGAAAGATAACAAGATGATGTAGGTTAAGGAGATTAATTTATCATAAAATAGAATAAATACAATAAATAGAGACATCAAAAATATAAGATTGGCCCCTACTAAAAACAAGAAGAAACAACACCTGCTTCCATGTGCTATGTAAAATCAATAACAATCATCGCCACGGATAATGATAACCTAATCCCAAACGCATAATCAATACAAGAAATTATAATGATATCTGAACTTCCACGTTCCCTATGCTAAAACTAATGTAAATACTCCTTCTTTCCCTAACTGCTCAATCACTAAATGATTGAAATGCTTTACCACCAGACATTGATATACATTCACCAAGTCTAAACTGTTTTAAAGCTAAACTTAGCCTACTAAACTTTTTTTGACTGTTTTTCCTCATACTTGTTACGCTCGGCTGTTGTTCATGTCCAGAAGGATTTTTGCCAACTTGTAAGTTTGCAAAGCACTATTGAATGTTCATACAGTAATGTGCACTATACTATAAGTTTCCATTGCACCTTAACCTATTTGCACCATAACCTATTCAGATTCAGGTTGCAAGATTACTTCAGCAGATGGAAAGTGGCGTACGTATCCACGCTAACAATTTCGTAACAAAGCCAGATAGCTGTTGAAATTTCCGGTTAGACTAGCCACGTTAATTTCAAATTTTAAATATTACCATTCTCCTTCACTATCTCTTGGTGACTCTTCAAAAAATATTTAGGTGTAATATTTTCTATTATGTTTCTGAAAGAGTGCAAATATCTAAACGATACCATTCTTCATATCCCATTTTGGAGGTGGCTATTAAAATACGGATTGGCACCGGAACTTTTCGTCTGCATTCCTCAACATTGCCAAGTTAAATGATTTTTGCGAATAAAAACAACGCCATAAATTTTTAATTAGCATTGCTGAAATTTATTGTAGCGTCGTAACCATTAAAATACATTAAATAAATAGCACTTAATTTAAAGTCCATATTCTCTTCATTAAATGAAATTTAAAAATGATTCTGAATTAAGAGATGAAGGATTTTGAGCATGGAGTTTACAATACTAGACCTGTCGCGTCTGAGGGCCACGACAGAAAAAGGTGATAAAAAGTTCATATTTCATGCATTTTCTCACCCATACAAGTAAGGCCAAGTTGGGTACCTGGGTACCAAATGGTTGGTACCCAGTAAGAAAATATCCGGTACGGGAAATATAGCTTGAGAAGTTCAAAAATGTACTCAAATATTTTTGTACATATAATCAAAATTATGTATTTGCTATCCGATAACTAACTTTAGAAATTTATCAAACATAAGAATACATATGGTTACATAGTCAGACAACAGTTTGTATACAGTATACCTGTGTGTTAGTTTTGTGCTCATACAAAGTAGATTTTTGAGGATGTTAACTGTACGCTCTACCTTTCTATAAAAGCACGGAATACATGGTTCTGAAAACAAAGCTGCAGAGAAATGGTAATCACAGGGTGATTCCTGAATTCCAAATTTAAATTTCATTGTATTACAAAATTTAAACTTGAAAAATTCTATGAAGATTATTACTAAAAAAAGGCAAAAGTGTTCATTTTTTTGTTTTCCATGTTTTATTTGTGTAGCAAATGAGTCTACCTGTGACCCCCCCCCCCCCCACCCCCATTCCTAATCTCTGCAGCACTGTCTGTACATAAATATTGCATTATCTTAAGCCATTAAACAAAGTTAAAACAAGCATACACATTCAATTATATTTCATTGTAAACTTGAATATAATCAGAGGGTTAGGTATGAATGTTATTAATTCCACTTTCCAAAAGCTGCTAATATCATGAAAAAGAGAAAAAGAAATTAATGGTACAAAAATAATATTTAAGTAACAAGCACGCTTTCCAAGAATTAAAAATATCAAGCCAACCATATCAGGATATTTAAGTTACAGTCCAACATAACTACATTAAAGAATTTGTAAACATCTTTTAAACCTAACTGGAAAGTGGGGAATCAAGCTTTTTATTGTATCATACCAGCCCACTACTGTGGAAATGATCTACCCTTTGAGATTCATGTGTTCAAATAACAACTCAGACTTTTCTCTTCGAGGGGCACTTTTTTTCATGCTTTTACCTTATTGTTGGATTATTTGTTCGTGGAGTTTTGTTCTGTTCTGTAAAGTGCAGAGATTCTGTGCAATATAAGCACTGGAGAAGTAAGTAACTATTCATACACATAACTTCAGATCTGTGATCAATTATACCAGTGGGGCAGCCACCCCCCAAAAAGTGAAACTTGACTTCTAACGTCTACGGCCAAAAAGTGGGGGTCCAACGGACCTTGTTAATGTTACTTTTAATAAAATGGGGAAGTCCAGATCCCCGTATTCCTCCCATGGCTACCCCAGTAGCCTATATGATCCCAATGTTGTTTGTACATGTAAACATATATTGAGTGTAAACTAGCTGGTACCCACCTAGCATGAAAGCATGCCCACAGTGAACCATCAATCCCAAGAGAACCAAATGAAACCAAAAATTGTATACAATTGCACAATTCTGCATCAAACTGAAATGTTTTCCCTGGTAAAACAATTTATATTTCTGCATGTAAAGTGATTGCTTTTAAATCTTCTCCTACAATGGTTTAAAAGAAAGTAGTTGATTTTTAGCCAAAATAAGAGTTTAAGGAAATTATTAATTTGCTTTATTACAATTTAACTGAAAGACAATTCTAAGTTATTACGAAACAATTATTACGAGACAATCTTTAAGTTATTACGAGACAATCTCTAAGTTATTACGAGACAATCAAGTTATTAGAGACAATCTCTAAGTTATTACGAGACAATCTCTAAGTTATTACGAGACAATCTCTAAGTTATTACGAGACAATCTCTAAGTTATTACGAGACAATCTCTAAGTTATTACGAGACAATCTCTAAGTTATTACGAGACAATCTCTAAGTTATTACGAGACAATCTCTTGGTTATTATGAGACAATCTCTAAGTTATTATGAGACAATCTCTAAGTTATTACAAGACAATCTCTAAGTTAATACGAGACAATCTCTAAGTTAATACGAGACAATCTCTAAGTTATTACAAGGCAATGTCTAAGTTATTACAAGACAATCTCTAAGTTATTACGAGACAATCTCTAATTTATTACGAGACAATCTTTAAGTTATTACGAGACAATCTCTAAGTTATTACAAGACAATCTCTATGTTATTACGAGACAATCTCTAAGTTATTACAAGACAATCTCTAAGTTATTACGAGACAATCTCTAATTTATTACAAGACAATCTTTATGTTATTACGAGACAATCTCTAAGTTATTACTAGACAATCTCTAAGTTATTATGAGACAATCTCCAACTTATTACGAATGAATCTGAAGATCAAATTTTCATAGAAATACATTGATGTTTTGGGCATGACTGAAATCTGATCAGTCCAGGGTTTAATGCTCTTTTAACCAACATAGAAATTATTGCATGTCCATAGACTTAATCAAGTAGGAATCATTTATAATAGGATATTAACAATAACAATTAAAGTAGCTGACTGATGTACTTAATATATGACATCTGAAGTCTGATTTAATTTACTGTTTGAAATACATGTTGTTATACGATACCATGAATGCGCTCTACCCATGTTTGCTGCACTAGTACAATGTTGTGATATATGTGATGAGTAGTGATCTAAGTGAAGCTTCAAAATTTACTTATGTAATCGCCAGCTTCCAAAGTGCCGTTCGTAATAAAAACTTCAGGAGAGACACAACAAAGAAAAGAGAAAACATGTTATAATTGGACAATTTGGGCTACACTGACAAATTCTACATGATAACATGAAGTGGTCAGTCATGTCCATCGTCAATGACAGATAATGAAATATGATTTTTTCAACCCTAATATCTGTATTACTTTTTAGCCTTACATTTTTTTCTTTTTAATCTAAGCAGAGTAATAATAACAGTCCCCTAGCTTGATTTAAAAAGGGGCAGGGTGCTAGACTTGTTGAGGGGCACATTAATGCATGCGTGAAGCACTGCGTCTTTTCAGCGTGGAGTCCAGGAGACCCCTAGGCTTAGGCTCAAGCTCAAGAAAATAATCATACTTCAGAATTAAACTATTTTGATTGATAAGCACCAATCATGAGCCAAACAGGACAATTGCTAACTATGCTATCTTTATGTGTTCTGTATTTCTGTAAGGTATTTCATTTATGAGGTTAATTAAGATTTAACTTAAAAAAAAGAAGATTTCTTTTCTGACGGGCAAGGCGGATAAAAAGGGGAGAGAGAGAGGCAAGCCACCCCTGTGAAACAGCAAAGCTAGTGGTCTGAATAAAACCTTGCTGCATATTGAGGTCACGCAACTAAGCACAATTTTCTAGGGCCGTGTTCACACTTATTTCTGGATCATGATCCCTGACAATAAACTGGATTAATGTCAAGTGTTCTCACTCGAGTGTGCACTCTCAATCAGACCCGCTGCATGCGATCTGATCACAGGGCATAAATGAAGTTGAATGGAGAGTTATTGTTTGTTCACGCAAAATACACAAATTATAACAATATATTTGTAACTAACATGTTAACAGGACACTGGTCTGCTTGTCACTAGTAATAATCAAATACACTATACATCACAAATCCAGCAAATAATGAAACTTCTTCAAACTTTATCAGCCATATTAATTTAAAAATTTGAGATTAAAAATTGCGCTACCTAACAGTCCAGTTCGTACCCCCCGATCAGGAGAACAGCTTTGTTCTCTCGATTGGGGAATCCGTATAAAAGTATCCCACAATACATCTATCTAAATTCAAAGTTTGTATAGGTATAAAATAAGAATCAGATATGTTTCGAGTGAAAGGAACTCAACCATTACGGCTACTATAACGTTTTTTTATATAAATTTGAAAGCAACTTAGCCAATGTTGCCTCTACACATCCATATAACTTTAAAGAGATTATCTCACTACTATAAGCATCAACGATTAGCAAGCCACACATAAAATATCATACACACATTCAAAGCAACATTAAAATATGCAAATGCTTAAAACAATGGAGGAGCTGTACAGTATATCTAAGGAAGACATCAAACATGCCCCAACAGAATCTGTATGAAAAACTATTCACTCAATGCATATGTGATATTGATATATATTGACTATTTACGCATGAACAAATCGGGACATTTCATATTATGATGACAAATGCCCAACAATAAGTCAAATGGGGAAATAATTATAATCAGTAAATCTAATTTTGGTTAGAATACCAGTACCATAGTTATAATTTCTTCCTCACCAGATATTTCAAGAAAAAAAATTAAATTAAATTAAATCGAAAGCTCAAAATAAAAGCATATCAATGCGTGTTATTCAGATAACCTATTCAGTACGAAGCAATTTGAGGCAAAAACATTAGTCTGAATGTGTGATCGTTATTATGATTGCTACAATTTTTTTAAAACAAGTTTGTGATATATTCAAGTGAAAACAACATATAAAACAAACAAACTTTGAGGATTCTTTAAGGAATTTTACAAAATCATTCTCAATCAAATGTTTATTCAAGATGGTAAGGTTAAAGTTTGTTTTATTCAGATTCTCTCAGCTTTTGTTGCTCGTGATTAAGAAACACAAGATTTGGGGAAGAAAATGAACACTTTAAGGCACAAAGCATCACAAATTGATTTTCCTTAAAGAATTCAGCCTAAAAAGTTCATCTAGCTTTAAAATAGTCATTCCTTAACCAATGTTTTATTTAATTTTTTGCTAAAATTCCAACTGATTTTAAAACAATCTAGCTTAGCTAATATTGTGACATCAGTTTCTCACAATGTATCAGTTTTCAAAAATTCTACAAGATCAAGCACCAAACCTGACTCAACCGGCACAAGCTTTAAAAATCCGCTTTCCCTCAAATAAGGACATCACTTAATAAATATCAACACCTCTATTACCCAAATGAATACCACATTAAAGGATTAGTTCTGCGGTCAAGCATGTTTATCTTATATGAAAGAGGACTTTAAAAGAAACAAAATAGTAAAGAAAACGTTTAAAAATCTTATTCTGTTAAGGAGATATTATAGTTTAAAGTTTGGTATCATTTCTATAGAAACCACTGAAATCAGACTGGTTGTAGAGGTCACAGCCTTAGATTCCTCAAAGCCTTTAGGTATCTTAAAGAAGTTTTTTTAAATTTGTTTCACTATTTAAATTAGTTTTCTTCAAACTTTCTTCTGGTGGTATATATTATAAATACCCTTCCTAGATCAAATTTTACTACTTTTTTGACATATAACATGGTTTATAAGCCACAAAATCACATGACAAAATATGATAGAATACATAAAGACTTTGAGGAATCTGAGGATACGACATCACAACTAGTCTGATTTCAGTCGTTTCTATACAAATGATACCAACTTTAAACTTAAATATCTCCTTAACGGATAAGATTTTTGAATGCATTCTTAACTATTTTGTTTCTTTTGAAGTCCTCTTTCATATAAAATGCACATGCTTGACCACTGAACTAATCCTTTAAGTAAGAATCAATTATCTTACATGAACTGCTTAATCTATTCAACATTCCTTCACATATAAAATGCTAGCTTGCCCATTACTGTAAATGAGAGTGAATAAGTGTGATAATTTTAACACTATACATGCAAGTTGAAAGTATCATAATATTAAGTCTCCCTCCTCCACCTGAAGGCAAGTGTCTAAACATGAATTAATTAAAGTTACATCTACGGAGAATATCAAATTGATGAAAAATGTATTACAAAAAAGTTATGAAATTTTATTTCAAGTCCACCTATATTAATTAAGGTTAACACCTGAGCAGTTATCAATAATTCACGGCTAGTGACAAAGAAATTTCTTATTCAATTGTTACATTCTCCTGAATAGGAAATAACATCACTCCTTTAACCCGCAAAAACTTTGTGATAATAATCCACAATGCAGTTTTCTTATTTAAACTAGGCTAACCATGTGAAAGTTTGCACATTTGTGGATGATAAATTTCACCAATAAGTTTTCAAATTTTATTGTCTCAGTTCATTATCTAAGTTCTGATTTAGGTTTTCCCTAGCATTCTAAAAAAATCAATGAAAGTATGAAAATGATTGTGCTGTATTTTGATATATTATCTTTATATGCCTAAATCATTCAAATAAAAAATAAATTCACCAAGGAAATGAAATGGTACCATCAAATACTTATTACAAATACACTTCTGAATAATCTGTTCTGAAAAAGTGTACCAATTACCAATTAACTTCTTAACCAAACCCTTACTCAACGCCTATATGATATATATTGGTAGGAGTTTATGAGGCAAGTGCTGCACATGACATAGTTCCTGTTCGAGAGTGTCTAGTGTTGGTTAAGAAAAGAATTACATTCAAAGGAGAACAGTCTTTAAACTGTGTAAACAGTCTTTAGACTATGTAAAGTCTTTAAACTATGTTAAGTCTTTAGACTATGTAAACAGTCTTCAGATTATTTAAACAGTCTTTAAACTATGTAAAGTCTTTGGACTATGTAAACAGTCTTTAAACTGTTTTCAGTCTTTAGACTATGTAAACAGTCTTTTTTCCTTTGTAAACAGTCTTTAAACTGTATAAACAGTCTTTAGACTATGTAAACAGTCTTCAAACTGTGTAAACAATCTTCAAACTGTGTAAACAGTCTTTAGACTATGTTAAACAGTCTTTAGACTATGTAAACAGTCTTTAGACTATGTAAACAGTCTTTAGATTATGTAGACAGTTTTTAGATTATGTAAACAGTCTGTGAAAGACTATAAACTCAATTTTATATAATACAATAAGTAGTTTGGGGCATTTAATTTTGTTCTACAAAATTAAAGATGGTGGTAACTCAATTCCATCATTGTTTATCATAGAAAGCTCCTCAAAGCAGGTCAAAACTCCATGACAATTTGTGATGTAATAATTTTTGGGGGATGGGGGGAGGGGGAGGTAAATCCCCCTGCATCCCTGCTTATGTTTCCTGAGCTATATGTTCATTGGCTTATGGCCAAGCCTCAATGATTTGTCAAAGTCTGCTGCTGTCTTTTAAACTCTTGTAGCAGAGCATTAAAAACAAAAGGTTAACATGGAAAATATTTCAAGTGAGAATGATATCATAATTCAATCTAACTCATTGTACAGATGCAAATTAGATCCAATAACATCTGTATGCCACTGAATATATTGCCCTTTAATTCCATTTTACAAGCATGTCAATTTCTTCTTGAGATATTCCTGTAAATGTCATCTAGAACAATCACTAATAATGAAGATATCAAGAATAACTTTTGAGGATCTGGAACAAAGACTTGGCTGTTCCTATGGTTATAAGCAGTGGTGTTTTGAGCGGGCGTTAAGGGCAAGGGTGAGGGGGGGGGGAACAAAAATCTACACCCAGTATACAATATGTAATAGGAAAATAAACTGCTGAAAAAATTAATATATAAGGTTACACATCGTCCAAATTTGCTTATGACTTTGTTCTTAGCGAAATATCTTAAATTTTCTGAAATTTTTGGGCAATTTTCTTTAAATTTTTGTGCAGTATTTTTTGATTTTCAGGAATTTTGCTTCGATGTCCGGGAGATTGTCTTCCATTTTGGGATTTATCTTTCATTTTCAAGAAATGGTGGCAAAATATTTTTTAAAGTTACCAAAATTTCCATATAATTTTACCAAATTCCCCCCCCCCCCTTCCTATATGCCTTTTCTGTTTATTCCACTCTTTACCATTTGCCCCCCCCCCCCTTCTTTCTCCTCCCTGACACGGAAAGCTGAATACACCACTGGTTATCAGCAAACAAATATTGCAAACTTCAAAGGAACAAAATACTCTCAGCAAAAATTATGCTTTATATCAGCATGGGAACTTTTTGCAAGTTTGCAAAATCACTAGACAATTTTGTAGAGAAACATCACCACTGCATTATTTGTATCCTTACTCCACACGTAAAACACCATTGAAGCAATTTTGTTAGTAATCTTCAAATAAAATAAAACCCTGATGTGAATCCAAGTACATACTTCTATAAAGCAAACTATTACATGGGAACTTTATTGTTCCGCAAGTGGAAGCGCCAAATACTTTAAAACTTTCAAAATAATATTCGCAGAATTTTAATCCTGAAAAT
Organism: Chiridota heheva; assembly: GCA_020152595.1. Taxonomy (NCBI): domain Eukaryota; kingdom Metazoa; phylum Echinodermata; class Holothuroidea; order Apodida; family Chiridotidae; genus Chiridota; species Chiridota heheva. The sequence goes on from JAIGNY010000733.1 coordinate 2,867,419, forward strand.
GAAAGTTCATTGATAGGAGGTAATATTATCTCATATATTTTAATGCATATAAAAGAAAACTTGTACAATCTATCAAAAATACTGCAGATACAATGAATATATATTGCATGCACACACCAATGTCAGTGAAACCAATGAAAGGACAATAAAAGTCTACCTTACTCGTCCTACACTGGATGGTGTAGTACTACGCCCCGATGCCCTTTGACCCTGAGCAAGACAGGATTTGAAAGTAAAAGAACGGAATTTGCAGAATCAATCGTATCAAATATGAACATCTGGCTGGCAAAGGTTGACACACGTAGAGGCGGGAAGGGGGAGGGGGGTGGATGACAGAGAAAGCAATAACAACAAATTGTACACAAAGCGGGAGTAATCAACAACACTAGCCGCACATTAGACTTCACAATAGTTGTAAAAGCCAGAGTATTAAAGCCTTGCACAAGTTACAGCCAATCACAGTCAGTGTGATACAATAGCAAAACGCTTTTAATTTGTAGATACATATTTACCGGCCCACATGTTGAGAAAAAACAACACCAATTATAACACTGATGATGCATAAACATTGAATAAAACAATGATGCAAAAATATTAATCAATGATGTATAAATACTCATCAATGATGTAAAAATACTCATCAATGATGCAAAAATACTCATCAATGATGTAAAAATAGTCATCAATGATGTAAAAATAGTCATCAATGATGCAAAAATAGTCATCAATGATGCAAAAATAGTCATCAATGATGCAAAAATAGTCATCAATGATGCAAAAATAGTCATCAATGATGTAAAAATAGTCATCAATGATGCAAAAATAGTCATCAATGATATAAAATATTCATCAATGATGCAAAAATAGTCATCAATGATGTAAAATATTCATCAATGATGCAAAAATAGTCATCAATGATGCAAAAATAGTCATCAATGATGCAAAAATAGTCATCAATGATGCAAAAATAGTCATCAATGATAAAAATAGTCATCAATGATGCAAAAATAGTCATCAATGATGAAAAAGTCATCAGTGATGTAAAATATTCATCAATGATGCAAAAATAGCAAAATATTCATCAATGATGCAAAAATAATTAATGATGTAAAAATATTCAATGATGCAAAAATATTCATCAATGATGCAAACTATTCTTACACCCCACGACTGTCATTTTCTAATAGCATTAACAGACAGACGCAAATGTCAGAGCATTAATTTGACTACAGTATAAATAAAGTATTCAAGGAGTAACAGAAAATTAAATAAATACTTGCAGAGTTTCAAGCAGCACAAAACTCTTACTAGCCACAACATAAATAAAACGACATAAATGAAGGCATTAATTGAAAGTTGGGACTGCAAGGATAAAAAAACTAACACAAACATTTTGTGATTGATATTCACACATACAGCTGTGACTGTGCTGTGACTGTATGTCATTTTCTGTATGATATAAAACTTTGCATTGGTAGTAATTTTTACCCCCTAACTTAAAGCTGCCAGCAGACAAAAAACCTGTCAATATTCCATAATTCCTAGTGCAGTTCTCAAAACTTACATAAGCCCAGTGCTAGTTGATTTTGCATACAGGCTAGCACAAACCAATCATATCCTAGTGTCAGAGGTTAGCGACAAAATTATCAGCACCTGTAATGATCACCAAATTGACAAGAATTTTTAAAAGAAATTGTCCGAGAATCTTGCTAAAGAGGTCCGTTTTTATCTTAAAAATTGAGAACTGATTACTTCAGAACATCGATGCTGCAGGAAATATTTGACCTATTGTTAAAAACATAAGTAATGGAAAATTTGCAAAAACTACCAGTTATAACCATTTTATCCATCTCAGTCAATTTTCTTCTGTTATATAGAATCATTCATTCTTATCAATTGAACCTTTGAATGCTAAAGGGGACATCCCCATAGTTTCATTACATGGTACACACATGGTTCTACACCCCCATTCTCAAAGAAATTTCTTTAAAACTGCAAAAATAGACCCTTGAAGCTGTTAATGTCAATTTTATAGTTGAGAAGCAAATTAACATTTCAACAGCAATGTGATACATATATGTATATATAAATTAACCCATTTCAAAATGTAATATTTGTCCGATGGACAATACGCTTCATGCAAAAGTTATTGTACTGCACCATCCCTCCCAATCTGGAAGAAAAAGTGTTGTAACTTATGAAAAACACACTTTAAATTGACTCACAATGACATGATTTATCATTGAGCAACCATTGATCAAATTTGTCATGTATACTATTCTATGGTAACAACAGTGAAAGAGAGAAAAGACAAGTTTTTATGCTGCATCTGATTTTGATAGGAAAAAGTGCTTGACAGAAGCAAACATAATAAAACGATTTTTGAAATAAAATATATTTTAAATGTATAGAGTGAGCTTTGGAAATTATATGCCTGCTATATGAAACCAAACAAAGATAGATAAAAGAATTTGTTGGGCATAATAATCAAACTCACACTAATACAAACATAAAAACAAACAATCTAAAATGACCACCTTCTCTAAATCCCCAAACTACTTTTACATGCAAAATTCAAATACAAAATGGGTAACAATCTATTAAAGTTAAAAGCATTGCATTGCGCATTACAGCCAAAATAAAGTGAAAAAAAATTGTTTTTAAATAAGATTTTACAAACTTTCTGAAATGTTTGTGGTACAACCCTTGCTCTCCAAAATGCATGAACTGAGTCGTAACTCAAGACCTCAGGCTTCATCAAATTACAAGTCTACAAAAACAGAACCAGCCAAAACAAACAGAATAAATTAATCAACTGATCATTAAAACCCTTTCAGATAACTTAAAGGATTAGTTCAGTAGTCAGGCCAGTCTATCATTATTTGAAAGAGGACTTTAAAGAAACACAATAGTGAAGAAAGCATTCAAACATCTCATTCCGTTAGGAGATATCCAAGTTTAAAGTTCAGTCATTTGTGTAAAACGACTGAAATCAGACTAGTTGTGATGTCATAGCCTCAGATTCCTCAAAGTCTTTGTTTCTATTATATTTTGTCTGCAATTTTGTGACTTAAAAACTATAGGATATGTCAAAAAAGTAGTAAAACTGAATCTAGGAAGGGTATTTATAATATACCTTCTGAAGAAAGTTTGAGAAAAAATAATTTAAATAGTAAAAAATTTAAATAAACTTTCTTTAGAATACATTAACAATTGTTAAGAATGTGAGGATGAGGATGCCAACTTTCCATAGTAGACTTACTACACCAGTCATTTCTACAGATAAGACGGAGCTTTAATTTAAATATCTCATTAATGGAATAAGATGTTTGAATGCTTTCTTCCCAATTTTGTTTCTTTTGAAGTTCTCTTTCACATATGATGGATTTGCTTGACCCCTGAACTAATTCTTTCCAAACTTATTTCCACATTAAAAATTATAAAAACATAAAGAGCTTGTTTTATTTTGCTACATGTAAGAAACAGTGGTAATATTTGTACAATGGCTTACCGGCAGTACTGGAACTTCATTCCTAATGTTATGAAAGGATACACTGAGTAAAGGGCAAATATTCCTTATCACATCAGTTCTTGTATTGAAATTTTATTCTTAAATCAAAATGGAATTTACAATTTACATTCACTTCAACTTTTTAATGACAATGACACAGTTTTTAAAAAACAAAAACACAACATCAGATTCTGCATGAATTTCACTGTTGTCTTTAAAGAAAGAACGCTTTAATCACTTTCATTAAGGAATATTAAAAGAAAGAAGATTTATCCACAACAGAAGCCAAATAGACTGATAGGCATATCAAAAGTCAGGAAGGGGACTTTGTCCATTAAATTGCATTTTACCACTATGTCTTCTTAACTAATTTAAGAAGACATGCATTTTCAGAAATGTTTTACCATTTAATCACATTTTGACACATTGCCATATTTCTACTTATAATACTCTAAAAAAAATATCTGACACATTATAAAACGCTTTATATAGGATAGAAACTTAATAACACAGCCATAAAGCTCAGCATGCCAACAAACAGCAAATTACACAACAATCACACAATGCTGGGACACATATACAATATCAAACAAATATCAGTTTTAATGCATTGCTGACTGACATACATTTACTGCTCATTCCATTATATTAGGTATTTTTCTGTGTGCCAAAATGTATACATGCAACAGTGCAATCAATTAATAATCAATAATAATGAGGCTCCCCAGCAGTATTATGCCAGGCTTCTAGCCAAGGAGGGCTTGAAACGTGAGTACCAACAGTATTATGCCAGGCTTCCAGCCAAGGAGGGGTTGAAATGAGTACCAACAGTATTATGCCAGGCTTCCAGCCAAGGAGGGGTTGAAACGAGTACCAACTACCATACTGCAGGTTCACTTTTCTTACCATTTTTGTTTTGTTCTTATCTTTTTTAATACTTTTTAGTAGTTGGAATAGTTCGCACTTCACTATCAGTATGATAAATGAAATGGGTAAAACGCACAAAAAAATCATCAGCTCAAAACAGCTAAATTTGCCGCCACATATGTTGGGCCAGGTCAAGATAATAGGAGCATGGTTTTAGTCCAATAAGTTTAATGTTTCATCCTTAAAATTTGCATGAACTTGATTTTCTGAATGAAAAGCAAAACAATTTTCAGCAAAGAAACAGCTAAATTTGCCTAAACATACGTTGTCTGATTATCCTGCAGCACAAAAGGTCTCATATTGGCGTGACTGGACGTAGGATTAAACTTGGGTCTATTGCCCACTTTGTACCACTCGAGTCAAGTAGTCACCTTTTAGACCCTTACCTGCTTTGTCCATGCATTTGATAGTTTTAGTCCATGAATATCTTAAAAGAGTTATACTTGACCCAGCTCTACAGGTCAGGTCAGGAATTGTCTAAGGAACATGATTTTAGCAAAAAAAGTCATGAAACAAATTTGCATAGTAAGTTCATCTCCTGACTATTTTGAATGAGTTTGCAAACGAATGAAGAAGTTTTTGAGGTCATGCATGGGGTCAAATCCAAAACAAACTTATCATTTTTTTTGGCAAGTTTAATGATAAACACCTTAAAATGGTTTGTAATTGAATAACTTTGACCTAGCTCTACAGGTCATGGGGTCAGATCACGACTTAACCTTGGAAGCATGCTTTTAGCGCAATACATCATGACAATTAGATGGTATATCCATACAATTTATGTGGTAGGGTCCTTCTTCTGACTTTAATTTGAATGAGTCTGGAAATGTTCATGTTGACCTTGTTCTAAGGGTCATGGGATCAAATTAAAAATAATTTACAACTAGAGGCCAGTCTGTACCATATGTTGACTTACAATTTTGACATTTCCTTTGAAAACGACATCATTGTTTTGATGTTACATTTCCTATTGACAAACAAACTTTTTATATGTGACTGTTAAATTGTACAGTGTAAGAGCTTGCATTGTACAACCATGAATGAAAGTTTCCTGGACATGTGGAAACATTCTAAAATACTTTCCTTCAGGTAAAAATACAACAACTAAAAATTACTTTCTTGGATCAGTAATTTAGGCAAACTTATTTCAAAGTTGTGATAGTTATATAGAAGATATTTAAATTTAAATAATACTGAAAATATATATATTTTTATTTCAATTGATACAGCTCAAATGGTACAGCTCAATTGGTACAGTTCAATTGATACAGCTCAATTGATACAGCTCAATTGATATAGCTCAATTGATACAGCTCAATTGATACAGCTAAATTAATATAGCTCAATTGATATAGCCCAACTAATATAGCTCAACTGATACAGTTCAATTCATATAGCTCAATTGATATAGCTCAATTAATACAGCTCAATTGATAAAGATCAATTGATACAGCTCAATTGATACAGCTCAATAGATACAGCTTAATTGATACAGCTCAATTGATACAGCTCAATTAATATAACTCAATTGATACAGCTCAATTGATATAGCTCAATTGATACTGCTCAATTGATATAGCTTAATTGATAATTTCGGTGGATCCTTTTTTGACCGGGGGTGAGAGTAATATTGAATGAACATTTAAATTGAATACTTGCTTTTCCCTTTACGTACCTGCTTAGATTCCGGTTGGGCTATCTTGCTTTTAGTTGCCGCAGTTGTGGAAGTTGATGATGGGCTAGCTACGGATGATTTTGCAAGACGAGACTTCTCCTGTAGAAATGATAAGTATACTCATAAATGGCTTACATACATGCTCATGATTAGAGCATGTAAATTTATTTGAACACGACTTGAAAACAATATGAAATTTTCATGAAAACTGGATTGGGATTAAATCATTTAACCTTTGATATTTATGTCATAGCATCTAGCTCTTCATCTCAAAAAAATATTGGCCCAAGCCAACATCTGATCAACATTTGATTGAGTAACTATTCCTACACCCTCCACCACCACAAGAAAAGTGATAGCTCGGTGGTAGAGTGTCTGACTAGTACTTCAAAGGTACTGGGTACGATTCTCGCTATGGGTACCACTTTTTGTTCTTGAGCAGACACTTTATTTCCAATTGCTCCAGTCCAATCACTTATGAAATTAGTAACAACTTGCAAGGGAGTTGGACTGTGATGGACTTGTGTCCCATCCAGAAGGAGTCCAGTACTCTCATCCAATTGCAACAATAAAACCAAGGTTGCGAAATGGCTTAAAAAAAATACATATTTTTAAATCTGCACACATCTTTTACCTCATTCCCAGACAAAACAAGAGATTGTAAATTAATGTAAGTTTTGAGACAGGTATTGTTAACACACTTTGTTCAAAAGTGTTGAAGAATGAAATATATTACAAAGATGAGGCAATGTTACATCAGATGACTAGGTTACCTTGCCCAAATCACACTGACTGCCTTTGGTTGCCTTGGGTGGATGCAGGTGGCACTGGACAGAAGTTGAAACCACATTGTCTCCACTCTGGAAAAAAAAAAACACTAGTTAAAAGAGACTCACATAAAGTCTGGCTTTTTCTTTATTTTATATGACAGGTATAATCATTTATAAGTCATCTGAAGAAATTTCACATCGTACAATACAATATACATTAATTATGTCCATATAAACTTACATGGGAGTGGCCATTTTATTCATACACCCTCTAAAAATGTTGTTATACACCCAGTACAAATTAGAATATTAATGTATTTCTTTATAATCTATTTCAAATTGTCTAACTTTGAGAAATATTTTACCTTTGCATGAATTTTTATTGGTATATGATAGTAATGATAAGTAAGAAAATTTCGAGGAAAGTTTAGATTAATGATCTTTTCCATAATTTTAAAGAAATGCATTGGTTGGTTTGTTGGTTGTTTGCTTGGCTGGTTTTAGCTTGATGTATGAAGGTATTAGTGAGTTGGTGAAGTGTAGGCTTTAGAGTAGGAAGGGGGGTTGAGGAGAGAAGTGGTGGTGGAGGTGGTGTGGGTATTGGGTGTGATTGGGTTGTTGGAAATGGTGATGGGCTTAGACTAGGTAAGAAGAGCCAGGTGAGGTCGGTTTGGGCATGGGAGTTAGTTTTTGTTGTGTTAGTTGTGTTTGGGGGCGGAATTAGAGTTAGAGGAGACTACGTTTGAGTAGGAAGGCTTGGAGTTAAGGGAGCGAGGAATTGTTTCCTGGCCTCAGGGTAGGTTATGTTGGGGTTAAGGGTTTTAAGTTTTGTTATTTGTTTTTCCTGAAGCCAGGTGGGACAGTCTTTTCGAGAAGGAGGGATGGTTTGCTGGGTGTTTACCGCCTCAATTTGTGCAGAGTGGGGGTTGGTGCAGGAGGTGTTGTCATGGTCCGGGCTCCAGAGTTACCACAGCGCTTGGCTGTGGCAGGAGTTTTTCCGTGGCCATACCTCTGACAATTGTAGCAACGTAGCGGGTTAGGAATATAAGGGCCACCTGGATTCTCAGGTAGCCGGCAATGATGTGGGGGGGAGAGTTGGAGTTGCGTAAAGTGAGAAATATGGTGTTGGTGGAGTTTCGGCCCGCCTCTCTTTAGAACGACGACGGGCTTCGGGTTACATGTTGGTTAGCTAGTTCTTCTTGGAGGTCGTCATCGGTCATGTACGCAAGATCGCTGGTGCGATGACGCCTTCGCTGGAGTTTAGGGAACGATGGGGGTGACTGTGATGTCGATACCAGAGTTGGATAGGGTTTTGGTGGAAAGGAGGGTGGTGGCTTAGTGTGTCCCTGGTGCAGTGCACCAGGAGATCACCGGATCTAAGGGTAGAGACTTTGGGGAGGGTACCGACAAGGCCAAAGAGGGCTTTATGGATGAGGAAAGGAGAAACTTTTAAAGCTTTCCTGCTTGTTGGTGGCATGGATTATAAGGATTTTGGGATTGGGGTTGCAGAATGGTCAATGATGGTAGCAGGTGGGTCACGGGAGGGAGGGGGTCAAGGTCAAGGTCACTGCACAGGCGCTTTGTCATTATGAAAGAAAAACCAAGGGCCGAGAGACCCGAGGCAGCTAGAAAAAAATCGCGGAACCACTATATGGGGACCGCTGTATTAGTAACTTGAAAAGGGCGTGAAAAGTCGGGACAGAACGAGGGAAAATATAATAGAAAAAAAGAAAAGAAACGATCTCACCGAGGATAAAAGCCCATCCACTAAAAAAAAGAAAACCAAAAATGAAGTTATAAAACAAAAATGGTGCAAATTGGAGAGAAATTGGAGCGTAAAAAAATAGTTTAAGGAAATAGGAGCAGTTGTCACGTCGCATGGTAAACTTTCTTCGTATGTATATTTTGGTAAAAAAAATTCAAAGAAAATTCTAAAGGAATGCATTGTGTGCTAACACAGAGTGCAAATTACATCATCATGGGCATGATTGTAACTCAAAATTAGACAAAATGGCAGCACCATGTCATAACTTGAGATTGGAAAAAGATTTTATGACCAGGTTTTTGGTAGTTTGTTTACTTTATAATTCTCTATCATATATCAAGCTAGAATACTTGACTTTACATCTTTAAATTTCAAGTATGTGTATCATTTCAAAGCTATTTAAAACATGTTCTTTTATTGAAGAACAAAAACACACACTGCAATGAATTCAGCACTTTGTTTGTTTGATGAAGGCTTAACGGCACCATGACAACGAGGGTCAATTTGTGCCTGAGAGGTCGGATCATTTAGAGACAGGAAGGAAAGGAAACAGGGGAAGAATGAGAATACAAGAACAAAATGTCAGAAAGCTGTGATCGAGAGAAGTGCAGGGGTGAAAAAAAAACAAAGTAGAGAGAGGGGTGGAAGAGGAGAATTAAATATGGTTGTAGAGGGAAGCATGATGAAGGAAGGATATAATTTTATCTGGACTCATTATAAAATCATATATGAATAAAACATTTCTTCTCCCTTTCAATGCATGAAGGTCCTTTATGCATTAAAGGTTCAAGATTTTAGAATTTGGGCAACCTTTGTGATGTCATCAGATGAACACAGTTTAATATCCTTAAGTAATTCTTTGAAATGTGTTCTTCAGTTTAAGCCATTTATAAGTTTTATATCATCTTTGCTGATTAGACCCCTAGTTTGATTTAAAAAGGGGCAGGGTGCTGGACATGTTGAGATTAATGTCACAAAGCACTGCATCTTTTCGCGTGGAGTCCAGGGCCTCCTTAAGGCTCAAGCCTCTGGTAAAAAAGCTCTAGGATTTAGCTATAATCATATAATTTAGCTATAATCATGAAACTATTCTGATTGATAAAAACTAGTCATTAGCCAAACAGGACAATTGCTTACTAGGCTATCAATTTGTGTTCTGTATCCACATAAGGTATTTCATTTATGAAATTGATTCAGATTGGCAAATTAAAAAAAAGTTAAATCTAAACTTCTTTTTTTTTTAATACATTTTTTTCTGATGAGGGGCAGGGCTGACCCCAGGGGGCAGAGCAGGCCCACAGAGGGGCAGAGCAGGCAACCCTGTAAAACAGCAAAGCTAAGGGTCTGCTGATTACCATAGATTGCCCTAGGGGTATGTTTTAATATCTATGAAATCAAATGACCATCAAAATACATTTTAGAGAAATTGAAAAACAAAGGATTTACATAAGCAATTGAAGACTTATTTATCTGCCCAGTATGTTAACAAGTTATTGCACAATAAGGCCAACAAAATATTAAAAATACTGTGAAATAGTCAGTTTTTAACTGATTTTAGTGTGAGATTTTGCTGTATTATTGGTCCATTCTATATTTTGAATGATTAAAGTTCAAATTGCCTCTCCATGTCATTGGACCTTTAAAGTGGTCCCCACATTAACCTTATTGATTGATGCCATCTGTACATGAAATATCCTTATGGGCAGTACAGACAAATAACTAGAAAATTATTTTAAAATGCAAAGGAACTATAAAAAAGGGTGTCTGTGTCACAGGGGCAATCCCTCGTGCACTTCCATCTCATGGGGGAATGAATTGTCATTCCTTACATGTGGGCAAGGTAGCCTTTTTGAAATGTGTTTTTCTTTCAGAGTTTTATTTATGGCCCCTGAATACAGAAACAACTCTTTTGATCCTCCACTACATTTTTCTGCTATTAAAGGAATATTTCCATGGATATTCATTTTTTTATATATGATAGAGAAAATTTGTAGAAACAAAGTGGTGAAAAACCTGTGTTAATATCTTATTACGTTCAGAAGTTATAACAATTTAAAGAGTAGAAAGACACCTCGTACAGTATGTCTTTCAGCTTGGTGATGGCATCAAGGCAGTTCCAGCACAGTTCTTATGTATTTTTAATAAAGTTAATCACACTTTTTTTACATTATCGAACAACTTTTTTGGTTCATTATAGATAGAGATAGGGTGGAATATATAATTAAAAAAAAAAACATTTTTTTTTTTCTTGGTGTAAATCACATTAGTCAATGAGAAAAAAAAATCCAAATCATTTTTAAAGAAATACAAAAGACGTTTTGTTGACATCACTCTATGACATCACAGATGTTGCCAATCAGTCACTTTGGTTAAAATTCAGAAATACTTTAAAATTTCGTAACTTCTAAATGGAATAAGATATTAACATAAGTTTTTTCACCACTTTTGTTTCTAAACTTTTTCTCTATCATATTTGAAAAAATAAAAATCCATGAGAACATTCCTTTCATGACCAATGTTTTTGTAATAAAATCTGTCTAGCTCTCATCTTATTCAAATATTTGTGTGCCTGATTTTGCTCACCATGGCATGCTTCAAGTAATGCCATAAAAACACCCTCTACTTGAGTTTTGCACCCATTGTGCTTTTCATGTAACGGCGTCTTCGACTACAAGTAAATGACTTTCCAAGAAAAGACAAAAACACAAGCATTTTTTTGATATTCCTTTACTTTTCCTTGCTTATTAAGAACATGCATGGATAAAGAATATCCATGCACATACTTCAGGGGTACAATAGAAATGATAAATCTACTAGCGAATGGCGCTCTTTACCTGTGCTGGCATTGTTTCTGTCTGTGTCACCTGGTCATCAGTCTTGTAAGATTCACACTGGACTTCAGCATCTCTTGTTTTGACCACCTTTTCCTGTTGGTATCAAGTGAAAGTTTACATCAAATGTAAAATATACAGTAAAGACACAATGTTATATAATTTCCTTCCAACAAATCATTTATTACATGTATCCAATTTACAAACTCTAAGCGGGATTAAATTTTCATACAGATATTAACATTTCATTCATTATACAAGCAATTTTTTAGCTTTCAAGAAAATTATAAATTTATTAAATTCAGCTATCACAGTCAATAGTTTGTATCTGTTACTACATACAATTCAAATGATACACTTTCCTTTCAATCTCTGTCAGTCACTCCTAATTGGTTTAGTTGTTTCTAAATTTAGGATTTTGCAAATTGACTACAACACTGTTATAGCACTGTATGATACTGAGTTTCATACAATAGTTTATTGCAATTGAAGACAATGACAAAAACGTAACTGCAGCAGAATTTGAAGAAAATACTGCATGGTTGACTCCCTATAATTTAAGGATTTTTAGGTATTAAAAAAATCCTCTTAAACGTAGATCAATGATGTTGAAGATTGATGAAATCTAAATAATTAAAAGAGAAAATCAATTAAGTGCTAGAGTGGTCATATCACAGCGACTTAAAAGATGATTGGTGCCGTATTTTCATAACAATCAAAGCTGTCATCAAATGTACCAACGTATGTTGTACCTATCTACGTCCATTTGAAGAAAAAACAAATTGATGAATTCCTGTTGAAATTTATAGTTCTTGATTAAGCTTGTTGAACAACAATTTTGAATCTTTTTTACTTCCATATTGTTAACTTTAAATTGTTTTGGTTTGTTTTATCCTATTCAGCAAGCTAGTCTTTTAAGTCTAGCTACTTGTTGTTTAGTTTCTGCAACATCTCCACTAATTCCCTCACACTAGAAACTGTTGACAATAGAACTTTAAATTTTGGGGGGTTCTACACCCCCCCCCCTCTTCCCTTATGTATTTCTTCGATAAGGAATTTTAAAACCAGACCCAAAAGGTTTTGTGGTTCCAATGCTTTTTTTATATGCTGATTGATTTGCAAGTTTTGTATTAACTGTCATGTCATTGCACATCATGAAATATTCATTCATAAGCCACACCAAGCATGCATGATGCAGATCAATAAAATAGATACCTATAGACAACACTAGCATGTGCACAATAATTAATAACATTATTATAGCAAGAATGATGCAAAACAGACATACGGTTGATCATGTATCATATTTGAATTATTTTAGGTTAAGCCCCCCCCCTACTTATTAATATGCATGGTACCACCACTAAAACCAATAAGGCACATTCACAGACCATGGGCTATCTGTGTACCACATATGACTTGAATCCAGTATATCATTCTTTAGATAACGTGATTACAAGCTTTTTTCAGCAAAATCATATTAAGCCCCGCCCACTATGCATACTGATAAAATTCAACATTTTCACACCATGAGCATGTACACACTAGCTAACATCATAACTGTACCAAATATGACACAAAACAGATATGCGGTTATTATAATAAAAGCATTTCAAGATTTTTACATTAAGCCTCGCCTACTTACTAATATGCATGACATCACCACCAAAAACAATAGGGCACATCTACGGACCATGGGCTATCTGTGTACCACACATGACATAAATCCACTGCACCATTCTTAAGATAACGTGTTTACAAGCTGGCCATCACATACTCACACACGCCATCATGACCGCATAGGTTCCTGATGCTATCGCATCGGAACCAAAATTGGTGGCAATTTGGAAAACTTAGATACCTTGCTACTATATGTTAACTCAATTTCTTTGCAGGAATTTCCTTTCCAAAACATTTTTTTTCGTGAAGGGGGGGGGGATTATTTTGTGATAGTCCTGCAATCTTGCTTCCTAATGCGAACACTGACAAGAGAGCTGTCTAAATAAATAATATCCTAGTTGTCTGCTTACGCGAACATCACACTAAAAATTTTGTATTCCATTTCTTCATGCACCAGTGACTTGACTGAGCAATTGCTTCAGCTTATTACAATTAAACAACTAAGATACTCTTTAATGTAGCTAGTAAAACACAAGAATCTAGTGACATCTTCATAAACAATTTTTGTAGTAACATTTTGATTCTAATTGCTAATGGCACCAAAGTGAATACAATAAATTTAGCTAACGAAAAGCGATTAAAAGTAAATAATAAAAAAAACACATCAAAATGCCATCTAAATATAGAACATTGGGAGGAGAGTTTCCACCATATATACGAGAAGCACATCATCGAAGTTACTACACAAAGCAGCATCAACATTAATATTAATCATTAACCCAATACCATGAACGTCAATAGGTATGAGTCAAACTGCAAACAATGTACAACAAAACATACTAAAATAGAGGACTGATATAATTAATTTGACATTGAACTTTGATTTTTATCATGTGCATCCTATACTATACAAGCATGGCTCTTCAAAATCAGGTAGCTTAGAACTTAAAGGTATATGGAAATTAGAGGCAAAATTAGCTAAACACTTTTGTTTTAATTCTTTTTTTTAACAGGTCATAGTAACAAAAAATGTCATCCCAATCGGCTAAACTGACCATTTTACAGTATTCTAAAATCTCAGGCATCAATTTGCATAATTTATGCAAATTTTGTGAAGTATTAAAGGGCAACCTTTATATTTTCTTTTGTAAATCCTCTATTACTAAATGTCTATGACAGTGGTGCAGCAACAGTTTTTGAGTCTTGGCCATGCCCCTAACAAAACACTAGTAGGAATAGACTTTCCCATCATGTTAAGCAGGCACTGAGATTTAGGAAAGAAATTTAAAAATTACATAAAGATTTAGAACTGTCCCCCAAGTCATACGTAACAAATTGATCATCAACTAAAAACTGATCAAACTTGATCAACCATAACTCAAAACTAAAGGTGCTATTTTCAATCTGATTTCAATGCATTTTCAACCAATGTAGAAATTATTACATGCTCATAGACCGGCAATTCTTAATAGGCGGCCCGCAGGCCAAATCTGGCCCGCCAAACAATCCAATCTGGCCCGCTAACAATAGTCATTATATATTGCAACACAGTGCATTGCATGTAAATCAATCGGAATGAGATAAGTAAAAATCGCAAAATAGACCTTTATTTTGGTTTTTTCTTATGCCTGTGGGCAGATCAGCTCACTAAAACATCACGGATTATCAAATAAAATGTTATCTTTAGTCCCGCTATAAACTGATCTCGCTGTTTGTCAAAGGAAGGTGGATAAGAAAACCATCAACATCTGATGTACATCCTTCTAATTGCATATACTCTCAAATTGTTTGTATTCAGGGTTTGTTTTGACGGGTTTCGTTTGTCACATGACACTGGTTTTGCCACACGATTGGCCCATGGCCTAAAGTTGTTGTGAAATATTGGCCCTTCAATTTTTTTTATTAAGAACCCTTGCCATAGACCTTTAATTCCTAAGCAGTATGTACATGCTTAACAAACAGTGTATATGACACCAATCCTATCAGTATGTCTGTATTGACTAATGATAAGATTTCCCCAGTTCATGGCCTGCAAATAATCACAACACTTCTCAATATCTTCTGCCAGACAAACCCAAGTACAAATATTCCAAAAATAAACATTACAAAGGTTGTGAGATAGAGATAGGGCTTTACCAGGGTTGGGGCCACTTGTAATTGTATAAGTTGTAATTAAAATCATGCTGTAATTGTAATTGACCATTTCTGGGCATCTGTAAATTGTAATTGTAATTGACTATTTCTGCACAGCTGTAATTGTAATTGACAATTTCTCGACTGCTGTAATTGTAATTGAACTAAAAAGTTAATCAATACAATTTTTCTTTATATTTTTTGGGGGGAACTTTATCAGTCATAAGACTCCTTGAAATCAAGTCATTAAATACTGTTTCCTGTTTATTAAAACTCGCTTAAATACAGTGGGTATTGTTCAACTTCCTGTGGAACAAAAAGGTGCCTTTGTTTTCTATTACTGCATCAATTCTGACAAAGGAGCTAGCTTTTAATTGCATAGAGAGCTTTCAAATAAATAGAAGTATACAAATTAGGAGTAACATTCATGAGAATGGTGCATTCTAGCAAATGTGTTTAACTCCTTGGTTCTGTGGCTTGTGGTTGATGAGCTGCACTGAAAGGAACCTACTCTTTCTGACTGTGGACTCGAGAATCATCAGAAAATAATGCCTGCCATTTTCAGCCATTTTCAAACACCTACTACCAGTACAGCTGGAAATTTCAAATTAAAATGCAAGCACTGCAGCAGACTTGTGTCAAGATCCCACTAAGCAGATTTCAAACTTTCATATGCATATGAAGGTAATCTATCATTTCACTTAATGAATTCAAACAATTCAGTGCAGTATTTGGCATGAAAGTGTATCACCATGCACTACTGTACCTCCGGCAATGTAAATCACTAGCAAGACTAATTGGATTCAGATAAGCTAATTCATAATTACTTTAAAAGATTTTGTGACCTTGGAAATAGTTGTTAACGCAATAGGTTGACATGAAAATTAAGAAGACTAAATTAGATTTTCATATTTAGGTTTGAAAGAGAGTAACTGTTTGATTTTTTTTCTCAAGAGTAATTTCTGTAGGTTTGTATTGATATTGCATGCAAATACTGTGTCTGCACAATCTATCTACAATTTAGTTAAAATTTAAGGCAAACAGTACCTTGGGCATTCAGTAGTAGCTAATGCATGACAAAATTGTTCTATACAGCAGTCCTAGCAGATCCATGGGTACTGTTGGGGTTAATCTTCAGTATATGTAACTTGTGTGGTAGACAATACTCTTATAAGAATTTATCTTCCTGAAAATGTCAAATGTCATTTGAAATCTTCACATCAAAGGACTTTCCTACCTAAAGCAACAGAGCTGGCATGTCTTAGATACTAATACTTACATGAAAGTCATAGCAGTTTTTTTGTTTTTTTACAGTTTACATCATTTGAATAAAGTTTTTTCCAAATTGTAATAAAAGAACAAAATCGAATAAGTCATCCTCAAATTTCTCTCATGAAACTTTCTTTCTTTAGGTACTCAGGTTTTTTTTCTTTTCTTCAAAAAGGGACAGCAGACCCCTAGCTTTGCTGTTTCACAGGGGATGGTCCGCCCTGCCCCCTTGGGGGTCCGTCCTGCCCCTCATGAAAAAAAAATGTTTATTTTTAATTTTTAAACTTAATGATCTTAATAAGCCTCATAAATGAAATACTTACATGGATACAAAACACAGAATGATAACATAGTAATCAATTGTCCTGTTTGTCTAATGACTGGTCCTTATCATTCAGAATAGCTTCATTCTGAGATGCATGATTGTAGCTAAAATCCCAGAGCTTCTTCACCAGGGAATTGAGCCTTAAGGGGGCCCCGTGACTCCACACCCAAAATACGCAGCACTTCGCCCGCACATTAATGTGCCCCTCAACAAATCTAGTACCCGGGCCCTTTTTAAATCAAGCTAGGGGCCTGAACAAAACATAAAAGTGTGCAGAGGGAGCCTTTTATCTCTATGCATGACAAACATACATGTATATGTTTACACTTCTATATCACAGAAATGCACAACAATTATGCATGCATGATCATGAGATATGCTCCATTCATAGGAAATGACCAATCTTAAACTGCTCAAGCCATGCCCATCATTTACAAGGTCATAACAAAATTTTAAGCTCCGACATTGTAATTGTAATTTAAAAAAATTTATTGTGATTGAAATTGGAAATTTCTGTGCAGTTGTAATTGCAATTGTAATTACAATTGAAAATTTCCAGGAAGATGTAATTATAATTGAAAATTATTAGAGAAAATAATTCTAATTGATTTTTGTAACTGGCCCCAACCCTGGCTATTACGCAAGCAGAAAAGGGCTATTTGAACTTGTGAAATGACAAAAGGATGTAAATCACACCAAATTTCTTTATTTTGCTGGAAAGTTTAACAATTCACACTTTTACAGTAAATTTATTGCACCAAGAAACGTTTGGTGGAAAGCTACAGTGCCCAAATGATGAAAAAGATCAATCAACCATGTAATGAAGAGAACGATATAATAGGTTACAACCCTTCTGTACTGAATTCATGGTGAGGGAGGAAAAACGCTTAATATCTCGTCCAAAACATAGGTTTATGAAACAGTTACAGACATTGATTTCCTGTAGAGGATTTTTTAGACACAAATTCTATATTTCCTTTCCCGATGACAGCCATCCTTCCCTCCTAAAAAGACGCTATCCTTCCCTCCTAAAAAGACATCCCTCCTCCCATGCTATTAAATTGTAACACCCCCACACCCCCAGGTATTTACACCCCTGTCTATGTTATTATTATCATTATTTTTACATGTACAATACCAAGATGTACAGTCCTGAGTTTCAGTGAGTGAGACTACTATTGTGATCCAAAAAAATGTTCAGTACTTAACATTTTTTGCCAAAATGTAATTTCAGGAGCCAATCAGAAAGAGAAATGAATCAACAAACAGTTTTGAACAAATATTTCATTTCTTATACTGGAATTCCATTTGTGAATTTATTCATCTACAAAATATTTATATGTAAAAGACAAAAGACTTTAATTTCTCAATCATCTCATTTTTTATGATGCAATAAAAATCTGCTTAAAGCTCATCATCCGCACATGAGTAATACCACTGGGAGATACCATCAGGATGCAATTTAATTTACAATGATAATAATCATTTCAACCTTCATCCATTTTTTTGAAACATGATACCTACGATACTACACAAATCAATTCACACAAGCCACTTTTAACCCTGAGTACGCAACCACTCCCACACGGAAAGGCTAGCGTCATCATTACGAACGAACGCTCACGTTTTCAAACAAATGAGTTTTCGGGAGATTCACACGCAGACAAAGAGTAGCCATTTCTGCTCCAGCTAGCTGCAGGGTTGATCGGCCACATGGAGTTACTTTCACAGCTACGAGGCTGCTTTGGACGGAAAGCTTTTCATAATGAGTGGTGATGTCATATATATATACATCCAAGAGTCAAGAGCGTGTTCTTCACAGGTTTTTGAAATACTAGTAATATCAAAAACACATGCAAAAAGTAAACAAACTACCAGCAAAATCAATTTCCAGGTATTTCTATGAAAACTTGAGACGTGTGACCGCGGCAGACCTTTCTCTTTTGATAATATAAATCCTATGTTTTATTTTTTCTGCAACAAAATTGTTTCTTTGAATGTGAGCAGCCAATTCTTACAAGAATTTTGTTTTAAATCTTTGGCTTATCACATCATCTTGAACTGTGTGCTGTTCATACTTCAAACATAAATAACTTGAGATAGAAATAAGATTTTGACTTGATGTTTTTGGTAGTTGGTTAAGATTTGTATCCTCTATCATATGAAATAATGATTGTATTAGACTTTTGTCTCCTGTAAGAGTTAACTAGACTGACATAAGGAGATATACTGTACCTTATGCAAAAGGGTACTGAGCTTCAGAATCATGAGTTTCATGGAAGAAAGGTCCTTCAACATATGGTTGTACGTCACTGCATCCACAAGTACCATGGTATCCCGGTCAACATGATGCTTTGGCGTCAGGCGAACAGAACTGTTGGTTAGATTAAGCGCTCTGTAAAACAAAAGCATAAGAAATGACTAAATGTACTGTACATGTAGGTCGATAGCTTAGTCAGATAGGAAAACAACTACAGGAATAATCCTGGAAGGAGGGGAGGGCTATTTAACCCTGTGGGCTGGTGCCACTAGTTGCAGCTCTACTCCATTTCAAAAAAGCAATCTGACTAAAGCAAAGATTTTTTAGGTGGCTGTAAAGTCTAAACCTCTGACATTCACATTGAAATCACATGTTAGAATTGAAAAAGATTATACATGAGCGTCAACTATCAAGTCTGGTTTGATTTTATAGACATTTCTTTAACAATAGGTCATTTTATGAAATTTTGTGTCAAGGACTCAATAAAAATAATACATAGACAAGTATGTCAATAACTAAATTACAAAGGATTCAAAATTTTGCAGCAAGATTGATTTTAGGGGAGAAGAAATATGTTAGTGATTCAGAATGCTTGAAGTCCTTACATTGGCTGTCAATAAGGTCTAGAATTTTATTTGGGTTGCTATGCATGTCTTTTAAAAATGTAAATGGATTAACTCCAACCTACTTAACATGTTATTTGAATGTAAAACAAAGCAGTTATTCACTGAGATCAACTCATTCTTGCACATTCAAAATACCAAGAACTTACAGAAAAATCATTGGGGATCGTGCATTTTCTGTGGCTGGGCCATAAGAATGGAACAGATTGCCGGCCGAGATAAAATGTATAACCTTTTCCCCCTTTTTTTAAAAAGAAACTTAAAACTCACCTTTTTCACTTAGCATTTAAATGATTACTATGCTTGACTTTTTGCTTTTTATTTTGATTGTAAAGTGCCACTGATTATAGTTAGTACTGTAGAAGTGAGCACTATATATATATATATTGTTAGTACTGTAGAAGTGAGCACTATATATAAATATTGTTAGTACTGTAGAAGTGAGCACTATATATATATATATATTGTTAGTACTGTAGAAGTGAGCACTATATATATATATATATATATATATTGTTAGTACTGTAGAAGTGAGCACTATATATATATATATATATTGTTAGTACTGTAGAAGTGAGCACTATATATATATATATATTGTTAGTACTGTAGAAGTGAGCACTATATATATATATATATATTGTTAGTGCTGTAGAAGTGAGCACTATATATATATATATATATATATATATTGTTAGTACTGTAGAAGTGAGCACTATATATATATATATATATATATATATATATATATATATATTGTTAGTACTGTAGAAGAGCACTATATATATAGCACCTATTATATTATTAGTATTTTTTAATTAGCATTGGGTCTGAATGGAATGCCCTTTCACAGACTGTCGATAATACTACCAGTGTATTAACATCAGTTGAAAGGGCTTTTGGACTGACATATGAGGGGTAGGGGAGCTACATTACCATACACATGTAGCTCTGTCTCCCTTCTTCTTCCCACGCTTTTAGGTAGTAAGTTGTGGGACAAAGGTGAATACATTCAAAACTCATATGACACTTTTGAATTATTACAACTACCATATACAATAGCATGTACTGATGTGTGTGTAAAGTGTGACACATTTTGTATCATTTTTAATTCAACAACTGTTGGATATAAAAGTTAAGAGACATTGATGTTTTACTGTGTTTGTATTGAATCATGTGCTGTAAAAGTATTATACTAGTTTGTAGCATTCACAAGTCCATTATAAAATTTATATGGAGTATTTGCATTGTTATGACCCTGTGCATTAAATAGCGTTAATGCACGGCAATGAATATATTTGGTTTAGTCCATTTTCAAAACAGGTTATTTTTTTTAATAAAGCAATAAAATATATGTAAACGTTTCTTGTTTTTCTTTCTTTTTTATGCATGTTAAACAATCTAAACCTGAAAATGTTACAAAAAGATTAATGTTTTGGCATCGTGTTTATATACATATTTAATGCAAGGTTCAAAGGACTTTGCACTCGCGAATGACCCTCCTAAAGTCAGGTCACTCTCCTCGGGCCAAAGTCCTTTGCCCTGTGCATTAAATACGCTTATAAACACTCTGCCTCAAGATTAATCTTTAATTAATGTTCAAAACTAGTAAATAACTTTCAAATAAGTTGTAGTATATGAGCTATTTTGAAATACTGTACCTGTTCTGATTTGGTTCTCCCTGTCTATTTTTGATCAAAGCAAATATTTTTTAACCTGCAATAATTTTAAACAAACAATCCGTACAGCATATCAAGCTCTCTGCAGTGTTTAAATTAGTTTAAATCTTATGGTCCTGTGAGATTTTGGCTTTTAACTTAAAGTCACCCTAATAACCTTAATCTTTAGATTGACAGAAAATGTGTATTTTGAGTAACTTGTCACTATAGTTTCAGAAATTAACTGCCCATGGGGGTTAATGTGTGTTCTGCATTTCAACATGCATTGATCAGAAATCAATTAAATAAAAGATTTTTGCTTTGACTACAGCAATTTTGTCTCATTCATTTTTTAACACACCAGGTACATACACTGACAGACGGAGGCTGCCGTTTGTTCAATTCTGTATTGAAATATTGTGCATGATGACATAATTTCCCCAATAGGGACAAAAGGAATTTAATGTAATTCTTTATAAAAGTAATTACAGTTTTTATTCCAAAATTATGTGCCACAAAGTTTTAACAGAATGTTTTGTTAATTTCATGTGTACACAAAAAATTCCTTGACCCTAACATAAGATTTGTTTTCTTCTCATAACCCAGAAATCTTGAGGTAGATTATAAAGAAATACAAAGCATTCCACATCCTACCTACTGGGCTGATGACATCATAATCTACATGTTTTGAAATTAAAATGGCGGCTCCCATAGTACTATTTAGTAGTAGCATTAAAGTTTTTAATAATTATAAAAATATTGGGTTAGATTGCTTAAGGGGGGTATGAAACTCGGTCAGGAAAATTTGCTATTTTTAATTCTATATATGAAATAAGGATTATGGCAGAGTTTATGTCTCCTTTAAATGCAAGCACATGCAAATCTATAGATGATTTTGATCGTGGACAAAGTGCCATTACTGATCAACATGTACAGTACATGTACAAAGTATATACAGTAACCAAATATAGTATTGTACTGTATCTATATGTAACCCCAATAAATTTAACGTTTTTTACTCCATATAAGGGTGTTTCAGCTGACGTCATGAAGTCACATGACTTTGTTTACATCGTCATTTTGTCGGTCAAAACAACTGTCGTCTGCTGTACACTAATTAGACTTACATACGTTTGCATGTTGTTAAATAAGATTATTTTTCAAAGATAATCATGCCGATACCTTGCTGTACCTTTGGTTACACTAATAGATGTGTGTGGGGGAATAAAAAGACACTTTCTTGATTTTCATCAGATCGACGTTTGAAGTGGGTTTCTGCTGTACCACGCGACGTCTTTTAACCTATGGTTCATATGAATTGCAGCGAGCACTTGTAAGCTATGTGTGAGTATAACGAACAATCAGCTGGCATTAACGTTAAAGTTACTCTTCGTATACCCGGTGAGTATATAAAACTTCAAGGAAAATATGAAGTAAAATTAGAAGTGAACAACAAATTGCAATTGGTAAATTCGCTGAACTGGCGCTGGTAGCTTAGGATGTAGAATGTTTGTTGTACGTGTGATATGACTAGGCAATGTGAAGATGCGTGGAACGCAATGCCGCCGCTGCCCTTCAAAATGGAATCCAGTTGAGTTAAGAGTCACGTGATGGAATCCCTCTATAGAGCTTATGGGAGAGTTGATAACTGTTTGTGCCAATTTTATATGCCAGGTAAAAAATCCAATCTTCAGCAATTACAAGAAAGCAACAGATTTTGACTGTTTCAAAATCCTAGTATAATAAACTATACTAAAAAAAGTTTCAATCTCTTCTTGATGAAAGGACCCGGCAGACTAATTTAAGATATTAAAGGAATATCCTCATGGATTTTCAGTTTTTTCATATATGATAGAGAATTTTTGTTAAAACAAAGTGGTGAAAAAACTATGTTTATATCTTATTCTGTTTAGAAGTTACAACATTTTAAAGTATTTTTGGATTTGGACAAAAGTAAGTGATTGGCAACATCTGTGATGTCTTACAGACAATTTCAACAAAAACGTCTTTTGTATTTCTTTAAAAATGATTTGGATTTTTTTATCATTGTAAATGTGACGTACACCAAGAAAAAACAAAAAAATGTTTTCTTGTAAATTATATATTCCACCCTATCTCTATAATGAACCAAAAATCCACCCTACTGTATCTCTATAATGAACCACAAATGCTGGTTAATAATGTTAAACAGTGTGATTAAATTTATATGAAATACATAACTGTGCTGGAATTGCCATGATGACATCACCGAACTGAAGGATATATACTGTACGAGTTGTTTTTAAGAACATTTTTCTACTTTTTCAATTGTTATAACTTCTAAACGGAATAAGAAATTAACATAGCTTGTTCACCAATTTGTTTCGACAAATTTTCTCTATCAAATATAAAATTTATGAAAATCTATGGGAATATTCATGAAGTTTTTTTTTCCATCACTTGCGTGGGAGTTATTCTCCAAACAACAGTGACTACCTGTTGCTCGCCTGGAGGTGGAACTTACATTTAATTTTACCAAAACTAAAAAATATCAAACAGAGTTGTAATTTGTAAATGTATAATTTACATTTCTCATATTCAGATCTCATGCCAGTTAAATTCTGAAACATACTGTAACAGCGGAGTGCCAGAGTTTTGATGTACAATCTTGTATTAAGAAAGGATATATTGTGACATTACCAATTGTTGTTACTTTTGTTTGAAGCATTTTTTAAATTTTTTTTGAGGAGTTAAAAAAAGAATTTTATACTATTATAAGATTTAAGGTTTTTAAATACCACTTTCCAAGGGTATGCTCTTCTCAGTTCAGGATGATTATGCTTGTCCTGCTGTTTGCAGTTTACCGTTCCAAAAACAGAAAACACCGCAAACTGTTGAAAATTAAAAGCCAGTTTTTCTCTCTTATAATTCAATGTGTGTTTTGATTGGTCGAAATACAATCGTCCAATATTCATTTATACCAATAGGCCAAATAGTTATCGCTTTGGAATAAAAATGTATGCCACCACATTTTATTCACAAAGATGGCCTTTAAGATATCTGGGATAAGACCATATAGAATGCTTAGCAAATGACACCCCATTAAAAATCCCACTGTTTTGAGAACAGTACTTTTTATGCAGGAACAGTGAATATTTAACACTGTTCCGGTGGGTATTTTTTTCACAGGCATGTGGCATCAATGACCAATAAGTTGATTTGTGCTCAAAATAAAAATGTATGTTGTCAAACAAGATCATCATAAAAAATAATTACTTTCAGTAAAAAAAAATGTTTTCCCACCTAGCCTGCAATTGTCAGCACAATTAAGCATAAATACACATGCAAGGCTGCTTGCACATGTACGACTGTATGCAACTGGATACTACAACGTGTAAATATTAAAAAAACACATACATATTTGCAAATATTAACCAAAAAAGTAGTTGTAAATTAACTCTTACTCTACCAGCACTACTTTAAAAACACGCTTTGAGTCAAAGATGGTGCACCAAAGACGGCAATAATATCACTGTGTGGTAGAGTACGGGTTAAGCTCATTTTGAAGAAAGGAATTTGTCCTGTTATTGGCAAACAAAGTTGGAACAGTGAAATCTGATGCAGAACAGTATTACTTAAGAAAGTACTGTTCCGTGGAACAGTGGCAAAAAATGTAAATTTTGACCTCTGGGAAACCTTCTCACTTTCCCTTTGGATTATAAGTCAAGCCAGGGATTTCCGCCTTTCCTGGATAAAGCACTAATTCCCAAAGCCCAATAATGAGATCCTGGCTATATCATTGCCCCATGTAGTACAGTATATAAAGCACAGTAATACTTCATGTAATTTAATGTTATATTTTTTCCCTTTATCAAGTGATCTTTATGCACCCAGATCAAAGTGTGCAGTCAAAAGATTACTGATAAAAATCTCAATGAAATTATTGTTTTTCCATTCCCCCACAGGAAACTCTTAATTGCAGGGCACAGAGTAATTTATCACTGTCTACAGTATGTAGTAATTGAAAATGATGTGCTTTAAATTTCAGTGTTAATAGGAAGTGAAAGTACCATTGTCTTCCTATCATACTTAGTATTTCCTTAATACAGTATGTGTTATTGCTTTCTCCACAATATCACATCTAAGAATCTAAAATTCCGTGAATGTACTGTATGGTGTGGACACACACATGCAATCTTTCCACTTGAGAGAAAGGCTTTCTGTGGATAAGTTTAACCATGGAGCTATTAACTTAGTTAATAGCTCCATGGTTTAACATAAGCTTGCATGGTCTACTGGTTTTGTAACTCAAACCTGTTTCACAAAACCGCGGTTTCGGCCTGATTCATGTTTATAACAAAAATATATAAAAAAAACGGAAGTACCGGAAGAAAAAAAAATCACTGTAAAAAGTTTCTTTTAAACATGGTAAAAATCGGTTTTATTTCAATAAAAAGAAAGTTCATGCTTTGTGTAAGAATATATTTTGAAGTATCTTTTGATATATTTGTGAAAATATGTGATTTTAGGTTGTCTTGTTCTGTTGACTCATTCATTTTTTTTAATAAAAAACCCATCTCATGTGTAATGCCTATGCAAATATGTAGTTAATTTAAAATCACTGTTTCATTTATTTAATTGTTCATGCATACTTATCTGTAATTTTATTGTTATATGTATGGCGCCTTGAGCATCCATTAGGATGGATGTATGCGAGTTATAAATCTGATTTATTATTATTATTATTATCATATTTATGCAGATTAAATTAATAATCTCATTAAGAAATGAGAATGTTTGAAAATGCATAGTCATAAACATTACATGTACCTGTAATAAAAGGCTTGAATCCGCTCATTAATATCTCTTTGTCTTCTTACTGGGCTAAAATTTATATGACCACAACAACTACATGTATACTTTCATTTCTTTATAATCCCTTTTAAAGTCCTTAACATTCCCTCCCAAGTCCTTTTGTCTGGTAAAATACTTTGTTTATCCATTATAAATCCCGGCTATAACAATATCACAAATCACAAGACCATTCACTTAAAAATTCACAACCAACCCTGCCCTACATGCACTGTGCAAGACTACATTAACTACAAGTTACTACACATTATTGTGTATGGGCGTAACGGCCCATGGATATGAAATTTATGAATGGAAAGCATGACTCACGAGCATGACTTTTGTCAGGTAACTCGGAATGTGCCGTCATTGGTCAAAAAAAATAACTTGATTTCCACTGTATGTAAATCAGCGCAAGGGATAATTTTTTCCCATGCACCATTAACAACAAGCGGGATTTACATCTTTTTCACTTGCCGATAAGGGCCAATAATTTGTTCCTTGACGCTGTGTATCATATTTTGAAAGTTTTTAAAGTTTGAATTTGGGAAAAACCACTGCTATAAATAGCATGAAATTGTGTGATAATAATGGAATAACACGATACAAAACGAAGATCAATTATCCCTGTGCTATCAGTATCACTTACCAGGAAGCTGGTATGTGATATAATTCACAGTTAGATCGCAAGAGAAAATGACCCCTTTCCAATCTCATTTTCAATTTGAGTAAAATATACTTTTGAACAACTGCTCTGGTCAGAATTGTTCAGATTGAAAAAGAACAAAGGATTTCATGCATTTTGTTTTGAAAAATTTCTTCCATTCCTCTGTAATTACAGTATGTTTATACTCATAATAGCACTAGCGATAAAATCTTCCGTTCTAATCACGTGTGTATATAATTGACCCATGGCACGTGTGATTCGCTTGGGGGTACAACTTAAAGGATTTCATTGGTTTGTAGTGGAGCGAGTTGATATATTTTTTTTGTGGACCCATTAAGTGATAGCCTGCTGGTATGCATAAATTAATAATAATATCTCTGCATTCCGCTCTGCATATCGTTTCTTAAGTAGAAAGAACAAACAGAATGTCCAAATACAGATGTGTTTTGCCGTTTTATACGATTCTGAGTGACCAAAAATATTGCTTATCATTGTTAAATGTTTCAAATCAATGTAGAAGTATAAATCTTATCTGCAGAGTGCCGAAGAATTGATTTTACTTGGGTATGCGGCCTGGCCATGATTAATGTTTCAAAGAAATGTTCAGTATCAAGTGGGTGATGGGATCTTAACTGTAAGATTTTCCCACTGTAGGCTATATGCAATTGTACTGCATGATCAAGTATACGATGACTAGCATCGAATCGTAAGATGATGCATTTAGAGGCTTACTTTGTATCTGTTTGACAAATTTCTTTGCTTTTTACATGCAAGAAAATTTAAATCATCACTATGAATAGAAATCGTGAGCAAATAAAGGCATATAGATGCAGACCCCTAGCTTTGATGTTTTACAGAGGCGGCCCGCCCTGCCCCTCCATTGGCCCGCCCTGCCCACTGGGATCTGCCCTGCCCCCTGGAATCCGCCCTGCCCCCTGGAATCCGCCCTGCCCCTCATGATAATTGTTTTGTTTTTTTTAGATTTTATTTTCTTCTTTAACTTTATAATCTTAACCCTTACTCTCCCAAGGTTCCAAAAATAGAATAAGCTATTTCTGAAATTTTTGGAAAGAGGATTTTTTCAGCACTTTCTGTTCCATTTGTACCAAAACAAGTTCAACTTTTATGAAAGCTAAGATGTTAAACTTTCCAAAAATGTGCCTATTTCCGAACTCAAATATGCAAATTAGGTCATTAAATTAGCATATAAGGTCTCCAAACATTCTATCTTTATGACACGCTTGTGCCTTGTGGCTAAATAGCAAAAAATATGGATAGAATTTCTGAATCGCCCTTGGAAAGACCTTTTATTTGATACTATTCATGGATTTTAAGAATCAGAAGAAAAAATGACGCAAATATGAAAAATTTGGTACATTTTGACCTAAAAATTATCCTCCGATCCTGTGAATAATCTATCTAATAGTGTATGGCACTAAATTTTCCAAAAAAAATGCATTTTTTCCTTCTATGATGTCCAAAACTAATAGAATGCAGAAAAACAAGATGTTTACATCATCATTTGCAAAAAATAAAATAAGAAATTATGCAAATAATATGCAAATTAGGTCCTGCAGCCGAGCGTTCCGCTCTTCCTCCCTGGTTTTGAAGGCAGCTTTTTCCGCTGCAGTCGGATTTTCTTTGAGTGGTGATGGTGGCGAGACTGCAGCGGAAGGCCTGGAAAAGGGGCCTGGGCTCATCTTCAACGGTCAGTCCCTCTTCCTCTTGGGTTGGGGAGTAGCTGGCGGCTCGTCCTCTTCAAGCATACGCATAACATGTTATTGCATAACATGTTATTGTGGTTTCTAGTAGCGGGCGGCTTGTCCTCTTCAAGCATACGCATAACATGTTATCGCATAACATGTTATTGTGGTTTCCAACCTGCCCCATTATTTTGTGGTAACCGTGGGGACAGACTTTTACAGCTGGGAAGCCCGGGGGTACATACAGGGGTCCAAAATGTTTGTTTTATCGATCTAGTCATCACCACAACAGTGGCATAACCAGGGGGAGGGGAAAAGGATCATGGTCCCAAAAAATGGGGCATCAAAATAATGTACCGGTACTAGGCTTATATACAAGCATTTTCCTCTAAATGGGCCTGGGGCACCCCCAACATGTGTATTTTGCTCTAACATGGAACCCCTACTCCACTTTCCCCCATAAAATTATGATTTCGGCCCCTGAAATAATGGAACTTGGATTTTGTGAAATTGGGAATACACATATTTCAGTAGGCCTAAATTTACAATTTTGCTATTGGGAAATACATATATTTCAGTCCATTTAGAAATGTTATTATTGGGGTTCAGCTTTCATTTGTTTCATCCGGGCTATTATAGAAAGGACCTAAATCCTATTTTTTATATGTGATTTTAGTGTCCCTTTTACTTGTTTATCGTAGCAAGCAAAAAATCCCTGCTAATTTATCATTAGAATTCTATAAGCCTTATTCTATTACTACACATTTACAATGTAGTACTTTCGCTATTTTTGGAAGAAAACACTCACCAACTCCGTAATTTGGAACAGATCGCTATCCATCTCAGCAGGCTCTATATTCTCCTCTTCCTCAATCTGGTCGAGTTCTGATACATCTTCTTCATCAGAAGTACCTTCCGACCCCTCTGAATCATCATTATTCTGAAGAAAACATAGGAGTCGGAAGGCACGTTCAACGTTGTATCTCGCCATTTTGTTGTATCGAATGTGCGAAGAAAAAAAGACGCGAATTGACGTCATCATCAGAGACCTTTTAGGCATGTAGAGGGGGTGCATCTGTTATTGTAATAATTCGTCTGAACGATCTATTTCTCCTCTACCCGTAGAGATTTTAAAAATTCCAATACAATATTTGGGCCAGTTTTTATGATTTTTTTGATAAAAAAAGGTCAAAAATGGCCCAAAATCACAAATTTTGGCATATTTTCTTCAAAAAAACACAAACATTGACCAAGTACGTGTAGCAACCAACAATTCAAACTATCTTTATACTTTACCGGAAAAAAAAAAATTGAAAAAATATTCATGTATGACATTCGTCGTAATCTTCTTCTTTTTTTTTTTTAACGTTTTTTTAAAAAATGCACTTTTTTGTAACGATTTCACTCAATTTTTTTTAATCTAACCCCCCAACAAAATAACCATATTATGACAGATCTATTCAATCTAGTTTGAATGAACTTATTTGCAGCTCTATAGGATTTTGGGAAGGTACTCAAATGTTTTTTTGGAAAAGGGATCGTAAGCGTCACGGTCACCGTGACGCTGGGAGAGTAAGGGTTAATTAACCTCATAAATGAAATACTTTACATGGTAAAGAACACAGAATGATAGCATACTGTATTAAGCAATTGTCCTGTTTGGCTCATGAATGGTCCTTATCAATCAGAATAGTTTTATTCTGAGGTATGATTATAGCTAAAATCCCAGAGCTTCACCATGGAATTGAGCATTAAGGGGCCCCTGGACTCCATGCCGAAAAGACGCAGCGCTTCGCACATGCAATAATGTGCCCCTCAACAAATCTAGCACCCTGCCCAATTTATAAATCAAGCTAAGGGTCTGTAAATGGCCTGTCAATATGGCCTTTTTCATAGCTTTTTCACGTGACTGGCTTGGGACATCGGGAACTGCTTAATGTCTTTTGGACCTAGACTGACAAAGAGGTAAAATCGTCATCATTTGAGGGACAAATGGGGTAATAAAATTACTTTACATGCAAACAACATTAAAGTTTATTAATACATATGATTTTATTTATCAATGCCTCCGTTATCATTTTCAACATTATTTACAGAAAGTACTGTGATACAAACATTGTTAGCTGCTATCATATAACAGTGCATGTAGTGACTGTAATGCACTTTATGTTCAGGGCTCGTTTACATTACGGGTAAAAAAACGGTTTTCCGCTTAAAACCGGTTTTGGTTTTGGAAACCGACCGGTTTTACGTGGGAGCAGAACCGTGCAAGCTTAGTTTAAAGAGTCATGTGCATCATATATGTAAAAAAAAATAATATATTCAAAAATATCAATAAATGACTGGTAGCCGAATAGAAATGATACCACGCACTCAAATTCTTCAAAACTACCTGTTTTTAAATGATATATATTTCAAACGTATGTCACTCAAAAGCAGTGATTAATTGGAATCTAGGGAAGCACATTAAGTGTAATAAGATTAATTGCACCATTCCAAGAAATTTACAAAAAGATTTTAATCAGTGAAAACAGTCAGTCAGAAATCTTAATTTGACTCAACTGCACTCCTCCAAACTATTGCCGCAGAGATTAAAAAAGCAAATTGATAATTTGCATATTAAAGAAAATGGGAGCCACAGTATTACACCAATTGACATTGAAAGTTTGCATATTATCTTACACTATTAAAAAAAGCTTTACTATCGTCAAAGTTTTACACATATCGCATGAGAATTCTTGCTTCTATGGCCATCCTTAAAATATCGTTTGTTTCCTGTAACAAACCTTGCTCAAAAATGTTGGGTCAGTAGTAAGGAATTTTTTTTTTTACTTAAATAAAAGATTTCTGTATACCTTTTATACACACACAAAATACATTTCAGAAGTATTAAATTCCTTGAGTACAGCACAATAGGTAATGTAGGTATTTTGTAAGACAGGTAGGGTTACAGCCAACGAACAATTTCTTAAGCATAGCCTTTCCCCGTTTTCCATCAATTTGTGTTCTTACAATCTACTGTACACAATATTGCCTCTATGTATCACTAATTCTTTAAATACTGAATATTCTTTTAAGACCAATTTGAAGACACATCATTTAACAACTGTTTACGAACATTTTTTTTGCTCAGTTTATCTCTTGCACTGAATTTTTGTCAATCTATGTTAACCTTTCTTTTTACTTTGCTTAGTTAGAGATTTTCTTGCTCCATTCAAGATTATTCTTTTATTTTCATATCATTATTTTATAATATTTTCAATTCATTGTATAGCATTTTATATGGATTGGACGCTTTATGAATGAAATATACCTCATCTTATATACTTACCATGCGTGTTTATACACCAGGAAACAATTACAGTAGAAACCCAAATGGTAAACTAGTTAAGAAAAAAATTCAGCGCTGTGTCCCCCATGACATTTTTCTAAGAATCATTCACATGGTAACATCATTACATTCATTGACACCAAACAAAAACGTTTAATTTCTCCCTTCAATTACTACCTTCCTGCATTTTAGAAATTTAATATCACAAAAGCCCAGCAACCCAGAAGTTCTCTGTCTAAAAGTCACAGCCATAGGCTTTTTAATCAAATTAATTCTTTTGTTTTCTTGCTGGAGGGATGATTTATAATCATGACTAATCTACTACACTCTCTCATGGGGATAATATCAGTGGGACATAACAGTAAATCATATCAATCACTTTTGTCCGACTAAGTTTTTTTTTCTCGGCATAACATTTAAGTATCTCCCTGGTATGATCAACTTTGAAGATTTTCTTTTATTTCAGCAAACATTAAGGATTTATGTGAAAGCCTATTAGAAAAAGTTCCAAATTTTGGGTAGAGAATTCTTTGCATTTTGAAATACATAACTCAGCTTTTGTACAATAATGTACTGTAGATGCCGATTTATGGATCACAAAAGTTTGCAGTATTTTAAATAAATATTTGATTTGTGATGTACAACTGGGTTAAACCATGGAGCTAAACCTGAGTCAAGCCGATAAAGTAATACAAATTCAGAACCAAGTATCCACCACCATCTGCCTGTCCGGTTCCTTACTACCAGTAAAACATACTGTACTGTAATAGCCCAAAATTAATATAAAAAATCCAAACTCTGAAGTGTAACACCAAAATATGATAATAATTCAGGAACTATTGGCAGAGCTGGTTCTACAGTGAGCTTAACACTAAAGTAATTACCACAGAAAGGCTTTGTGGGAAAAACCAACCAAACATACTGTAAGTGTAGATTATCACAAAATTTGAATATGTTGCATACAGTATGTTTGTTATTGGGGTACGATCTTTGGCTGTAACAAACAAAACTACTTTTTTTATTGATGAATATCTGCTTGTGTGAATTTTTCATTGATGTAAAGAAGAGAAATCAAAGTATTTATTTATAATTCTAACGACAACGAAAACAATTAATTTTTTGATAAATAATGATAGGCCTAAAATGATAAAGCAAAATATAATTAAATTTCTAATAGCTGCATGAACTTTAGCAGACCTGCCAATCTTTAGGATCACCAAACTGTATTCTGGAACTACAAAAGTTGTATTTTTGATAAAAAAAGTGTACTCTTCATACAAAATGTACAAAACAAAGGTTTACTGTGGCTGAAAAAAAATTACCATTATTAAAGCCATACTTAAACATTAATATCACTCCAAAATTACCGCTTAATACAAATTACAACATGCCTGAAACACTGGTAAAACTGCGTGTATTACAATTTACACATGTAACGTTAGTTACTGGACCACATGTTTCGTTTGTATATAGGCACCGTGACAATCATTTATCTCTCGTATGCAAAGTTCTGATTGGCTACTCAGACGAAAAATTGCTGTTTACATCCCGTGCACCAATCACAGATGCCCTAGCTTAAGGTAGTGAAAAGTATGAGTAAAAAAATATATAAAAAATATAAAAAAATAATAATAATAATAACAATAATAATAAAAATAAAAATAGATAAATCATATTCTGGTGCCAAAAAACTTACAATCGTATTCTTAACATTTTTCCATATTAAATACGGCAAAATCGTACTTGTTGGCAGGTCTGCTTTAGGCTCACCACTGCCACTAGTAATAGTAAAGTACCAACTGTCACACTGCTACTAACAATTTAGGCTTCTAATTGTTAAAATTACCCAAACGGATGAAAACAAAACTGGCCAAAAACAAAGTTCCATGGTTTGAACTTACAGATACATATCAGTCAAATATCACCCTTTTTTTAAAAAGTCTCTCACACAAATTGCACCATGGCATACTCTGTACATGTACAGTACATACTGTAATTGTAGCCCATGCACAAACTCGGTATTAGTTCAGCTCTTAGTCCTTTGTTTCTGCATTCTGAAGGGAAGGTGATGCGTTTGTTAAGATTGAAGAGGTTTGTGAAGGAAGGAGAGAGGATAGAATGGAAACAAGAATTTTGAGGGTCGGTGAGAATGCAAAGGGTGAAGGAGAGGCCATTCTTGGTGCTTTTGAGGTCTGGGGGGAGTTCATTGGCCTCAATGTGCAGACTGGTAATGGGGCAATTTGAATGGCACCAAGGCAGACCTGAGTGCAGTGTTTTTGATGACCTTGATGTGTCTCAGATAAAGTTTGAGGGCGGAGCTGTAAATGAAATTACCGTAGTCCAACTTGGATCTGAGGAGGGAGTGATATAAGGTGAGCAAGGTGATAGAGTTGGCTCCCCAATCAGTGCTGGAGAGGACCTTGAGAAGATGGGTTTTGTAGCAGTTGGTTTTGAGGATGTTGATGTGGGAGAGATAGGAAAGCTTAAAGTCGAGTGTGATTCCAAGGAATCTAAGACTTTCCTTGCTGGAAACAGCCAGGAATGATGGAATCTTTAAGCGAAGGTTGGGGTGAAGGAAAAAGGAGTTGCTGTTATTGAAGTGAATAAGAACAGTTTTGTCTTTTTAGAAATTGAAGCCGTTTGTGTCACTCCTAATGAGCCAAGCTATTCAGGCAAATTTGGAGGTTATTTTGCTGGGTCTGGAAGCACAGGGAGGATGTGAAGATAGGGAAATCATCATAGAAAGAGAAGTTGATGTTAGGGGGAGGACTTTGGTAATGCTGTTGATTTTTAGAATAAAGACTTAGGGAGAGGATGCTACCTTGAGGGACTCCCAGGTGTTGGGTATGCTTTTGTGAGTAGGTGTTACTGTACCTATACATACCCTGAAACAGCGAGAGGGGAAAGAGTTCTGGATGAAGGTTGGAAGGAGACCTCTTGAGGCCGGAGGAGTATATATCCCTGAGAATGCCATATTGTTAAGGTGGTGTCAAAGGCCTTTCGATATCAAAGAAGATGGAGATGGTGTGGTGATTTCTGATGAAGACTTCTCGGACATATGTGTCTAGTTTTAGAACATTGTCTAGACAATTGCGGTTTTTCCTGAAGCCGTTCTGATAGAGGGTGAGGATTTGGTCTTCTCAAGGTACCAGCATAGTCTGTAATTGATCATATGTTCCATTATCTTGCAGAGGCAGATGAGAGCGATGGGGTGATAGTTGTTGGCAATGGTCCTGTCTTTGTTGGACTTAGAAATGGAGATAATGGTGACCTCTTTCCAAAAGTTGGGGAGAGTTTTGGAGGACCAAGTGTGGTTGTAAGTCTTGATTAAGATGTTGAGAGAAGTCCTTGGAAGATTTTTGAAGAGGTTATAGTAAATACCGACAGGTCCTTGGGAAGACGATCTGGACTTTTGGAGGGATGAGGAGAGCTTGGAGTACGCGAACGGAAGGTTGTATGTCTCTTGGTTGTTTGACTGGAAATTGAGTAAGTTTCCTCAGCCTCAGTTTCCAGGTTACAAAAAGAGTGAGAAAGATTCTCTTTGCAGGAGGTTTTGGCTAAGCTTGGGTGATATTTCGATATTAACCTATATCGATATGGCCGATATTGAGTTCAAGGGTCGTATCGATATATTGATATTATGTTTTTTCAATGATACACAATACATCAAACATCCAAGTATTTTTCATTTAACAGCCACAAAAAGTTAATAAATTTCATTTGTATCAAAGTTTCAGGCAATCAGTTATGATAAAACTTTACTAAAACATTAATATTGTGATAACAATTACCCCCAAATCCTTCCATAACCAAAAACCACTTCACTCGCGGAGTACAGAGGCATTGCGCAATACTTCAACTTTATACTTGATGGCTTACGATGTTTAGACAACAAAAATCATAAGATGTTGAATCCTCAAACATTGTGTTAAGTTTCCTCAAAAGGAATACTGAATCTGAATTTTCATATCAAACAGTCATTAATTGACAAATTACTGACAAATCTATGAATTTTTTCTCACTATTTTGTTCGTTCAGAAAGTCTAAGTAAAAGTGACAGACTGGTCTTGCCAGATTGATCAGATAATGTACAGTGCAGTAACTATGTATGTACACACAGTATCACTACTGTACAGTACTTTACTATGTACACACATACCATCTACCACTGTTTCTTTTGAGTGACAACATTCGTGCGATGATTGAAGCAGACTAGAAATTTGATATTATGCATTTTATATGGACTTCTGAATGTCTAGAAGTCCATCAAGTGCTACCAAAACAATGCCTTTTCAGTACAACTGTAATACGAGGTGATTATAGAATTTTAAGAAGAATTGGAGCCAATTTTTGTAGGGCATACAATGTAGGCCTAATACCAGTTCCGCAACATTTTTTTTTAAAAAGAATATGCTGAGGTCTAAACTTTTTCAATGTTTCTGTGCTTGATCTTTGAGATAAAAACCATGTAAAGAATATTTTTAAACATAGTGGGTGTTTATTTCAAGATGATATAAATATATTTTGCAGTGATTTCTGTTAAATTGTACAAAAAGTTTTACTTGCCTTTTTTTGAGCCAAGATGAGATAACCTTGCCCAGAACAGAACATATGATTTACGTATTGACGTCCTATAATTTGCATATCCATATTTTGATATTATCGATATTTTTCAGGCGATATATCGATATTGCATAATGCGATATATCGATATTGCATAATGCGATATATCGATATTGCATAATGCTCAATATCACTCAAGCTTAGTTTTGGCATAGGTGGAGGCTAAGTAGTCTGAGATGTTGTTGAGGTCATTGATTTTGATGTTCTTATGGATGAGACGAGAGATATTGATGACAGTACTTTTCCCTTTATAGTTATAAATCATGTTCCAGACTTTGGCGGGGGAGGTTTGGAGATTCAAGGAAGTTTTTTTGCCAAGTTTTTTTTTCTGCAATCCATAGTGAAGCAAGGTTTGAAGTTCTTTGGAGTGAAGGTGGAGGTGGGGATGGAGAAATTTGCAATTTCCAGAACTTTGGAAGTAAAAAGATTGACTGGATTGACAGAGAGAAGGATTTCATTAGTGATAGAGATGTTGCATGAACTGGAGTGAAGATTCCAGTCAGCTTGGTGGAATTTCCAATTGGTAGGGAAGGTTTAAGATGAGGGGGGAGGGTGGAGATGATGGTGGGAAAATGATCGCTGCCGTAAAACGATTGGTTGACCCTCCAGTCCGAGAACTCTACATAGGTCGCAGATGGTCAGGTCGATGCTGGTGAAGGTACCTGTTCCCAAGTGTGAGTAGGTAGAAGATCTGCTATTGAGAAGACAGAGGATGTGATGGTTGAGGAGGTTTTAAATCAGTTTTCCTCTGGCTGTAGAGGAGCCCAAGAGAGGGTTGTGAGCAATAAAGACACCCACGAGGATGAAAGGTTTAGGAAGTTGAGAGACGAGGTTGTCAAGGTCGGTGAAAGGGGGAGGCCATAAAAGGAATGTAAAGGTTGTAAATGGTGATAATTTTGTGAAGGGTCACAAGACGGCAGAAAGTTTGGAGTGAATAGGGATAAGGCTCGAAGGGATATTATCCAGACATAGATGGAAGAGCCGCCACAAGCTTTTTTAGCATTCTGGGAGATACAGTGTGTCCCTGAGTAATCTGGGATAGGGAAAGAGTCAGGGGAGGATAAAAAGATTTTCTAAAGATAGATAATAAAGGGGTTGAAAGTGGAAATGAGAAGTTTGAGTTCTTCAAAATAAGTGGAAAGTCTGTGACAGTTCCATTGTATGAAGTCAGTGGCCATTAGTGACAGTTAAGGGGGAGGTGGTTCTGAGGGGCCCGGGTCTAAAAAAGGCTGGCCGATTTCTAGTCTTGGAATGGTTTTTGATTAGTGGAGGGGAGGGTTACAGAAGAGGAAAGTTGGACTGGGATGTTCCCATTCTTGTTGTAAGATGCTTTGGAGGAGTTGGTGGTAGGTGGGTGATGTTCTGAATTGGGATGGTTAAGTTTCTGTTAAGTCTTGGAGGAGCTTCTGTCGGTGTTGGACTGGGGTTTTTCCCCTGAGAGGTGAG
Organism: Chiridota heheva; assembly: GCA_020152595.1. Lineage (NCBI taxonomy): Eukaryota > Metazoa > Echinodermata > Holothuroidea > Apodida > Chiridotidae > Chiridota > Chiridota heheva. The sequence goes on from JAIGNY010000733.1 coordinate 2,905,386, forward strand.
GGGGTGGAGAAAGGTTTGGGGAAAATTGAAAAGGTTTTTGTTGGTTGATGGGGGTTTTCTCCAGAAAGAGTGAGGAAGGCTGCTAATTGATGTGGATGTGGAAGAGGTTGAGCTAGAAATAAAAGTGGGAGGGGGGAAAGTGGCCTTCTCCTGGTATGATATCTTGTCCACCCAACCAGAATATATTCATCTGGACGCCCTTGGAAAGAGTGCGGGGGCGGTAGAAGATGGGGTTGTTGAGGCTAGTTGTGGTTGGTTTGTTGGTAGGGTTGTTGTGTGTAAGAGCTTGGGTGAAGATGAAGGTGTGGGTGTTAAGTTGGTTTGAGGTTTTGCAGTCAAGTATTTTCCTGGCTTCAGGGTATAAGATGTTTTGTAGGGTTTTAATTTTGGAGACTTCTTCTCCAGCACAGTAGATTGGCTGCTCAAACTGCAACTATGGTCCTGGCTGAAAAGGTGAAGGATTTGGGTACATGATGTCACATCTAGTCTGATACAAACCATTTCTACACAAAGTTCAAACAGCTTTAACATGAAACTTTTCTTTTAGGATGACAAACAACAAAATGTTACCATTTTTTCTCCTTTCGGTGTTACCTATCATATACTGTAAGAAGAACATGCTTCAACACTTATTTATCCTTAAAATTGAAGCAAGAAATGTTACTAAGTACTATACTGTATATCAAAATCATATCAAAGCTTGTTTAATCAAATAATATAGAATAACTCAAGGACTTACCTGGTGGACAGCGACGTAGATGCACTGTCTTCGCTACTGTCAGACATCTTGTGCCGCAGTTTAACGTTACTTACAGCATTCGTCACAGCCGAGCTAGAACTCCTTTCAGAATGAGCACGATTGTTAATCGTCCGCGAGGAACTTCCAAGTATTCCCACAGACTCCTCCTGAGACTGACTATCCATAAACGTAGAGTCATCCGTAAACTGTGAATCACACATCAAATCATCCGATGCCAGTGAGTCCAGCTCACTGGAATCAAGAGACGCGTGCTGTTTTTGGAGCTGCCTTTTAGCAATCTCACTAGATGACATTTCAGAGTAACTCGAGTCAAATGTTTGGTCATTTTTCACGCAAGGATTGCTTATAACAATGTAATCACCCCCTCCAAGTTTACTTGGGAGCTTGGTGGACGGTTTTTCAACCTGGAATGTTGTACCGAGTGATGCCTCTTTCACAGATGAACTGACAGTACCATTCGCCTGAATGACTTTGAAATGATCACCTTTCGAAGATAAAGCAGAAATCTCTTTTGACATCGTTGAGGTGACCTCCTCTGTGATATAAGAGAATTTGTCATTACATGACTTTTACTAGATTTCGGTCCACCTACTGGTATTACTGCAGTTCCACTAATTGAATCATTTGATTCCTTTATTACTTTTTCCAAACAAACTTTGGGAGATTTTCCTTCATGACATAGCTCGCTTTCTGTACGTGTTTCAGACTTACTTACAGTTACTATTTTATTAATAGAATTTATTTGGGTTCCAATCTGAAATACTGGAGCTTTTGCTTCTTTTTCCTGAGACACCCGCCCATCGGTACTTGCAGACTGTCTCACCCAGGGAGAAGCAGTTGGAATTGGAGATGCTGTGACATGGTCATTTGTTTTACTGGTTGATAACTTCGGCATGGGGGTTGAAGTACTGACAAACATCCGAGGTGACGAATGTGTTTTAAGTGGACTCGATAGAGAGTTACCCTCCTTCACAACAGTCTTGTTCAAACCATCTTGAATTAAAGTATCACCTCCTTCATTTTTGTTTGTATCGTTCTGTTGTACAACTGCCCTTTTCATTTCTGGAGTGCTCGTAGATGTTACCTTGACAATTTTGGCCTTGTCTTCCAGAGAAGGTGAGAGAGAGTGCATGATCCCCCCACCATCAGCTTTAGAGTCCCCACTGTCTGATACTGGTACATTGGTTCTATTCTTCCCCGTCTGCTCTTCGCTGAAGATACTGTGATAAGGTCTGGGCATTCCCAGAGCCCTTGTATGATCAAGGTTTGGTAGTTCTTTTTGGAAATCAGACACCTTCACTTTAACATCACAAGTTTGGGTGGTTCCTTTAGGATCTGTGTCTGAAACTCTACTGCTTTCACTTTTACTGTCATTGAGGCTATTTGTTGAGACCTTCTTCTGCTTCACATTTGACTTGCCTGACTCTCCTTCAGTAAGCTAAGTCTCTTCTCGTAGCCTGCGATTATATCGGAGGTCGAGCGTGTGCGACCAGTGAGTCCCTCCATACTACTCTGGCGGGATATGTCTGTTGAGCTTTCCCCATCTCGGACCTCTGATGTCGTGCTCTCTGCAGAATGTTTCCCTTTCTTTTCTTTCTTTGGAGATGAATTTGATGATGAATGTTTTGGGAAGATTTGCTCTTTTTCTTTCTAAAAGATGGCAATCTTGCCATGAAAAAATTCTTGGATTTCGTGTCCTTTTCACTCATTTTGCCAGGCTTAAACTTCTCCTTTTATTTAAAAATTGCTGGATGCCTGAAAAGAAATAAAAGAAACAGTTCAAACTCAGATAGGTCAAATTTATACATGTAACAGAGAATATCCCCAACATTGTTAAATATCTAAGTATCAAAAATGACAAAAAGTAGCAAAAATGCTTGAAATAAATTGACTTTTGAATTTCGAAGGCCTGCAGTCATCTACATACAAATTTGCAAAGACATGTTATAGCACCAACTGAATAACTCTACATTGTGTTGATATGTAAATCTACTGATTTAAATGCAGATGTCTAAATACTTCAATGGAGTCTAGCCGACTGTAAGACCAAAAACCAACATTTTCATGGGAAAGATGTTTAATTAGTTGAAAATTTCTCATATAATACAAAAACTATTAAAACTTTCATCAGTCTTAAAACTCAGAAAAGAGTTTCACAAAATCTAAAGACAAGTATCATAGAATACAATCTGATACTCTTCACAAAATCATAAATCAACAAAACATAGTAGATCTAGGGCAGCAATTCTAGTTATCTAATGTGTAAATCCTATTTCCAAATAGTCCTTTCCCCAAGAAGATACAGCAATTTGATTTCAATATTATTGATATCAATTTTTTAAACATTTAAATTATTTATTCTCCATGAGCATTGTCAGAAAGATGAAATTGAAGTCTGGTATAAAGGGAATTCTTTTCTTAATATAATCAATGAAAAATAACAAAGTGCTGTTAACTTTTTAGTATTCATCATCAATGATCAAGTAAATTAAAAAAAAACATTATGGTAAAATTTTGTACAATGTTTCACTGATGTGATAATGTAAATTTGAATTGAGTGCGAAAATCAACAAGCTTTATCTTGTCAAATTACAAGGTTAAAATGTTTAATTTAATTTGTTCGAATGAATTGAGGGAATAGGGATGCCTGTATTAACTAATGTACTTGTCAGTTATATGACTCACCCTTACTACCCCCGGAAATGTCAAAGGTGAGTCATTGACATATGAAATAGTGACTCACATGTGCGTCATTGTCAAAAATTGTCAGTGGCATAAGTGAATAAGGGGTGTGTCGATGTACAGTTGTACATGTTTTGTCCACCCACTTTGGTGCAATGACTAACCTTGTCCGGGGGTGTAGGGGTGAGTCATACCATTGACAAGTGCACAAAACTGTACTAGGCCTATTATATCACTAATCTGTATATTGAATGGCCCGCAGTTCAAGTGGGCCCGAAGGTTGTGCACCTCAATATCTAATAAATTATTTCTCCTACTTCAACAAAAGATAACATCAAACTCATGATTTCATTTTCACCTGTTAATTTGATCATTTTGAATAAAACAAAGACTATATTTTAATTGAATAAGCACTTTGGAAATTAACATTTTTCAAATTCTGTATTTTCGTTCAAGCCTTTGAAGTTTTACAGTGGTAGCCCAGGCTGGAAAACATGTAACTTAGGCCTAGGTTACGTTAAAGATCTTCAGTGTGGGGATTGATCAGTTATGACTAACTCTGGGCGTCTTTGATTTTTTTCATTTTTAGTGGTGGTGTTAGTTTGGGCTTTTTATGGGATGACCCTTCTTAACCCATAATCATGTTATGCTATGAATAATTCTGGGGTAAATTTACATCAAATCTATACAGAAATACATTAACAGAATACGCCACCATCACTCGCATGGCGTAAGCAAGGTTTTTTCATTTTCTGGTGTAAATCTTTGGCATACAGAAACAAACTTTTTAATGTGGGACTGGTAGCCCCAGAGTAAAAAGTTTGTTTTCTCCACGCCGAAGGTCACAGCATAATTTTTGAAAAGTGAGCTATTTTTGCCAGTTTTGTTCATACCACTATAATTCTAATGTATTTTTTATAAATCTGAGAAGAAAAAAATTGGCTAAGCTCCACGCCGAAGATCTTCCGCATAATACACCACAGGTGTTCCTAGCGTTACGTCAACCTATACACCTAATATATTTATAAGAAAAAAAGGTAGGTCACTTTATAACGCAACTTTTGAACCGTATAAGAAAATTCCTTTTTTTTGACCACTCACGAATCTTAATTACATTTTTTGACTCAACTCACATTTCTGGATTCCTTCTTCATTTCTGAATCTGAATCTGAAACGGTTAAGTCGGCAAAAATCCTTCAAGAGGACATAAACGCCAACCGAGCGTAAAAAGTATGAGTAAAAAATAATAAAATAAAAAAAACTAGTTAGCAATACAGGTGTTAGTAAGTTTAGCTTTGAAACAGTTGAGACTTAGTGCATGAACAATGTCTGACGGTAAAGCATTCCAATCCTTTAGTGTGTGAGGGAAGAAAGAGTGTTTATATACATTCTTTTTAGCATAGGGAACCTGGAAATTAAGGTCATGATTATTTCTTGTATTAGTTCTAACGGTGGGGATAAGTTCATCTTTATTGATGGCGACAAGATTGTTATTGATTTTATATAGCATGTAGCCGGGTGTTGTATCGTCTTGTTTTAAGCAGGGGCCAATCTAATTTATAAAGCATGTTTTTTACACTGGATTTATAAGAGTAGTCTGCCATACAGAACCTGGCTGCTCTCCTTTGAATATATTCAAGTTTATCCACATCGCACTGGTGATGGGGGTCCCAGACTGCAGATGCGTACTCAAGTACTGGCCTAACTAGAGCTTTATAAGCAGTGGATTTAACGTCGGTGGGACAGTTTGAGAGGTTACGTTTTAAAAGGCCAAGTATAGAGTTAGCTTTCTTGGTTATGTTATGTATATGTTTATCCCATCTAAGTTTATTATCAATTTCAACACCTAGGTATGGGTGGGAGTTGACATGTTTTAGTGGCTGGTTGCATAAGGTATAAACAGGTGATTTAAAGCATTTCTTAGAGGAAATTGACAAGATGTAGCATTTGGAGGGTTGAAATTCATTTGCCATTTGTTTTGCCATTGTTCAAGTTTGTTAAGATCATCTTGGAGGGTTTGTTGGTCAGAGGGATTATCAATTGTTCTGTACACAAGGCAGTCATCAGCAAACAGTCTGACTGTGCTGTTTATATTATCAGGGATGTCATTTACATATAAGAGGAAAAGTAATGGACCCAAGACAGTACCTTGTGGTACACCCGATAAAACCTGTTTAGAATCAGAGATTTCACCATCGCAAACAACACGCTGTATGCGGTTGTTGAGGAATGATGCAAACCAGGCCAGAAGATTTCCATCAATGCCATAGGCGGAAAGTTTGGATAACAGGCGCTGGTGGGGGACTTTATCAAAGACTTTTGAGAAGTCAAGAATAGCCATAGAGACGTTACTGTTTTGGTCAATTTGTTTAGAGATATCATTTATTGTTAAGAGGAGTTGTGTTTCAGTCGATCTTTTTGCACGGAAGCCATGTTGTAAATCAGTTAAGATATTATGCTCATCAAGGAATTTCATCACATGTGAGTGGATTATATGCTCAAGGATTTTACTACAAATGCAGGTGAGGGAAATAGGTCTATAATTAGCTGGGTTTTGTTTGTCACCTTTTTTAAAAACACTACATATGTTTGCTTCTTTCCACTTATTAGGGATAGTACCATTATCGACAGAGGTTTGAAAGAGATCAGTTAGAATTTCATAGAGGTCATCAGCATGTGCTTTTAGAAACCATGGTGGTATTTGGTCAGGACCTGAGGCTTTGTTGGGGTCTAGGTTATGCAGTTGCTTTTTGACACCTTCTGGGGTAATTATAAGTTTGTTTATTTTGCTGTTGGTAAGTAGTTTAGTTACAGGAATTTGGGAGGTGTTTTCTACTGTGAAAACACTGAAAAACTGATCATTTAGAATGTTAGCTTTAGTTTTACTGTCACTGCAGAGTTTACCATTATTTAGTAGATCAGACACACCTACAGAGTTACTTCTTAATCTTTTGATATAGGACCAAAATGCCTTTGGGTTTTCGTTAAGTGAGTTTTTAAGTTTATCACAGATGAAGGTGTTTCTAGCTTCTTTGAGGTTTTTATGGACAGCCTTTCTAAAGCTTTTATAGGTAGTCCAGTCGTTGGCTTGTTGATTAGTCTTAGCTTTTTTAAACAGTTTATGTTTTTTCCTGCAGAGACGGCGTTGGATACGGGTAAACCAGGGCAGATTTAGTTTAGTTGAGGTGAATTTGTGAGGCGTGTTTTTATCAATAATCAATTTAATTTCTTGTTCAAAGAAATTCCATTTTTTATCAACATCAATGGAGGAATTAAATTGAGTATAATATTGCAGTTTAAATTTGGTCAGGTCTTCTTTTATTCGTTTTATGTTAGCTTTTTCTTTAAATAGATTTTACGTTTAGGTAACTTTTTACGAGGGAGATATTTAGGTCAATTCAACAATACCATGGTCACTTATACCGGGAATGACATTAGCTGAGGTAACAGCTGGTGAATTGTTAGTAAAAACAAGATCAAGGATGTTGTTATCTCTGGTGGGTGACTGCACCATTTGAGTGAGATTGAATGAATTAGTCACTTCAAGAAGAATTTTGGCTGCTTCGGAGGAAGCGTTAGTTCCTGAAATAATGTTTTGACTCCAGTCAATATTAGGTTGGTTGAAATCACCAGCAAGAATAACATTGTTTTTGTCAGCATTTTTACCAAGCTTTTGGAGGGATTTTTTCAACTCAAGTAGGCTAGTGAGATCATTGTGACTGGGTCTGTAAAATGTTCCTATATACATGCTCTTTTCCTTAGGAAATTGGAATTTGGTCCAGATAATTTCAGTCAGAGTCTAATTTAGTGAGCTCAGTGAAAACCAGGTCATTTTTTATTGCCTGTAGTACACCACCATAAGTATTCGAATTTCTATCTTTGCGAACAACTGTATAGTTGTCATTTATAAGCCACAGTATTTGTTCTTTTTTCCTGATGAGATGTACAAACATCTACCAACATTACAGTCATGACTAAGTAAAAGCCCAACAATATGCTGCAAACCAATTGAAGTGCTGCTTCTTCATTTCTTTGGTTTGCAGCAAATTGTTGGGCATTTACACTGTCGTGATGGTAATGAGGTAAAAAATTAATCGTTTGTACATCTAATCGGAAATAAACTAACAAATACTGTGGCTGATAAATGAAGAAGGGAGTCTCCAGCAGATAAGAGTAGAGTAAAAAAATGTAATTAAGATTCGCGAGTCAAAAAAGGGGATTTTCATAAACGGTTCGAAAGTCGCATTAGAAAATGACCTACCTTTTTTAAATATGTATATAGCTTAGGTTGCCATAACGCTAGGAACACCTGTGTAACTAACACACATAGGACCTACATTAAATTCCAGGCTAATGATAATAGGCCTAGTTGCATATGTTTATCGTTAACTACCACCAAACCATTGCTGATTTTTGCAGGGGCTTATTATCACTGTCAGCTACACAGTTAATGCTACTGAAATGCCACAGTGGAATGCCACTGAAGTCTCGAGTGACATTACTATCGTTACTAACGACGTTAGTACTAGGCCTACTAACGTTAGGCCTAGGCCTATATAACAAGACTCAGCGTAGGCCTATGCCTTACGTTGACCAGTCAATATATAACTTAAGTCTAGACCACCAATTTTAACTTACAACATGCAGGCCGCGCTGTCAGGGCTAAGATTCAGCTCCAGTACTGTGGTCTTAGTCTAAATTGTAATCAACTTTTTCGTTTAGCACTTCAGACCAACTATATTTTTCTCCCCTCATCTTTATTTTCTTGAATGGCACATAGCCCAACTAAAAATAAATTCCAATATGCTGATTGAAATTACCTGTACGTACGTACGTAACTTCACGATAGCTAAATCATGTACGTACTGCACTGTGCTGACGTTGTTTCTAAATTTAGACTGCGCAACAGAACTACTCCAAAAGTTGTTTACTATCCGGGAACTTTACGACCGCAAGTTGTAGGCACCGTGCAGGAAAATGTAAAGTACGCACATTGTGTTCGATTGCGTATCACTTAAATAATCGTAAAATGGGTTGCTTTCATCAGTAATTTCGTACAAAGCGTTCGAATTTTGTTTATAATTTTTAAGTAAAATAGTAGCAGGGAATAATCTACGTATTAAGTTGTGATTTTAACTGGAAATTTGTTTGTTTCGCAAGCAAACAAAGCTTGAACTTTGCATGAGAGTTGGCATGCTGGGCCAGTATAGTAAGCACATGAAATTACGGATCCATTAAGGTGGTCCGACAAATAGACTGGCCTAGTCATTAATTGCTGATAATATCTCACCGCCTTTCGTCAAATGTATTATAAATTATAAGACTTACGTATTTAATTCCAAATGAAAATTTGTCTAACTGAAAACTTTTGGGCAGAACCATAATTAGTAACAAAATGCAGCTATTGTTATTAATATGCCACGGGCCTAACAACTCCCTGGTTTAACCAGGGAGTTGTTGAGATGTGTAACGCATGTATGAACATTATAAATAGGGCATCTATGGATAACTCTTTCTATTGCCTACACTATTAATTCACTTACAAGGTAAGCTTTGTGCATAATTGAAGTTCAAATATTTGACTCCTACAGGAAAAATATTTCAGTAAGAAGCCAAATATATATGTCTGTTAATATGCTGATGTGTAGTACCTGTGCTTTATTTTAATGGAATATCATCAAAATTGGAAAATCATTCAATATTCATGTGTATAAACAAGCACTGGTACCTGCAACTAGCTATATATCTTTGAGGAATATTATCAAAATAGAAACCAAATTCAAATTTTCCTAATAACTTATACATACAGTATGAGTCAAGCTTGTATATGTGCAATAATTTTTGCTCATGAAGTAAATGCATGTATATAAGATTACCATGGTAAATTTGTGCCTTTCACCTGTCATCTAAGTTGAGTTTTACTCCCAAGGTAATACTTGCTTTTTCATCACATGTAAACAAATACTATTATGTTTATTGACAAAACTACTAGTCTTATTCCAAATATAATTGGCTTTTATCATTTTTCCAATGTATGTATCATGATAGGCCTATTTGATTGATTTAATTGGCTTAAACCTAAATTAAACCAACATTAATTATATATATATATATATATATATATATATATATATATATATATATATATATATATATATATATATATATATATATATATATATATATATATATATATATATATATATATATATATATATATATATATATATATATATATATATATATATATATATATATATACATATATACGAAAGTATATATTATTAAGCTCAGTTCAAACATGATTTCATTCTCGAGGTCGGATCGACGTACTGTGTACGAGCTCAGTACTGTTTTGCTAAGTTGGAAATTGGAGGGGAAACTTTATCATTACAGTTGATAGGATATTTTTTTTATAAATACTTGTGTCACCTCAGCCAGTCAGCGAAAATGAATGGTACTCACATATGTTGGAAACTATTATCTAATACACAACATATCTGAAGAAAAATTAATTCTGTCCAGTAATTGTTGAAAAATGACAAAAAATATTTTTGTCTCCCATTGACTGCAATGATTGTTTTCCCCTTTGACTGAAGTTTGAGATCGTCAAAAAAGCATAGTTATGTCGCCGTGCACTACAACATTCCCGGATGTCCGACCTCGAGAATTGCATCCCAAATGTGGTTGATCAATAAAAAGTTATCTGAGCATGTCAGTACCACTACCAGGAAATATACATACTTGTCAGATACTGTATGAAAGATCCTTTCCCCTACTATTACAACTTACAACAACGAGTAGACAGTCCTTAATAATTGTATAGTTGAAAAAATGCATAAATATATGTTAATGTGAGAAAAATTGCAATGGATACCATGCAAAAAAAAAAAGGAGCAATGGTTAATTTTACTTTTTAGGTATTAACTAAAGACATACCGATTGTGCCTAACAGCCTACGTTTAACAGTTTGAATGGAACTGCAGCTAGAATCTTTATCCCCAAATAACGCAGTGACCAAATCCTTAGTTGAAGGGCAGTATGTAGATTTGATAGGTGTTTAAACATATAGGTTATATATTTTGTTAATAGTTTGCGTAGGCCCTAACTGTGTTACGTTGTACGTTTCGTGTTCTTCAACTTCATATTGGGCTTGATATTGGTTTTTAATTGAGTACTGTAGGTCTATGAAGAGGATTCAGTCGATATATATGGACGAAATATATTTCTTACTGTTGTTCTTTTAAATTCAAAAACGGTTTTCGTTTCTTTTTTCTGCAAAACTTAGGCTTAAGATATGTAAGAAGTTCAGAATGTGGAATATCTGAAAGTTTGCCAACTTTAAGTTTAGCCTAACGTTAGCGTTCGGCCTAATTTGTCCATATATAATAATGTAGGCATAGGCTAGGTCCTAAAGCATATCTCGTAAGAATTGAGACAGAAGAGAAATTGTGGTTTTAACGCCAAATTAGCCTCCATATGAAAACAACAGTTCTTTTGGGGTATAATATGCACGATTTATGATAAGTCAAAAAGCTATTTAAAAGCAAAGTTTGCCTTGGATCAATCCCCGTTTTTTTTTTCTTTTCACGTTTTCTGTTGACTTGATATGCTCAATTTAACGAACGACATTTGCGCTGCGTTTGGCCTACCGTAACAAAATTTGGTATGTTTACAAAATTGCCGCCGGATGACGTCATTTTGCCTTCAGTAGATTAGCAGATTAGTGGATTTCTATGTTGTTTTTCGCGGGTTAGGGTTAGGGTTAGGGTTAGGGTTAGGGTTAGGGTTAGGGTTAGGGTTAGGGTTAGGGTTAGGGTTAGGGTTAGGGTTAGGGTTTCGCATACGTACGTACGTACGTACGTAACCATTGATAAATTCATACGTATAGATTCATACGTATTCACAAGGAGAGGGGATAGGGGATGGGGGTTAAAATGTCAATAAATATGCGAACTTGAACATTTCAACTTGAGCAATAACATAAGCATAGTTGTTGGCTTTTGGGTGGGAGGGGGGGGGTATAGTTTATAATTGAAGTAAGAAAGATAGGTGCTAAAATGCTCTCAATAAAATGTTCTTTGTGGAGTAAAAAGCAGTACTGCACACGCATTATGTACGCGTAACCGGAGTGCAGGATCCCGTGGTCAACTTGAGGGCCCCGGTAAGGCCGAAGTCCTTATAAGAGTCGGAGGTGGGGGAAGGGAAGGGGGGGGGGGGGGAGAGACGAATCACACTTTTTCTTGCATAAATCTCTGGTATATCATACCAGTCAGCCAGTTGTGAAGTAAGTTGGGGGAGGTACTGGTTCCTATTCCCCACTTTTGCAGAAATAACATTATCAAGGTCCCTAGCTCGGATCCCCCAACTTTTTGGACGTTGACATTAAAAGTCACGGTTCCATTTTGGAGGCTGGTAGCTCCACTACAATCAACATTTCACATCAATGCCCGATTAAGAGTGGTGACCCAAAAATCATTTATCAGGATCCTGCCGAGTCGAGAGGACATGACTGTTATTTCTAACCGAATCGGACTGGATTCAGATATCACATCTCTGATTTAAACAGTACATCTGACATTTCACATCTAAGATCGATGCCAAAGAATCACGTTGTCAGAATCATGCCGAGTCGGGAGGCACCCCCCGATTTCTAGCCAAGTCGGGCCAGATTTAGATAAATCACTGATTTAAACGGTACAACCGAAAAATCTCTGCTTGACTAATGTCGGTTGCCAAGTATTGTCGAGGGCATTATGATCCCGATATCTAGCAGAGTCAGGCATGATTCTGACAGATCACTGATTTAAACAGTCCATCCAACTAATAAATTTCACAACTTTGGACGACAGAGGGCAGCCACCCCCACTCCCCCTCCTCGCATATTCCTGTTTTATCATCAAAAACTGTGAAAAGGGTCAAAGAAGTGCGGAAAGCAAGGAAAACTGTTACCACGTTACCTTCATATTGTGCCGAAAGTGGGAACAAAGTCACGAAATAAATTTTGCTATACATAAAGAGTGGGAAGAAATCATGACATCATCAAAATATAGAAAAGTGGAAAGAGGTGTTCTCCCTAGCTGCACCTCCTAATCCCATGCATCAACAAAGCAAATCTAAATGCTTAAGAGGGTTCCTGTTGGGCAATCCTGTTGTCAATTGGGATCTTTTCTTCCGGAAATCTTCAATTTTCAGGAAATCTTCAATTTTCGAAAAATCTTAAGTTTCGTAAAATTACCTTCATTTTTGTAAAATTTGCTTTGATTTTCATACAATTTATATTTTCGTGAAATTATATAGCTTCAATTTTGGGCCAATTTCCTTCATTTTCGGAAAAATTTCTTCAATGTTTCAGAAGTTACCTTCAATTTTTGGGAAATTTGCCTCAATTTTTGTGCAATTTCTTTCATTTTCATACAAATTTGCTTCAATTTTTGGGCAATTTTAGTCATTTTCGGGAAATATCCTTCAAGTTCCTTTGAAAAGTTGTCTTCATTTTTCAGCCATATTCCTTCAATTTTTGTCAAATTTACTTCAGTTTTGTAAAACAAATTACGAATTTTGTAAGATTTTCTTCATTTTCGTGAAATTTGCTTTAAATTTCGAAAAGATTTCTTCAAAATTGAAAATTTCTTTTCAATTTTCGATCATCATTTTAATTGTGATGATCATTCATTATCATAACTGTTAGCATCACTGACCGTTGCAGGAGTGAGCTGGCTTTCATAGAACGAGCGTGTTCAGGTTTTCCATTTCACCGAATCACTTCACACCATCAATGTCTCAAAATACGCGCGAAACATATAGGGCAGGCCTCACACCTTAGCCTTATGTTGTGGTTCAGGTACTCGGATGGAACCGATCAAACCTTGAAGGGGTGTTGAGCTAGTAAGCATTAATTTTTGCTTATTTATCTCTAACTTATAGGGCCCCTGTCCACCCTCCCTCCCTCCCTCCTCTAGCTACGCCCCTGTTTAAAGTCATAACAACATAAGGAATTTAAACGACAATATCTAGAGAAAGAAAGGTGGAGTAGAAATGCAATACCTTATCAGGCGCAGATCTAGAAAGGGGTGAGGGGAGAGGGGGGTGCACATCCCCTTTCAGACCACACATACCCTCCACACTAAGTCTCTTTTAGCTAAAAGTTAGTCAGTCTGAACTGATGTGCCCACCCCCCTGCATGAAAACGCCAGGGTCTTAAAAAATGTTCACAGGAGTTTTTTAGCTTAAAAGTAATAACATTTAGTAAATATTTTATTTTTTGTACAAGGGGGAAGAGGGGGAAGGGGGGGGGGGATCCAAATTAACTCAATATTAAAATTTAGTTTGGTTCTCTTGTATAAAAAGAATCTTTGTCATGGAGTTGAATATCTTTGAATGATCAAAGACATGTCACTTGAGAGATGTGAAAGGGTTGCCTAAAGTCGGCATAACAAGATTACTAACATTACTAACAATACAGAATATTATAATTTTGTGCCGATTTAATCATGCACACTTTGGAATAAGACAAGGTGCAAGTGAAAGGGAATCTGACTTTTCAAATTCAACTCGTCCAACCTTCATTATTGGGGCGGAAGGGGGGGGTGGCACTTACCCCCAATAAAATTATTGGGGGGAGGGGCTTCCCCTGTTCCTATGCCACTGATACAGTATTGGGGGAAAATAGTGACATAATTGCACCAGAAAACTTGCAGAAAGTTGGTAAAACTAGGAAGAAAAGATAAGAAAGATATGTAGGCCTGTAGATAGTCAAGTGTATGGAATTGGAAGTTTATTCACCCTTCTTTAATATTTTGCTGACATTGGTTAAAAAAAATTTCATGGAATCATTTACTTTCAGATTTTCTTTTCTTTTCACTAGTTCCAGTGATACCAAAAAATGGCGAGATGCACTGAGAACACAGTCTGCTTTAAAATTGTTTACATTGATCTTCCTTTTCTGAACAAATAAAAACATATATAGGCCCATCTTTTCAAAGTATACTCGTGCTAACCTCACCGTAACATGGTGTGAGTTCATAAAGATTTGAAGGAATGCAAAGATATCTCTAAATGAGTTTGTCATTTTCTCATTACAGTCGAATTTGGAAAAGCTTTAATGTATATCCATTTTGTATTATCGGGTTTATCTTCACAGTCTCATATGGGTGAAAATTCTCACTATCCAATAGGATAGGTCCTCTTCCATTTGGCAAGGAAAGGGGTTGACCCACACAATCATCCCCTCCCTTTTCATGCCCAAGTGTGTCTAGCCTAGACTTTTTTGCATGGGGGGAGAGGGGGGGGGGGAATGAGAATCAAGCTCTCCCTCCTTGAAAATTTTTGAGGAAACATTTAGGAAATTTTGAGGAAAAACTTTATGAAATTAAAATTGGCCTAAATTATTTTCTTTGTCTTATTTGATAGTTTTAAAGTTTAAAGTGGCAAATATGTTGAGGAAAACTTTGTGAAACTAAAATAGTTTAATTTTTTTTTTTATTGTGCAATTAAGAATCTGCACAAAATTTCTGACGTTTTGGAAATTTCTGGCCAGGGGGGTTTTCCCCCCTGCACTCCTTTGCAGCTACGCTACTGTGCACTCTCATTGCTCAGGGCCCCCACATCTCAAGTTTTGCTTGAGCCCGTGGGGTGTTTATCCACCCTTCTTACCCTGTTGTTGCACCACTGGTTTTGGCAAAGACTTGGGATGTCAATAAGTCTCAAACAAGCCCCATATTCGGACAAGTACACAGAAGGAGATAAAGAGTGGCTTTATTTTGAAATATTATTTTGTTGGCTTCATTGGTAAAAGATGGATATTTTTCAGTTGGAATGTCAGATATAGTGTCAGATGGGACTTTAAAACATAATTTCCAAGTTGCAACAGCCAACAACAACATTATACACATACATGTGGGTGACGTTGTTCATGGCGCTGTAGGTTCGAATGCTAATACAATTTGTCACCCATGAATTATTGATTTCTACTACTAATACTATGTCCTAAAGAAAGAAAACAACAATTGTAAATAATAACATAATCAAATCATAAGCTTAACAATCTATTTTACTCACTTCATTCTATATGTAATCATATGAAAGAATTGTTTCACAAAACTGCTGCAAAATACTTCCCTCTCCAAGAAAGAACGTGAAAGAAAAGATGCTTCATGAATCTAAAACTAGTAAGCCAATTATATCAATGTACTGCACACAACCAAACGAAAAACATCATTTCAAAATTTCATAGATATTATACCTTAAAAGATATTTTCAAAAACTGCTTGATGACACTCAGGAGTGGTGCCAGGGAGGGTTACATGAGACTTCTACCCCTCCCCTTCCTCACACCAAAATTTTTAGCAGCCCCTCTTATGTTTTAAAATTTGTTGGGAGAACAATAAACAAAGATATATTGTACATAAATAATTTCCAAGTATCCCCAGTCATTAGGTTTACCTGGGGGGGAAGCTGGGGAGGGGGAACGGGAGGGGAAACCTGGGGAGGGGAGCCCTGGAGGAGGAATCTGGGGGGAGGGGCACCGGAGGGAGGAACCCAGGGGAGGGGTCAGGAAGGGGCACCCGGGGAGGGGGAAGCAGGGGGGAGGGGACCTGGGGGAGGTGGATATCGGGGGAGGGGTGCCCAGGGGAGGGGGCGCCGAGGGGAGGGGGCACCTGGGGAGGGGCACCCAGGGGACATTCATGATGCACGACTTGGGTGAGATCCATGATGCATGAGGGTGAGATGCTTGAGGGTGACATCCATGATGCATGACCTGGGTGACATCCATGATGCATGACCTGGGTGACATCCAAGATGCATAGCCTAGATGACATCCATGATGCATGGCATGGGTGACGCGTATGAAGCATGGCATGGGTGACGTCCATGATGCATGGCATGGGTGACGTCCATGATGCATGACATGGGTGATGTCCATGATGCATGGCATGGGTGACGTCCATGATGCATGGCGTGGATGACGTCCATGATGCATGGCATGGGTGACGTCCATGATGCATGGCATGGGTGACGTCCATGATGCATGGCATGGGTGACGTCCATGATGCATGGCATGGCTGACATCCATGATGCACAGCCTAGATGACATCCACGATGCATGACCTGGGTGATATCAATGTCTAGCCATGATGAAATAACTTTCGTTAGGAGGAATAGTCCATCAATTCCTCCAGGCATATAATGCATATTTATTTTCAGAGTAAGCCAAGGACTAATCTGATTCTGCTTCACTGCAAAGCAGGCATCAACTCCAGATGAATGACCTGTTGTGTAAGTGTAACAGTAGCTTGTTGCTGGCAAGTGAACCATGGAAAAGCTCTCAGGCTAGAAGATGTTATTACACCCGTGTTGTGTAGAGTGTAACAATAGCTGATTGCTAGCAAGTGAACATTGAAGAGACTCTGGGTTGGAAGGTGTGGATTACTACTGATTTTGATGAAATCAGGGGTGTCGGGTTGGAGGGGCCCAATTGAAGGGACAAAAATTTGTAATGCCGAGTGTAATGTCCTGATAACTCTGTGATCTGAACGATGCTTACATTACCTGCACTTGGTTGAAGTCAATCATGCCCCATCTGGTGATGTCCATGACACCTGTCCTAAGAGATGTACATTCATTTGGATGATATCAATATTCCTATTATTCTCTGGACAAGGAAGATGCCACTGGGTAGTTCATTAAAAATGAGCACATTTCCATCATCTCCACCATTTTGTCTACATAGAAAACTTATTTAATCACATACTTAAGGCAACTTATCATATTCTATATTTGTCAGGTTACCCTTGACCTATTTTGGCTACCAACTCACTGCAGTCGTTTTGACATGGATCAGCTATACACAAAACTCACTGCTATAAAAAAGTTCCATCTTTCAAAACATGTCCAAAAATGCAGATAATTTAATACTTCTTGAAAATAATTTTTAAAAGTCTAAGACTAAATTATGCATATAAGCCTACCGACATCTCTTAGGGATGCCGAACACAAGCTCCTCCCAATTTAAGAGATGAGAGCAAACACACAATTCATGTGAAAGTAACCGTAACCTCATTCATATCAACAAATCACACTACAGATGTAAATGCTAGAAACACTACTGCAGCAAATATTCTGGAGTGAAAGAACAATTTCATTTCTAAACTATAATCTCTTTTTGGAATTACTTTTGCCAAATTGGTGCATTAAATACAAGTACAAACCAAGCACTTTTTTGGAATACAAAGATTCCCATGATCTGGCCTTTTTTTGCTGTTTGCATGGTCTTTTATTGATTCCTTGGTCCATACACATCCCTCACCCCACCCCACCCCTCCTCACCCCACCCCACCCCTCCTCACCCCACCCCTCACAAAAATGTAACAGCCAAGGTCAGCAGCAATACTCCAGCCAATGACAAAAATTTCCTGGATACTCAGCGTCACAAAAAGATCCACATTATATAAATTTTGCAGGGCTGTAGCTATTGGTGGGAGGGGGGTGGGGGAGGGGGGGGGGATTTACACTTAGATTGGTTATAACATGCCAATATAATAAACATGGATCTATGTCATTGCATTAACATTTACAAAAATGAAATATTCCTGGATTTGCACTCAAATTGGTAATAATACACGCCTGGTTTATACAAATGGACTATGCCATTGCATTAACACTTTGCTCTCGCCCCCTCCCCTAGCTACAGCCGTGTCCACAAGTTTGGGTACAGGTATGTGCGTAAAATTGGCACATACTACCACAAAAGCTTCTTGCTTAGATTCCAAAACAGCTTGCCTGGCTTAATCACGGGTGACAGGTTCCAAGGACCTTATTTACAATATATAGAAAAACACATCACACAAAAAATGGTTGTATTGTGAAGTTTGCAAATACCAATCTTAAAAATAGAATGACGCCACATCAAGTAATCATATATGCCTTACAAAAACGTTGCGTTATTGTCCTTTAACCATTAATAAGAATTATACGGCTCATATTCTGGAGAATATTATCCATTTCATATTGATCTAGTACATAACAAAAATTCTATCAATTTGAAACCATCACATTAATTACGAATGGAAATGTAAGGACTTTTTTTGGTACACCAATTTCATGCCATAATTAGTCATTATTTATGTTACATATAAATATCAAGTTGGGAAACCTACTTTTTTTAATAATATAAAATCTTCTTCCAAATGATACTATTTTCTTATAAAATACAGGAAAAACTATACATAGATATCTTTTTGGAATTTTTTCTTGAGGGAAAATAGAAAGACTGCAGACAAGGGTGTCTCTCTTAACTTACTTATCTGGCAAAAGGGTGTTACAAATTTCGGACAAATATATTGACGGGATATTATTGTCCCCTCCATGCCACCCCCTCCCCCACCCCCCAAAAAATTAAAGATATATTTCCCTAAGAATGTTCCACTAAAGGCAAAACAGTTTTAACCAATCATAAACCCTCTTTCTCTTATGATTGTACATTTGATCTTTGTACATTAAACACAAATAGGCGTACACAGAAGACGCTATATCCAAGATTATGAATGCTTATCGTAAAAGATTTGGTTTGGTCGGTTGCCACCTCGAATGAGGGAAGCCAACTTAATTGTGCACCATATAACAAAGCCAATGTATTCTGCTTAGTATGGTACATTATGTAAATTTTAAACATGATAGCCTTGAACAAAATGCATGAGAAACCAAAAACTGAAACATTGCAGTATATGCCATTACATGAATGACACAAGAAATAATAAAGTGTGTAAGCATAACTTCTGGACGGATGTTTCCCTACGGCAATACAAAGTGCACCATTTCAAAAAATGTCACCAGCTTCTCTGACAGACGTAGAACACATGATTAAGAAACTTAACAAAATTGGGGGCTAATTTTTAATCTTTTAAAATGTCTATAGTAAAAAAAGTGACACATGCTAACCTTATTTTCCCCTTTTAAGTACTATGCCACAAACTTGGCTTCAGGGGAAAGTTTTTCACCTACAAGAATTCTTATCCCCAAATTTGGGAAGCAAATGTCATCTGGTTTAATTTATAGACAAATAAGATTTTTCCCTATTTGGAACAGCTGCATGAAGCAATATCTTTCTCTAGGAGAAATGGTCTGTCAATCATTCACAGTTAATGAACAAATCAACTCAGGCATATGATACACAGCTATCTTTATCTCCAGTTTAAATAGAAATATCTCCTCCTAAGACACCTGACACAGATTAGTGATTTCAATCACAAATGTGCCCTGTATATTCAGCACTGGATTTCTGTAATCTTATACACACTAATAACCTTGGGCTGTGGTGTGCATGAGAATGGCAGATAAACAATCATTGTTTGGAGTGGAAACACAATACACTGAACAGGAAGTCGGGTTGGTAATTGTCATACCTGAGTTTTTAGGATAAACTCAGGTGCCGGGTGCAGGTAGGCTTAACGAAAAACATTTCGGCATGTGCTTTTCTTTTGCCCCCAGCAACAATACATTCTGGTCGCACCACCACTGGCATTGCCTCTGTACTTATAATTGCAGGGGGTAGCCAAGCTTCCTGCAAAGTGATTCACTGTTAACACACCAAGGAAATAAAGTTGCGCTCCCCTGATCAGACAATGCATATTTTGCCCTGCTACACCAATCACTTACGACATTGCAAGAACACATACAAACATCCCGCAATTTGAAGAAGAACTTGGCCAAGGCTGTACCTCATGCGTCTGACCCTCCTCTACTTTATTTGATGAAAGAATTCAGATTAAAAGTAGTATTTGAAAAAGCAACATCCTTTTCTCCACTATCTATAAAACAATTCTCTATATAAGCATGCTTTTGTTTCTAAAAAATACTGCTTTTCATTTTGCTTTACTGGAAGATTCTAAAACTGGACCTGGTTCCTGATTGTTGAATCCAGTGGACAAGAGCAATTATTTATATTGCTCTCACAGCGCTTGGAAAAACTTGATTGGATACACTATAACCTGGAAATGAGAATAAACAACACCAGCTTATAAAACTGACTCATTTTACTCTGTACTTAAAGGTATGTGGGTTTTACAAGGCAACGTAAGTTAAAATGCTTTAAAGGATTAGTTCAGGGGTCAAGTAAATCCATCTTATATTAAAGAGGACTTCAAAAGAAACAAAATGGTGAGAAAGCATCCTAAAATCTTATTTTGAGGAGATATTTAAGTTTAAAGTTTGGTATCATTTGTGTAGAAATGAATGAAATCATATTAGTTGTGATGTCACAGCTTCAGATTCTTCAGTCTTTATGTATTCTATCATATTTTGTCCTACGATTTGTGGCTTAAAAACATTGCAAATGTCAGGAAAGAGATAAAACAGAATCTAGTAGCTGTAATTATAATTTACCACCTGAAGAAAGTTCACGGGAGAATAATTCAAATAGTAAAAAAGTTAAATATATTTTTTTTTAAATTCATTAACAATTGTTAAGAATGTGAGGATGAGGGTGCCAACCTTCCATAGTAAACTTATTACACCAGTCATTTGTACACAAATGGGGCTGAGCTTTAAACTTGAATATCTCCTTAAGGGAATAGGATTTTTGAATGTTTTCTTCACCATTTTGTTTCTTTTGGAGTCCTCTTTAAATAGGTTGATGAAAAACAAAAAAACATGCACGTAAATTTTGTTTGAGGAGGTAACAAACTAAAGGAGCTAGTGGCTGAAAAATGAAGGCGTATTTTTCTCGAGTCTCAGAAATATTTGAACATACATTTCTTGCACGTGATTGTAATAAAAATCTTTGATACTAATGTTCAAATTCATCAAAATGATTTCTTATGAAGACTTAAGTAAGTTTTACCTATACATTGATCAAAAATTAGATTACTTCAAAATTCTCACAAACAAAATGCCCTCACTTTTCGACATAGGGCTCCTTTAAAAATGAAAAAGAAAAGAATTGTTTATATTACCGATGAAGAACAGGAGGATGTAAGCCTTTCATGCTAAAATACTCAGACACCTGTCTGGGCAGTTCTGCTAACACATTCTTAGCCAAATAAGCTGTCGATCTCTGTTTTCAATAAACAATAAAAGAAAATGTGGGAAAATGTAATAGATTAATAAGCAGATCTGCATTAACCCTTCTATCATTATTTTTAATTCAAACTCTATCCTTGACATCTTGAATATTAACATGAATAAATATAATTTTCTTCCGTAAGTTTAAATGGACAGCAATTGATTTAAAAAAAAACTACTGAAAGCTCATATGATTTCCAATATTTTGAAAAACTGGTGAATTAAACAAACAGTGAATCCAACACATCTTGTACACTCTTTCAGAAATGATTTTATTTGAAAAATTGGATATAATTAATACATATTCAAAAGAGTGGGCAACAAAAGCTGGTGAAACGGCCAAACTTAATGGTTGTGCAAAAATTCTATCTTACATAAACATGGCCAAAATTTATTCCCAAGTTCGTAAATTACAATGGCCCCCTCAATAATTGGCCATGTAGCCATGTCATGTCCATGAGGTTTATAGCCATGAAAACTACAGAGAAACAAATCCTTTGTTGAAAAATATGGTAATTCTCTCTTCAAGCAAGGCCGGATTGGGCCGGATCTCAAAGGTAAACTGCACACAGTTAAAGCAGCTAAAGTTATTGCCGAGAAATAATTTTATTCACCAATACAATCACAAAATGCTTGAAAATGAAAAAAAGAAGTAATTAATGTAAACAAGCAGCTGCCCCCTTCCATCCTTCTGATAACAGCTACTATGAGGTGCTCCAGCACCACAGATACTGTAACAGTAGGATAAGTTTATCTTGTAAGTAAAAACAAAAAAAACAAAAAACTTCAAGAAGATATATTGCTGATGAAATATCCAAAAAAGTTTTTCTTTTCGGTACGCCCCTTCCGCAGCCAACACCTCTATGTAATTCCTTCTCCCTTCTAGAATCTGAGGATTGTTGATCTGAAAATGAGCCTGCACTTCTCGTTTACAGCATGAGTGGGATTTGCCTACCAAAAGTGTGGTAGAGGGGCAAACTGTCCCCACCAAAAGTTGTGGGGAATCATGCTAACATACAAAACATCATTATAAAACAGATATAAATTCATGGAAAAATGGGGGAGGGGGCATATTCCCCATATCCCCTCACCCATAATCCTACCTATGCTTACGAGTGTAAGGAATATCCCATACTTTCAGTGTCCACATACAATGATCACTTTACTACCATCTTGCAACGGTTCTAACATGATAAAAATCATTCTGGAACATTCACTTCTTTGCTGAAATGTGTAAATCAAGCTCATTTTTTTTTTTACACTATTTCCCTTTACTGCTACTAATTGCTATTATCATTACTATTATTATTGAGCTTATTCATATAGCGCCTCTACCGTGGATCGAAGCACTTTACAACAAAATTGATAATACATAGATAGACAAACTCTTAATATACAACATCAAATTTAAAAAAGAAAAGATTTGCAGGACAATATACAAGCATAAAAGAATTGGTAAAAAAATTAAATAAAGAACTAGATAAATAAAACAAATTAGATATTGTAGACAGCATAAAAGTTAATCAGTAGGAAAAAGATGAGTCTTAAGGGCCTTCTTAAAAGTATAAACAGTTTGAGCCTGACGGATTGCAATAGGTAGATTATTCCACAAACGTGGTCCCAGGACAGAAAAGGCGCAGTCCCCACTGACACGATTAGTTCTTGGCACCAAAAGGCGAGTGCATCCTTGTTGGATGTTAGACCAATGCGTCCAGGCTCATAAATATGCAGCAAATCTTAAAGGTATTTCATAAGAAATAGGTCCCACTTTGGATTAGAGAAATATAAAAACAGGTTTTTAAACAGCACAATGAATGTGACCCTGGGGTTGTAACTACACCAATATCTTCAAATGTTGTTCAAAAATTTACAAATTCTTTAAATTTGAGTATAATTATTCAGAAACGTTCTTATGGACAAATGTAGATCATAGGTCATTGTCAAGGGCAGACTGGCCCACTGATCGACCAATCATGGATTGGTCTGCTGAGGCCATTAAAACTGGCGCAACAGCCTCCCGATGGTGTAAATAAATATAATGCGGGCCAGTCTTCACTTCAAAATTGGAAGCCGGTCCTGCACCTGGATCGGTGGAATGATTTTGGCCAGTCCGCCCCTATTTATTGTTACAGAGAGTCTGTAATAAAAATCCAAAACTTGATCAAATCATCCATTGCCACATTGTTTTAGATTCGGTCAACTGCGCATGAGACATAGGCAGCTGTAAAAGACTTGAATTAGAGAGGCAAATCATGATTTGAGGGGAGGGGGCAAAAATTGAACATTCACAAATAAAACATGCATGATTATATTCTTTATTACAAAAAACACAATGATTAGCAAATCTTGGGGAGGGGAGGGCAATGCTCCAAAGGCAAGTCGCAAATGCATGAGACTCCTTAAACAAGCAAATCCATAAACACAAGAGTTCCTGACTGACATGTTCACTTGTACTATTCAAGAGGTTCTACCGTTCAAAAATATTGTAAATTAAACAACAATGGAAATTCTACCAGAAATATTCAAGGCAAAGTTGGAATTAACTGTCAGGAGAAGATGACCGAGAGAGAGAGAGAGAGAGAGAGAGAGAGAGAGAGTTGAACACACAATTACAATGACGGGGTCGTCGCCTGCGTATTCGGTTATGATAGTACAAATGCTATCACTAAACGCTTAATACGACCCGGACGAGAACACAGGTACGACGTACGGACAGACATAACATCGACAACCAAGTCCATGTCCACGGCCTTTGATAACCAGTTGAAGATGACCATTAGTAACAGTATTGATGTTAGTGGCATACAAACCTGCTGAATCAAACTTAATTGTTCATGTTATATAAATCTTTTGTTTTATGAATTGCTATACATTAATGAGAGTAAAACAACACCATATTCAACATAATTCTGAACATATATTTGTACAAATGATAGAATATTTACAAGTAACTGACAAAGCTAACAATATATATAATCTTTTGAACTTGACCTGAAGGAACTTAAAGGATACATAAACAGAGTTTCTTTCTCACTTTATGTATGATAATGAAGTGAAAACAGTACCAACAAATCTTTTATCTCTAAAATTTAAACATTTGTCGCTTTGGTACATATCGTGTACATCTGCTTAAAAATCATGCAGATATGCCCACTTTCCTCCTTGCTATAAAAACACATTTTTATACCAGCTGCACTTATGGTTTAGAGATTAACAGGTTCTGTAAACAATTTATCCATGCAATATTTATTTTATATTTACCATGCATGAGTGACTTCAAAGGTTAATGGTGGTCAATTGTTTTTTTTACTGAACCGCTGAAAATGGCCAAAAATGGCGGTTGGGGAATAAAGGAGATGTACACCACATGTAATAGACTGCCTTTTTTTTTTTTTAAATGAGGTTTTTAGTAAAGTCTAAATTTGACTTGAATGCATTTCTTGATTGTAATCTTGATCTATGATTCCTTTAGTTTAAAGGAGATAAAAAGTCAAATATTCTATGAGAGAGAACTAAAAACTAAACCAACTACCAAAAACCCCATCATAGAATCTTTGACTGTGGCTTTGTGTATGGCCTGTCACTCGAGCACTTTGGTTTGGTGTTAATGATTTCAAACAAGGATATTGTATATCAGGATTTTAAATATAATCTCCCGATCGAAATGTAGAAAACAGTCTGACTTGTGGGGTAAAAGATATAGCATGATAAGTTCGTAATGCCAAAATTCAGTGTCAGAATAATAATCTTTAAAATGTTCAGAGGCTACATTTTACTGAAGAGCAAAAAAAAAGGGCCATTGCCTCAAAATGTGGACCTTTTAGCAAAAGTTTGTAACCTTTTTTTCTAAACTGGGGAGCCGTTGAGGTGTAGAATGAGACCCGGTCTACCCCCTAGCTACACCCACGAACAGAAAATTGAAAAACAACATCTACAAATTAAGATTGAATTTAAATGGATAAACAAAGCTGCGTATACTAGAAATCATATATACAGGTAGAAAGGAGATGGAGCAGTAAATGAAAATGAAGTGGAAGTATAAAACTGTAACCTTTAAAACACTTAAAAAATAAACATAGGCATAACATGGTTTTCAAATGGAATTTATTAACAGTAAGCTTAAGCTTTATGAGAAAAATCAATGGTCTATTATTAAATGATGTATCAATATATTTGGATTGTGCATCGATCTCTGCACAGACTGAAATACTTAATCACCCCCTCCCCTTGCAAAACAAAACCTTTCACTAAATGACAAAGACTACTCCTAATCAATACGAATACATTAAGAAATATATGATACAATTCACTTACCAAATAATTCTTCATGTAAATTCAATGAACACACACCTTGACTCTTAGGTAATGTACAATTATTAGCAAGTTATAGATAGTTTGTAATGAAATATGAAATGTCATTGTTGGTCAAAATGTAACAAAATGTATAGACCTACCACTGAAGATAAAGAGATAAGATAATTCCAATATTGACAGATCCAGTACTCTCATTAATAATATATGTTCCTCAAAAAATTACATTATTACAAATTGAAATTATACTAAACTTATATACACTTTGTCACAATGCTATATTAACAATAAGGCTTAGTGATCCCTACACAAGCCATTAATCCAACTTAAAGGAGACATAAAGTCTGACATAATATATTTTTCATATGAAAGAATTAAAAATAACCAATTTTTCTTACCAAGTTTCATACCCTAGCCAAAGCAATCTAACACAGTTTCTATAATTATTAAAAACTTTAGTGCTACTACTAAATAGTGCTATGGGATCTGCCATTTTGATTTCAAAACATGCAGATTATGATGTCATCAGCCTAACAGGATGTTGGAATGCTTTGAATTTCTTTATAATCTACCTCAAGTTTTCTAGCTGAAGAGAAATTGTTTTTCTTTTGTAATGCTTAAGGACATTTTTGTGTACACATGAAATTAGCCAAACATTCTGTTAAAACTTTGTGTCACATCATTTTGGAATAAAAACTTTAAAACAGCTTCTATTTTCAAAATGGATTTCTATTTTCAAAATGGACTGTAATAAAGCCTTCACATTACCATTACACTCCTTTTTAGTTCTTAACAAACTCTGTACCAGAATTGCTAACAAAATGTTTTGCTTGCTATTCTGGTACAGAGTTCATTAAGCACCAAAAAAAGAATATAATGGTAATGTGAGTATTTATTCCAGTCCATTTTGAAAATAGAAATCCATTTTAAAAATAGAAGCTGTTTTAATTACATTTAAAAAGAAATACGTTAAATTCCTTATCTTCCTATTGGAGAAATTATGTCATCATGTACAATATTGCAAAACAGAATTGAAAAAAATGGCAGCCTCCATGTGTCGACTTCAAACAAGAAAAACTTGAGGTAGGAATAAGATTTGACTTCCTGTGTTTGATAATTGGTTAAGATTTGTATCCTCTATTATATGAAATGTTTCAGACTTTGTCTCCTTTAAGGGATTCCTACAAAATTACAGATTTTTTTCTTCTTCAAAACAAAAGGTTTTTACCCTTTTATGAGGGATCTTCAGGACAAAAAATTAAAGTAACTAGACGGTAGAGAATGGAATGTTATTATGGAAAATATTATCATTAAAAACAACCTTTGTGGCTTCAATATTTCATCATACTTCTCACACATTCCTCTCCATACCATACCTTTGTTTTGACTAATAAACATGTATCACTGATATATCAGATGAGGGAGATGCCGATTTGGAATGACATCTCACTGATAAAAGAGATACAAGCTACCATAGATGCTGGAAGGGGCGAAGGAGGACCATGTCCCCCAAATTTGGTAAAAATTAGTACATTTTGGACATATGGCAGCCATTTTGTTTTGACCCCCAACTTTAAAAACATTGTGGCCCCCTTAAAGCTACCATCTTGATGGTAGTGTGGTATTGGTAGTTGAATGGAAGTGGACACAGGGTGGTACAAGCTGCAAGAGAGATATTTAAATTGGCATGCATGGTTGTGTCAGTAATATGGAGGCAACAGCATTGTGAGGGTGGAGAAAACAAGAATTAGGGGGCAAGCATTGGTATGGTGATGTTTGTGGGGGCAGTAGTATTTTCATGGTGGTTGATTAAGCACCAAGGAGGGACTATCATTGATGTGGTAACAGTCGTAGGGGCAGTAGCAGTCATGGTGGTTGCTGCAAGCAGAATGGAGGGATTGACATTAATGTGGTGGTGACAGTAGCAGGGAAGCAGTACTATTGGCATGAAGGTTGTAGTAACAAGGTAGTACCATTTTCATGGTAGTTGATTGAAGCACCAAAGAGGGACTTACATTGATGTGGTGGTGAGTTGCAGGGGCAGTACCATTGTCATGGTGGTTGATGCAAACAGGAAGGATGGACTAACATTTACATGGTGGTGGTAACAGCGGGGGAGCAGTACCATTGTTGTGGTGGTGATAACAGAAGAGAGCAATACCATTATTATAGTAATTGGTTGAAGTTGGAAGGAGGGACTCACATAGGCATGGTGGTTGTAGCAGCAGGCGGCAGCACCACTGTCATGGTGGTTAGTGGAAACAACTAAAAGGGTCAAATGTTGGTGTGGTGGTGGCAGCTAGCAACAGGAAAGTCATTCCCATGGGCATGGTGGTGGTGGTATTACAAGAAGTACTAAGCATGCATTGTGAAAAAATCTGATGTCTTGGGCATTTTTGAATAGTTTGTATGGTTGCTGTTCCAGGTTGAAAAAGAGTTTAAAACGTCTTCTCTAAAATCTATATCTAATATGTATCTTCATGTGTGGAATAGCAGCTCTAACAACATGACAAATTGGTACTGACTTTAGAGCAAAAAATGTAACATTTTGCATACAGTTCCTACATAGCTCGACAAACTCACAACATAAACAGTGCTGGTAGGAATTATGTGTGAGCCTACTCCATGATTTTGGCTCTATGTGTTTGTGTAATGTAACCAGCCTAGGGGTGGTATTTCATACAACTTTTGTACGAATAGCTGATCTGATTTGATTGATTGTATTTGAGGTGAACCACATGTCATTATTTATTGGAACTGTACAACATGTAACAAAAATATGTTAAAAGGAGTTGGCCGCAGAAAAGTGAGTCTCAAGAATATTTGGACACACCTTTCATGTAAGTGATGGAACTGAAAACCTTTGATACGAATCTTCAAATTAATCATAACTATTTTATATAAATACTTCAGTAATTTTTCAATGAAACAAGTATCAAAATTTATACATGTGCTACTTCCACATTCTCTGGACTTAAACAATTAGTTCAGTGGTCAGGCAAGTACATCTTATATGAAAGAGGACTTTAAAAGAAACAAAATGGTGATGAAAGCATTCCAAAATCTTATTCCATTAAGGAGATATTCAAGTTTAATCATTACTCTACCACGCGGCAATATTATCGCCATTTTGGGTGCCCCATCTTTAATCCCGCCTCCCAAGTGCATTTTCCAAAAAGTGCTGGTAGAGTAAGAGTTAAAGCTCTGTCTTATATGTGTAGAAGTGACTGGTGTACTAAGTCTACTATGGAAGGTTGGCACCCTCATCCTCGCATTATTAACAGTTGTTAATGTATTTTATAGAAAATTTATTAAACTCTTTTCCTATTTGAATTATTTTTACTCAAACTTTCTTCAGGTGGTAAATTATAATTACCCTTACAAGCTTCTGTTTTACTACTCTTCTGAAAAATCCAATGGTTTTCAAGCCACAAAAATCACAGGACAAAATATGATAGAATACATAAAGAATTTTAGAAATCTGGGACAGTGACATCACAACTAGTCTGATTTCAGCCACTTCTACATAAATGATACCAAACTTGAATATCCCCTTAACGGAATAAGATTCATGACTGCTTTCTTCACCATTCTGTTTCTTTTGAAGTCCCCTTTCATTTACGATGGACATGCTTGACCACTGAACTAATCCTTTAAACTTATATATCTCCTTAACAAAATAAGATTTTGAATGCTTTATTCACCATCATGTTTCTTTTAAAAGTTCTCTTCATATATGATGGACATGCTTGACCTCTGAACTAATCCTTTAATGGAATAAAATTTAGGAATGCTTTCTTTACTATTCTGTTTCTTTTGAAGTTCTCTTTCATATATGGTGGACTTGCTTGACCCTGAACTAATCCTTTAAACAAAAAAGACACCCTAATCTTTTGACTGAGAAGCCCCTTCAACACATAAATTCTTCCTATCTCTAATATGTTATTTAAATCCATTAACATACCTTAGCAAAGAAATAAATCTATACATAACAGCTTGCAAGCTATGGTACAGGGAATTGGGTAAAGCTTGAAATTAAGACAGCTAAAGCTTCAAGGACTAGTAAAACATTAATTATTTCAGTTGACTAGTAAAACATTCATTATCTATGTTGACTAGTAAAACATTCCATTATTTATGTTGACTAGTAAAACCTTCATTATTTCTGTTGACTTAGTAAAGATTAATTAATTCTGTTGACTAGTAAGATATCATTATTTCTGTTGACTAGTAAAACATTGATGAATTCTGTTGACTAATAAAACATTCACCTTTTTGTTGACTAGTAAAGCATTTATCATTTCTGTTAATATTGCTTTTTAGAAAAGCCATTTCAATCTGGGTAAAATTCTGTAAAAATCATGTTTCCTTTAAAATAATGACTGATCAAAGATTGCCATAGTAATGGATCAAAGATTGCCATAGTAATGGATCAAAGATTGCCATAGTAATGGATCAAAGATTGCCATAGTAATGGATCAAAGATTGCCATAGTAATGGATCAAAAACAATAGATTTGCATCAGAAATTGGAGAGCTGTTCAGCTGATGACATCATAAATTTGCATTTTTTTTTTTAATAGGTCTAAAAATTCAAAGAAAAATGATTTATTTCTAACAGATTTTGTCAAGATATGTTTGTTTGTAATTTTAGGAGATTTTTAAACACTGCATCTCTCAGTTTTACTAGTCCTTTCAACTTAACATTGCAATAGTTTCAATTAACAACAGAGACATTTTCAACTTAATGGCTACATCTTCAACTTAATGATTATGCTACAACTAAACTCCGTTTAAGATGGAAAA
This sequence comes from Chiridota heheva, assembly GCA_020152595.1. NCBI lineage: Eukaryota > Metazoa > Echinodermata > Holothuroidea > Apodida > Chiridotidae > Chiridota > Chiridota heheva. The sequence goes on from JAIGNY010000733.1 coordinate 2,936,004, forward strand.
CACAGCGAATCGACAGAACATATACACCAAACACATTTAGGACTTGATGGGGAATTGAGGATTGGGTGGGTGTAGGCCTTTTTGGTTGAAGAACGTAAACATCTGTTTGGGTACTTCAGCAAGCACAGCTTGTGTAATTCGATATGGCGTGGTCTGTGTGGAAGAAAACAATGCCAAAAATGACATAACTTGCAAGGAAATTGATCATTTCCAAATGTCTCAGAAATATGTTGAGATTATCTTTTTTTCTTAATTGAATTTGATTTTTTTAAACTGATCATGTGACAAGCAAGGCTATGATGTCAAAGAAAGAAGTCATCCAAAGAAAACCAAGAGTAATGCCAAGGTCAAAGGTCATATCAACATCAAGAATTGATCAAGTGGAGTGAGTAACAGTTTATGCTGAATAGAGTTCAGAAGTAAGTCTTGCTTAGGGTGAGTGTATACTTGATATAGTGCAATAGTTTTGAAAGGAGAGCAAGTAGACTTGCTGTGCTTGCATAAATAGATGATGCTAATGTCGAAGAATAGATGTAACAGTTTGTATGATTCATGCCGAAGATCATACTTAGAGACGTGCAATATGAATTCTAACTTTTTCAGCCCTATAAATGACATGTAGAACCATTTTGATTAACACTTAATTGGATCACATGCCAAAAAGTTTCTCTTTGAGCCTATCTGCACCCGACACCTGAGTTTATCCTGAAAACTCAGGTATGGCAATTACCAACCAGACTTCCTGTTCAGTGTTCTGTGTTTCGACTCCAAACAATGATTGTTTATCTGCCATTCTCATGCACACCACAGTCAAGTAGCCCTAGGTTATTGTATGTTTAAAATTACAGAAAGGTAGTGCTGAGTAATCAGGGCACTTTTGGGATTGAAATCACTCATCCATGTTAAGTGTCTTAGTGGGAGAAATTTGTTTGAAAACTGGTGATAAAAATAGCTGTGTATCATATGCCTGAGGTAATGTGTGCATTAACTGTGAATGATTGATGGACCAATTCTCCTAAGGACAGATATTGCTTCATGTATTCTTTGGATAATCAAAAGGGCAATCTGAAGAATTCATTATTCTAATGATCCTCATATTCTGTCTTTTCAGTCAGAATTTAAAATTAACAAAGAGTTCACCAACAACTGGAAAATGTTAGATGAATACAACAGTAAATACACAAAGAAGTACATTCTACCCAAATGTGTATTATCACTTCTGTGTCTTAGTAATAGTTTATCATTTTTTGCTTTTGTGGGAGACACACATAAAGAAATATAAAATTACTTCCAATTTTGTGAGAATTTTTGATAAACCTTAAGGGCCGTAACACACCAAACGTGACGTGGCGAGCGATTTTTTTAGATAATCACACAGGAAACAAATATTATAAGATGCTTTGACTTTTTGCTAGAAGTTTACAATTGAGGCTTTCTGATGATGCTGGAAAATTTGTTAGAAATGCTTTTTTGTTCAAACTGGAAAAATTTGCTTTAGTGGGGGGTGCGTTTTTCTGTTGCGATGCGAATTTTGCTTTAATGGGCGTAGAAAAGGCTCTTTCAATTAATTTTCAGTTATCATCTAAATAGCCATGCAATGACAATGCTTCTCTGAAAACAAAAGGTCAAAATGTTTCTTTTCCTTTGTTTTATTCAATTTTGTATAAAAGAAAATCGCTCGCCGCGTCGCGTTCAGTGTGTGACGGCCTTAAAAGCAAACCCAAATTGCTTTCAATAGAGGCATATGTATGATCCAATCATTTTTAAAACTGACAAATAAGGTACTTAAACCCAAGCCAACCATGTAATAGTGTAATTATCACAAGTAACAGGAACTAAAGTCAGTTTTCTGTGACCCCTTATGATATGGTTCACTTTTCTCAATTTTGTCCCCTCATAGTTTTGGCCAAGCTACACCCCTGTATATGATTCTACAACTTCAAAGGGACCAACATCTAAGGGGCATGTCTTAAAAGTCAATTAGAATACCATATTAAACAATTGTGCTTGTAGAAAATGTATCAATATTTAATATTGATTTATTGAACAGTTGTGTGGGGTATGTATCAATATTCAATATTGATTTACTGAACAGTTGTGTGGGGTATGTATCAATATTTAATATTGATTTACTGAATAGTTGTGTGGGGTATGTATCAATATTTAATATTGAATTACTGAAGAGTTGTGTGGGATATGTATCAATATTTAAAATTGATTTACTGAACAGTTGTGTGGGGTATGTATCAATATTTAATATCAATTTACTAAACAGTTGTGTGGGGTATGTATCAATAATTAATATTGATTTACTGTGTATCAATATTTAGTATTGATTTACTGAACAGTTGTGTGGGGTATTAATCAATGTTTAATATTGATTTACTGAACAGTTGTGTGGGGCATGTATCAATATTTAATATTGATTTACTAAACAGTTGTGTGGGGTATGTACCAATATCTAATATTGATTTACTTAACAGTTTGTGTGGGGTATGTATCAATATTTAATATTGATTTAAAGAACAGTTGTGTGGGGCATGTATCAATATTTAATATTGATTTACTAAACAGTTGTGTGGGGCATGTATCAATATTTAATATTGATTTACTAAACAGTTGTGTGGGGCATGTACCAATATTCAATATTGATTTATTTAACAGTTGTGTGGGGTATGTATCAATATTTGATATTGATTTACTTAACAGTTGTGTGGGGTATGTATCAATATTTAATATTGATTTACTGAACAGTTGTGTGGGGCATGTATCAATATTTAATATTGATTTACTGAACAGTTGTGTGGGGTATGTATCAATATTTAATATTGATTTACTGAACAGTTGTGTGGGGCATGTATCAATCATTAATATTGATTTACTGAACAGTTGTGTGGGGTATGTATCAATATTTAATATTGATTTACTGAACAGTTGTGTGGGGCATGTATCAATATTTAATATTGATTTACTGAACAGTTGTGTGGGGCATGTATCAATATTTAATATTGATTTACTGAACAGTTGTGTGGGGCATGTATCAATATTTAATATTGATTTACTGAACAGTTGTGTGGGGCATGTATCAATATTTAATACTGATTTACTAAACAGTTGTGTGGGGCATGTACCAATATTCAATATTGATTTACTGAACAGTTGTGTGGGGTATGTATCAATATTTAATATTGATTTACTGAACAGTTGTGTGGGGCATGTATCAATATTTAATACTGATTTACTAAACAGTTGTGTGGAGCATGTACCAATATTCAATATTGATTTACTTAACAGTTGTGTGGGGTATGTACCAATATTTAATATTGATTTACTTAACAGTTGTGTGGGGTATGTATCAATATTTAATATTGATTTACTGAACAGTTGTGTGGGGTATGTATCAATATTTAATATTGATTTACTGAACAGTTGTGTGGGGTATGTATCAATATTTAATATTGATTTACTGAACAGTTGTGTGGGGCATGTATCAATATTTAATACTGATTTACTAAACAGTTGTGTGGGGTATGTACCAATATTCAATATTGATTTACTTAACAGTTGTGTGGGGTATGTATCAATATTTAATATTGATTTACTGAACAGTTGTGTGGGGTATGTATCAATATTTAATATTGATTTACTGAACAGTTGTGTGGGGTATGTATCAATATTTAATATTGATTTACTGAACAGTTGTGTGGGGCATGTATCAATATTTAATACTGATTTACTAAACAGTTGTGTGGGGTATGTACCAATATTCAATATTGATTTACTGAACAATTGTGTGGGGTATGTATCAATAGTTAATATTGATTTACTGAACAGTTATGTGGGGTATGTATCAATATTCAATATTGATTTATTGAACAGTTGTGGGGTATGTATCAATATTTAATATTGATTTACTGAACAGTTGTGTGGGGTATGTATCAATATTCAATATTGATTTACTTAACAGTTGTGTGTGGTATGTATCAATATTTAATATTGATTTACTGAACAGTTATGTGGGGTATGTATCAATATTCAATATTGCTTTACTTAACAGTTGTGTGGGGTATGTATCAATATTTGATATTGATTTACTGAACAGTTGTGTGGGGTATGTATCAATATTTAATATTGATTTACTGAACAGTTGTGTGGGGCATGTATCAATATTTAATACTGATTTACTGAACAGTTGTGTTGGGAATGTATCAATATTCAATATTGATTTACTGAACAGTTGTGTGGGGTATGTATCACTGTTTAATATTGATTTACTGAACAGTTGTGTGGGGTATGCATCAATATTTAATATTGATTTACTGAACAGTTGTGTGGGGTATGTATCAATATTTAATATTGATTTACTGAACAGTTGTGTGGGGTATGTATCAATATTCAATATTGATTTACTTAACAGTTGTGTGGGGTATGTATCAATATTTAATATTGATTTACTGAACAGTTATGTGGGGTATGTATCAATATTCAATATTGGTTTACTTAACAGTTATGTGGGGTATGTATCAATATTTAATATTGATTTACTGAACAGTTATGTGGGGTATGTATCAATATTTAATATTGATTTACTAAAGTTGTGTGGGTATGTATCAATATTCAATATTGATTTACTGAACAGTTGTGTGGGGTATGTATCAATATCTAATATTAATTTACTGAAGAGATGTGTGGGGTATGTATCAATATTTAATATTGATTTACTGAACAATTGTGTATGTAGGATATGTCTCCATATGATTCATTTTCAGACAAATTATGCAAGTGGGATATGTATTGCTAATTAATTTATTGATAGTTACTGATAATTGTAAGACTCACCTTAGAATGAGATTCTTACGGAACAATTAAGATGACTCCATTTCCTTCCAGTTTGGCATTTTCAAATTCAAAGAATTCAGAGATCATGAACATGTATTTGATATATGCAGGAACAAATGGAACACCCTTAAAAACGTTAATCATGACAAATTACAAGATTGTTAAACACATGATGGAGCAAGATGAGACACGTTTCCTTACTGGAGACGCACGGCCAACATATATATCACTTATTTACAAAAACCACAACACATTCCATAATGTTTGCAAAAAGCTAGTGAATGCTAGCCTGAAAGAAGTATGTAAAGGTTCCAAACTGAACCCATGTTGTGCAAACCAGAGAGCCTTTATTACAGAGGCATGTGTGCATTACAAATACATAACCAATAACATAGTAGATATTTGTATATATGTAAGACTAAGAAAAGGCTTTGCATACAACCAGCGACAAACACATTCAAAGCTTCCTTCCAAGAAATACATGCAACGGTACATCAATGAAGATCAAGAATCAAGTTTCATTGTACATGAGCAGATTGAAACATAGTATTACATCATATGAAGTCATGTTAAAAAAAACACATACAACAGTACAATATACTACAACATTTTTACTATTTTCTAACCTTGAAAACTTAATCTTTTTATGGGGAAGGGGGGCAGGACAAATGATAGCATCTACCCATCAGGTGAAGAGGTCAAGATGAAAATTATTGGGGGACAAGACCCCTCCCTCGGCATTGGGGTCCTAAATACAAATTAGATTTTGCTGGCTGACATAAAATTCCTTAACTGCATGTATTTGAATCATTAACCAAAATCCTTCAAAGGTTTTAACAGAATGAAAAAAGTAGGTATTATTGGATTGAGCATCCCTCTTAGTGAAAAAATCATTAGGGGATACACAACGCATTTCACCGAGGTATTATGTACGCCTCGTGGGATTATCAATGAATATTCATGTTATTCATCCAGAATATAAAGAAACATGTCTTACCCCTTTGAAATCCCGGAATGGTACAAACTGCACAATGTCACGGGCAGATGGTTCCCGTTTGGTGATCTTAATATACCGTCATCACCATCGAGCATTCGCATGTCCGTGAAATCAGCTGCTCCTACTCCAACAATGATAATGGACATGGGAAGATGGGATGCCCTCACTATTGCATCGCGAGTTTCGTAAATGTCTGTTATGACTCCATCAGTTAGAAGCAACAAAATAAAGTATTGCTATGGAAGGAGAAAATGGTGTAGAACATGAATTCAAATTCTGTTTAAAAACCACCAAAGGATATTTTTAAAAATAAGGTTCTGCATCTATCTTAAATGAGTTGAATTAGCATTACTCATAAATGAGTAACTCTCACTTTACTGTTAATAATATGTTGGGAATTGGATTCCAGCTGTGAGTGTGATTGACATTGTGTTTTAAACACATGAGAATATCTTCACAAGTTCTGATCCATTCCTCCAGGCAAATATGTCAAAAGGACAACAACCATATTTTTGAGTAAGTCTTTGATGATGGGTGGAGGGTGGTGGTTTTTGAAGATCGAGGAGGGGGAGGGGATCTAGATATCTGCAGAAATCAAAGGAATACAATTTATGGAATCAAATAAAAGGACCACAATTCGATTTCCACAAAAGGACTTCAAGTCATCTTATCTCTTCCTTTCAAAATAAAGTTCTGTGGCCAAAGAGGATGTGAGGATGCCATTCTATGAAATGATCAATATGTACTGTGTTATTGTTTATCAACGAAAGAAAAGAGTGTTTCCACTGGCAAGAGTGTACATAGTGGGGGGATGATATTTGTGAATGGGTGCCCAATTGTACTGGCCTCCTAGATAGTACGGGTTAAAAAAGGCAATGATGTTCTCAGCACAAAACTCAGACATGTCTTCTGTGGGTACCATACTCACTGATGCTTTATTTTGGCTGAGTGCTTCTGATGCAAACTTTGCCACATGATTGATGATAGGTGCTACGTTCGTTGGACCCCAGAGAGTGACCTGCCGCAAGCACGTCTGATATGCGCTGACCACTCCTGAAATACCTGTAAAAGATCAGAGCTCAAAATCAAAACAGGAGAAATCAACAAAAAATATTAATCAATGAAGTGATATAGCAAGACTATTTCAGGGTGCATAAGCAATACTAATAAAGAAAGTTATTGATACAAGGAGATGGAGATGGATTGGCCATGTGCTAAGGGAAGAGAATAATAAGCATGTTAGAATTGCAGTGTCCAGGGCCCTGGAGGGAAGTAGGAAAAGCGGGCAAAGGAAACAAATTGGAGAAGGACAGTTGAGAGAGGATAAACTGGAACTTGCTTGTAATACTTAGCGGGAAGCAACAGTATTTGCAAGTGACATGAAGAAATGGAAAAAGCTACTTCACGAAGCCTTAATGTCCACAGTCAGAAGAGGAGAGTGAATAGGTAAGGAAATACATATAAACCCTAGTCAGACTGAAACTGAATAAAGAAAGGTCCCCTTATTACTATGCAACCCTATAGTCAGACTGAAATTCAATGAAGCAAAGGTTCCCTTCCCATCTCGACAAAAATTGATTTTTCGAATCATAATCTGAGTTTTTCCAAATAATCAATGTCCTTCTTTTCGCTTCATTATCCCAAATTTCAATTACAAAAGAGAAAGAAAAAGTCAACAGCATGTTTTGGAATAATTTTGCTCCCAGTTGGTGCATAAGAAACACAAATTGTTCAAATGAAATGCATTAACATGCTCCCCACAATAATTCACAGATAATTAAACTTTTCCACTTTTATCTAAAAAATCATTGTATTTAAAATAGTATGGAAGGCAATATGTTTCTCTAATGAAAAATGTAAATTCTGGTCATGCTGTTTACTTTCAACTGGAAATTTTCCTAAATCATCACAGATCAATAAAATGTGATTGTGCATTTGTTCTGCTTGGCAAAAACAACTGAAAGTATTCAGTTTCAATAAACAAGCATTTCATCAATGACAGAAGATTTCTGAAATGTCTTAAATGCTACCATGAATGACCTCTAGCACATCGTTTATACTGTAGCTACATGCAACTATTGATTCATCAGTCAGTTAAGTTTCCACAAATGATTTTGGTAAAGAACAAAAACCACTAATTGATTTACAAAACACATACAAAGATGAGTTTGTAATAGTATTATAACATTTGCACTAAAAGTGTGGGGTGGGTGGGGGCAGGAGAACTGGCCCCCATTAATTCTGTATAATTCTATAAACTATATGGTATATTTTGTATTGTTTCAAGATTTATCTGCATATATTCATTCATACGTTTAAAGCTTTTGTTTCCTGATCGCCAATGGACCTTCAATAATTTTCTAGCACTGCTGCTGCTGGATAGAATTACATTCAGATCTTGGGCATGCATTCAACTGATTATGTCATAAATTTAAAATTCCCATTTTGTATATAAAGAAAAAAAAAAACATTTAAAGAAATTGCTAAAAGTTCCACTCTTCCAATTTTTTTGCATGACTTTCAGTGCTTGATGTTGCTGTTGTAGCCCTATGAAGTCTGACAAACCAGAGAGTAATCAGTCCGGAAGCATGCCTATTAATAGGAACATTTATAACACACAAGAATATTCAAGTCATGCAGCCATATTGTTCAGATGTTGCGATAGATTGTCATAGTTTCTAATTTATGTGCTTGAAATATCAAAAATCATTGGGTTGAAAAATATTTGCATTTTTAAAATGGCCGTTTCCTGCCTATTGTCTATTTCTTCTAATATTTCAAAAACGGCGTGGTGAACATATCATATGGGAGTGGAAAAGTTCTAGCCATGACAGTAATAAAGGCATTTTCATGAATTTCAAGTTTCCTCTAGCAAAGATATTTTTCCAGAGGTATTTAGAATTTGAAATATGTAACACTGCACAAGGCTTTAACGTTAGGATAGCAAAGGATCATGGGAAATATCACAAAATGGTGGCTTGCATGTAGCAAAATGTTCCCCTTTTTTAGAACATTTATGTTCCCATTAATAGGCATGCTGGTAATTAGGATTTTGAAATGATTCTTACACATTGAATGGAATAATAGCTCTGTGACCATCTTGTCTCCTCTTTGATGGTTTGCTACAATACAGATAAGTCATAAAATTTGACATGTTTTTTTATACTTTACTATGAATATGTATGTGGTACTTTACATATATAAATATGTATTAAGTCTTAGATGTATCATCACATACTTTGATAAAAAAGAAAGCCATACTTACCAGAACAAAATGGATCGCTAGGATTGAAATTTAGGGCAAACTCATGGGAAATGGCATTATCTGGAGGAATCTTGGCCCCAAAACCAAGGGCAGGGAATTTTTTGTCACTGGAAGTAAAGAAAACAAAGAAAAATCTCTCATACATTTGAATATTATAAATACATAATGATATCTAAAATTTTAGCACTCTGCAGAGTGCATACCTCCGCCCCTGTTTGTTCCCCGCCGGAATAGAATCTACCTCAGAAACTCTCGACCCACCAACTTATAACCCCAAACAATCTCTTTCTCACTGTTGATCTGTATTGCCAACATTCTAGACACTTGAGGATCATCACTTGTGATCATTGTTTTCAGTTAATTTATTGTTTGAGCTCTATCCAGGGTAGGTAGATTCACATTCCATCATTTTTATTCATGGAAGAAGCCAATTGTTTTGATTTCTTTGATACCAGAAACCACTTCATTTGATTTTCTTTGAGTCCAGAAAATTGATTGTATGGTTGTTCTTTCATGGCATGATCATTGTTCAGCACATTCCATTGGAAAGTTTCGACTAAGTATTGATAAATCTTGCCCTAATATATCCTCACCCCTCCATGTCTACTTTCCCCTTGTTCCAATAAGTCCCAAATTGTAACCACTTCTTCCATAATACCTTTCCCTTATTCCAATATGGCCCATATTTTAATCACTTCTTCCTTAAGCAGTAACAAAACCAAACACCAAATTTGATCTACATCCAGTTATCGGTTCTTAAGATATCTTGATGACAAATAAACAAACTTAAACAAACAAACAGACAGACAGAAAGACAAACAGACAGACAAACAAACAAACACACAAACAGAGGCAAAAAAGTAACTTCCGTCCAACTTCATTGGCGGAGGTAATGATATGCATAGATTGATATGACACTTTTTGCTAAGGCCTTAAAGCGCTGAAACCTTTTGCGCCATTGACTCACCTTGACAAACTGAAAGTTTTCTTAAATTTCACGGAAGTATTGAAATCTCAACGTGCCGTCATCAGTCGTTAGACCGGTCAGGTACTATTACTGTGCTCTGATCTCCTATGCTAAACAGCAATTGAGATGGCAGCAGGTCCCACCTTGAAAGTCTTTGGTATGACCCAGGTGGGAAACAAACCCACAACCTATCGGCTGAAAGGGGGTACTCTACCAAGTGAGCTAACCCGTCAGATCAGATAAGACACTAAGACAAGAGAATAAGCATCATGAAGGTAATAGTGTGAACACAGGGTGGGTAAGTGGACAGGTGGCAACACCATGAGCTTAAATGGTTCAAAATGAAGTAAGAACCGTGAAAAACCACAGCTTGTTTGTTTGATGAGGGCTTAACGGCACCATGATAGCGAGGGTCAAATTGTGCCCGAGAGGTTAGATCATTCCAGAGGTAGGAGGAAAAGAAAACAGGGAGAGATTGAGAGAAACACGAGAACTAAAAGACAGAAAGCTGGGATTGAGAGAGGAGGTGCATGGGTGAAAAAGCAAAGTAGAGAAAGGGGGGTGGGAGAGGAGGACTAAATATGGTTGTAGAGGGAAGCATGATGAAGGAAGGAGATAATTTTATCTGGAAGGTTTTTTTCGGAAGAGCTCGGCTATTGAGTTGTAGGGAGCAAGGGAAGCTCTGGGAAGGTTGTACAGGGGGCAAGCAAGGAGAACATAATGGACTGTGAGGGTGCAATGGCAATTGTTGCAGAGGGATTGGGGGAGCGAATAAGGAGGTGGAAGTGAATGAGGTAGGTGTGACCTATTCTAAGCCACAGCAAAAACCACAGCAAATTGGCTCATCATAATCATTAATCACTTACGTGTCATAATCTTGTATAACTTCCCCGACACCAACAATTGCTTGGGTGTACTCATTTGGCGAGGAATCACTGATAAAATGTAAGAAGTTGGTTCAAGTGGGTCACCGTTTGATCCTGTGAAATCAATACCAACCTGTCAAGAAAGAAGAGATGAGATTCAGGGAAAGGGACATGGGATCTAATAACTCTGCTTTGCCATGCAAACTTAAATTCATACATAAAATCAGGTCTGTGGGCAATCAAGCCCTCCCCCCACCACAAAGGTCTGTGCCCCTTATACATCAAATCAGCTTTGTGAGTAGTCGACCCCTCCCTCCCCCTGCCCCCTTGCATGAAATCAAACAAAAAATCATAGGAATATGGAGTCTGCCCAAGTGAAATGTTCGTGCCTCCTCTTGAAGTCTTCATACCCCCTTTAAGAAAAGTTCTGTGTACGAGCGTGCATCACCTTTGACCTGGTTAGCCATAATGCAGGGCTTAATGTCTGAAGAGAAAACCACCTTATTCTCCCCTTTCATTGAAAAATAGTTACCCTTGCATCTAAGGGAAGAGGCCTAAAAAGTATAAATTCATGGACATCAGATTCTTGATTGGCAATTAATGTTGTTGTTTATTTTGGCAGTTAATGTTGTCGTGACAGCTTTGATTGTATATCAAATGAAACACACTACAAATTAACTTGCCCTTTTTGATGTGATGCCCTAAGCTTTGCTTAGTTAGCTAGTACCTTAATCAGGCACGGAGCCTGTTATTTTGTATGTAAGTATCCTTAGGAATATCAAGGTGTCCATTTATAGGCTTATAAACTCCAACCATGATACAACAAACAAATTTTAAAAGAAAATGGTATAAAGTAAAGAAAGCACCCTTCAAATGTTACAAGAAATTTTAATCACTTAACATTTTCAAATGAGTTGAAATATTATCGTGTTACAAGAGAAAATTTGCTTCTATATATTTTCAAAATGGACTGGAATAAAGCCTTCACATAATCACTATACTCCTTTTTTGGTACTTAATAAACTATGTACCAGAATAGCAAACAAAACATTTGTTAGCTATTTTGGTACAGAGTTTTTTTTTAATTACCAATAATGGTATATAATAATAATGTGAAGGTTTTATTCCAGTCCATGTTGACAATAGAAATCCATTTTGAAAATAGAAGCTGTTTCTTCATCTGTGATTATATCATATTCTAGCAAGTTTTGTTACATGTAGGAAAGTCATTAATGTTTTCTTTTCCTTCCTCAAATCCTCAAAATTGCAGTCAGTGTGTAACAGCCTGTAAATTAATTTCACATATTTCAATAAATGAAAGGAAAAATACATTTTAGATTAGTAATTTTTGGCCGCAGATTGTTATTGATGGGCATATTATCTATGGATGCCCTTTGACATTTGAAGCCCAACATTATGATGACCATGGTCATCAGTCCTGATTACCATTCCCTGTGGATGACCATCAACAGTGAGAGGTCTGCATCTATTGATGACCATCACTTGTGGATGACCATCTTTTGAGGATGGTCATTCCCTGTGGATGATAATCAAGAGTGGAAGGACATCATCTGTATATGACCATCAACAGTGGGTGGTCATCATCTGTGGATGACCACCTTATGGAAGACCATCAACAGTGGGTGAACATCATCTGTGGATAACCATCCCTTGTGGATGACCATTTTATGAGGATGGCCATTCCATGTGTAAGATCATCAACAGTTGGGTGGCCATTATCTGTGGATAACCATCAACAATGGGTGGCCATCATCTGTAAATGACCATCCCTATGGAAGACCATCAACAGTGAATGTTCATCATCTGTGAATGACCATCCCTTGTGGATGACCATCTTCTAAGGATGGCCATCCCTATGGAAGACCATCAACAGTGGGTGGTCATCATCTGTAGATGACCAGCCCTTGAGGATGACCATCTTCTGAGGATGGCCATTCCCTATTGAAGACCATCAACAGTGGGTGGTCATCATCTGTAGATGACCAGCCCTTGTGTGGATGACGATCATCACTTGGTAAGTGATTGTTCAGTACATTTCACTACAAGCTGTAATAGTAACACAAGATGATCAATGATGTAATGCCGTGCCACCTCGAGCGTATTTCACACACTTAGGCAAAAAGGTGATACAATAAATCAATAAATATGCATTCACATTTTAATATAATAAGACAATGATGATCTCTGTAGTCAAGGAGACAGCTTGGCCAAAATGTTCCTTTTAATTAATAATTTTTTCTACTGCTGTGCACCATTCAGCATGCATTTTTTAGACGTATGGCTTGCTTAAGAAATATTCCCATGATCTTTCTAGTATAGAAACAAATTGGTGTAAAAAGAATGTTGATGTCTTATTCCGTTTAGAAGTTATTGCATTTCAAAGCTTTCACGGATGTGTTCAAAAGTGACCTCACAGTGTACAATGTGATGTCATAAAGGCAGATCCAAGACAATTTTGTTGTATTTCTATCATTTAGTTATTGAACATCACAGTGACCTCACAGTGTACAATGTGATGTCATAAAGGCAGATCTAAGACAATTTTGTTGTATTTCTATTATTTAGTTATTGAATTTCAAAGCTTTCACGGATGTGTTGAAAAAGTGAACTTGCAGTGTACACTGTGATGTCATAAAGGCTGATCTAAGACAATTTTGTTGTATTTCTATCATTTAGAGAGTAAAGTAAATGAGCAGATAGACAAAGCATATTCTTGTAGAGTACATATCAGGGTTCGTGTTAACGACAAATTTGTCATATATTACGCTATGGCTGAATTTTCTTACAACACTGGTTGTACCTGTGTTGTAAGATTTACATATAGCATGTGAAATTTTACGCCAGAGTTTTTCATTAACTTAAATGAAAATCATAAACATCTTACTTCTCTGATGCAATTGAAAGTTTTATTTCACACAAAAATAATTTTGAATTAGTCATAAATAAAAGAAAAATGACACAAGTACGAGACTAATGGCCAAATAATTAAACATACCCGTAAAAGTACTGTACATGAAAATAGGCTAGTTCATAGGCCCTATACATGTTGTATGTGCATTGTACAGTGTAAGTGAAAGTTTTGATGTTGTTTTGAATGCAGGCTGTCAATTGTCAACGATATTATTAGCTAGGATTCTACTTTCCTCCTTATTGTGTTGATTGTGTATCTGTGAAGTGATCACAATCTGCAAGTCAAGTTGCTATATATACTGTAAAGAAGTAGGCGTGTTTGAGATCTGAATAGTATTTTATCGTTGACAATTGGTCAAAGTTCACTAAAGCCTCATGAAAGTTTGGATGCGATAAATAAAAGTATTTTCTAGTTTATTTTGGGATTGTTAACCCAAATTTCATGATTCAACAATCAACATTATACAAGGATTGGGTATAAGAGTTTTTCTTAATATTTTTATGACAATAATAGTCCAATTTTTTAATGTTTTTGGTATTTTAGGCAGAATTTTCCATTCACTTTAGCAAGGCAGGACTACACAAGTGTGTGTTAACAATTCTTGCAAGCTTCACTAGTGCTCAGTGCCCTGTACATTACGCAGTGCCTTGTACATATGACAGCAAATTTACAAAGTACACCGAAAATCAAGGGCTTGTCGTAACCAAATAATCCAGACAAAAAATTATAACGCAACCTCTGGAGCATATTATCCCATCTCAATAATTAAACAACAAATGTTTCCAATAAATTAGAAAGAGACAATAATGTTCACAGAAATACAAACAAAATTGAATCTGCCTTTATGACATCACACTGTGAGGTCACACCTATAAAATCTTTAAAATGCAATAACTCTAAACATGATAAGATATCAATATGTCCTTTTTCTCCAATTTGTTTCTTTAATATTCCTCTATCACATTAATCCTTACTCTACCAGCATTTTTTTTTAAATGTGCCCAGGAAGCGGAGTCAAAGATGGGGAACCCAAAACGGCGATAATATTCGCCACATTGGTAGAGTAATGGTTAATCAGGGCTTTTTATTGAAGGGTCTTCTGTCTTACAGGCAGCAGAGTTGGGCTCGTCCCGCTTCAGTGACCCACTAAGCTGCCCACCGGGATCATGCTGCATATATTTTCAAGTTGGCACACTTGTCGTGGGTTCCTTAACCCTTACTCTATCAGCACTTTTTGAAAATGCTCAGGAAGGTGGAGTCAAAGATGGGGAACCCTTACTCTACCACCGCGTGGTAGTGTAAGGGTTAACGAAACTGAAAATTCACAGGTATATTCCGAAAATATAAATTTGAAATGCACAATATATGAATACAATGAAAAGGAATAAAGGTAAAGCAAACTAAGAACATTTGGGTGAAGATAATGGATGTATTTAGAAACCAAGCTGAAAGTGTCAAAAAAGATGAAAGGGAAGTAAATTCTTAAGCGGCATAAATTGCTAGTAATTTTCCCAAATTTGTATACCAAATAGAATAAAAATTACCCAAATTTTCACAAAAATATATTGTTAGGATCTCCTTGCCCAGTGTGCCAATCTTTAAAAAATTTGATTTCAGAAAATTAGTTCTTCTCCTACAGACTTCTTGAATGGCATCCACAATAACTACATCACCAGGGAACAGACATGTCATGCATGTTTTTGATAACATACAAGTTAGGTTATTGAAATGAAAATTGAAAAATTTCTTACTGTGAAATTGATCTGGCAACCACCTAAAATATAATCCAGGAAGGAGTAATGTCTTTTGACCTAAAAGAAAAGAAAATATGAAAATCAATATGAGATAAAAAATATCTAGTTTGCATGCACACTGTTTTAACTTAAAACTTAAAACAATTACATCTTATAACCAGTATAGATGGACTGGGAAACTGATGTCTGCTTGTTTGTGAGCTTTAGTTTTCTGAGGCAGTGGATTTATGGTATTGTTAGCTATACAGCATCTTATTTTGCCCTCTACAAGTCAACTGCAGGGATCCCGTCACCGGAGGGCCATGGCCCCCCCAATAATTTTCAAAGCAATGGTTTTCAAATAGGCCTTAATACCCTACATATGCTCTTTGTCCAACATGTTTGATTGGAAATTGACAACATCAGTCTTAGTCCCTCAATATTAAGCCTGTGTCAGGGGCCCTGAACTGGATATAGTTGCGGGCCATCATAAGTTAGTTGTAGATGTCCTTTTAACTGGTCCAACTTTAACTTTTAATGTTTAATTTTTTGTACCTTTGATAAAGTTATTTCTGAAAAATAAGAGTGTGCGTCCTCATGACTGCACTGGCTGGACAAATTTCTTCCATAACTCCAAAATAATTTGTACTAACCAGGCCATCAGCTTATTATCTTCAGAAACAATGCCAACAGCAAGATAATTATATGAGACTAACCGGGGGCAAGCGTGAAAAGATGCCATGGTTGCAAATAAGCAAAACTTTTCTGAGTGCAAGATCCTGTTATTGCAATGAAGAGGCGGCAGCATAGTTCTTGATGAAACTGATTTATACATTTGTACCTGGTGGGTTGAGGGAGGTTTCACCCCTAATTTGTGAGATTAAGTCTAATATAAATGCACCCTACAACTAAAATTGTCCACTTGTCCACATTTTGCCCTCACACCATTTGAACTACAATCTTGGACAAAAATATTTGTCCTCTTTCTTCACCCTTTCCAGAAAGACTTTTGTTTAGGATTGTAGTTACACCCACGTTGTACATTCAGGGCTGTAGTGGCCTTTCGAAAAGTGCCACTGCATGCTTGATTGCCGATGGCACAGTAGGTGGACAAAGCACCTAATAAATCAAATATAAAAAAAAAAATGCTGAGTGAAAGTGTGCTCCCGTGGTGGGTGCTATGGCCCTGACATTATACAATGGAGTCTATCAGAAATATAAAATATCATTGTTGTTTATTAAACTAAAGGCTCTGATTTTTACAAACAAATATTCTTTAAATTCTACATAACAAACATTACCTCAATTTTCCATATAAACCAAGTTACTACAATTGATGCAACAATGGCTGACACTCATTGTTTACAAAATATCCCCATCTTTTTCTGCTGTGCTCAGGTGGTCGGGCACTTTTGGGTACGTAGACAATTTTTTGCAATTGACACCGTTTTGGTAACGTGATAATTTTGTAGAGAAATGACAGGCTGTAGAAATTGACGTCACTAAGAATGAATGAGGGTGGCTTTGAGGTGTAATCCCAGCTGAGTCTGATTGATTTCATTCTGCTGAAATTAATTACTTATCCGACAAAACGAAGATTGCAAATGGTTGACTTAGGTGACTCTCGCAAAAGTTTGATATTACTCCTCTCGTGTTCCGACAAATATAACGAGATAAGAGGTCTCAAATGTCTAAAAGTAATTAGCAATTGCAAATGTGTTTTAGATAATTGTTTTATACGAATACACTTTTGTTCTGTAAGCTCTTTGTATAATTGAAGGGAAAAAATGTAATTGTTATTAGGATTATTTTGGGCATTTGAATTAAATGGCATTTTAGGTTTGTTTAAAGTTTTGTCTACAAATTCCCAGGTGACACATGAAGAATTAACTGAAGTGTAACAAAAAAAAATTGCAGCAAACTGACATCACCGAGACAAAGTGAGGTCACTCTTAATTGTTGTTGCAAAAAGAAAGTGGAAGTTCAATGAAACTTTATACGGTCCCTCCGCTAAAAGTTTCATTTCCAGTAGAATTTCTGATTCACACAGAATGTAGTATGTTCATAAAACACCTGAAAGTAGGAGCGTAGGAAGGGGAAACATCTTAATGGTAAATTAGGTTTCCATAAAACGTAGAAGCTAATCGGGAAATCTCCTACAATCTTCAATTTTTGGAAGATTTTCCCTCATTTTTTAGGAAATTTTCGTTGATTTTTAGGAAATTTTATTTAATCTTCGGAAAGTTTTTCTTTGTCAATTTTCGGGAAATGTTGCCAAATTTTCCCAAAATTTCCAATGACTCTATTTCCTTAAACTTTTTTTCTTTTCCATTTGATTTGAGTAATTTCCAAATTTTACCTCCCAAGATGTCACAAAAGCAGACAACACTGGAACATAAAATCCTCCACATCCTTCTCCTCTGGCCAAGAGCCACAACTTTTAAGGTTTTATTGCATGCAGGTAAGTAAATATCACATTTTTTTTTCCTGTTGTCTTTTCTAACGAAGAAGAGACGGCTCCTGTGCTGAAATCCAATTAGAACGTTCCAAACATTGACCTCAGTGGAGGTCATCAAAAACTGACCTCTTTTTTTTCTTCTTCAAATATGACCATCCGGATAACACATTACCACCTGCATACAATCTTTGCAGAAACAATTGAATTATTTACACTATTTTTTATGATTGACTTTTTCTGAGAAAATAAAAAAAAACAGACACAAGAATGCCATGAACATGAAGACATCTTTCTTTAAATGGGAATTACACAGTCAACATGTATGAAATTGCACCTGCTGTCAAAATATCTGCTTGGAACAAATCCTGAATTCAATGTCGTAAGATTTCGAGGATACATGTGGCAATTTTAAAATGTCTCTGATGTTTTCTTAAAGTGGTGATATTCCTCAAATTGCATTTTGTTTGGAATTCTATCAGGATCCCTAAATTTTCAGAAACACTTGTCAGGTAATCATCTTTTGCAATACCAAAAAGAATGGCAAGACACTTTGAAAGTTGATTTCCAGAACCAGGCATTTTTAAGCAGGTTTCTGACATCTTTATGACCGAATATTTCCAAAAAGTTATCAGAGCACTTCTTCTTAAAAACCATCATAGTAGCAAAATATATAATAATCAATTAAATATTGATCAATTTACAAACTCTCAGGCATCAATTTGCATATCATATGCAACTTTTGTGATGTATTAGAGTGATCTTAGAATGTTCTTTTGTAAATCATTCAGTTCTTAAAAGTATATTATAATTATTTATTCTGATCAAAAGTGTTTGAGTCTTTGCCAAACCCAAAATAAAAATCTAGCAGGACATTAGTTGTTGTGCTCCTTAAACTTTCAAACATTTAGACCCAACCTGATACATAACCAGGTCGGGTCAGACTTCTCCTCTTTATTTTCTTTATTCTGAAAACCTTAGTTGTTGTGGAAATTGGTGCTGAGTATCATATTAGCAATGGATGAAGTCCTTATTGTGTGGTTATTTTAATCAAAATGAAGTGGTTTCACTATTTGCTACAGTGAGTTTGTGGTTATGATTTGCTGGAACAAATTTTTAAGGAGAAGGACAAGTCATGAATAGAATTTACCACCATTTTCAGTGACTACGGTTTAGGAGGGAAATTCAAAGAATTACATTCAGATTTTGAACTGTCTGCCTGATGGCCCATAATCACAATTTTTGCATCAATTAAAAACTAATCAAATTTTGAGTAGCAATAATTAAAAAAAAAACCTTAATTGAGTGTTGTTCTCAAAATTCAAAAACAGATCTGCTCAAGTTATTACTCTTTCAAGTCATAAAGCAATTGCTACATGTTAATAAACATACTGCCATGCATGGGCAGGATTTGCCTACTGAAAGTAGGGGAAGGGGGAAGTCAAAATGGGGCAAAACCACAAAATCATAATAAGATGCAAAAAATCACCATAGAAAAGATACAAATTTGGAAAAAAGGGAGGGGGTGGAGGAAAGCTCTCAATTCTCACCTATGCTGCCTGTAAAACATCAAAAATACAAATCAAAAATAAAGTTTACCTCACACTTTGTCAGAAAAACTCGACCAGAATTATGGTAATTCTTCTTCTTTGCTTTCTTCTTCGGATTTATACATTCCCACTCAATCTGTTTTGAGACGGGAAAAAAAAAGAGATTCACAATAAGAAAACTGAAAACTATATGTCGAGAAAGTGGTATCATGGCAGAGAGATACTTCCTGCTATCATGAAACACACTCACACATACACACACTTACAACATCTTGAAGACACTTGGAATGAGAGGCCAGACTTACAGATAGAAAATGAAGACGCATATGATATAATAGTAATATAATACATCAAATTACTAAATGATAACTTTCAGGTATAATTTATAAATAGAATACAAAAAAATAATTGAAAAATATGTCATGTTTTTTTTTTTTTTTTTATAATATTAATATATCTTTATCAGTACTGGAGAGGTCCTATTTTAAGGGACCTGTAAAATACCTGAGCTAATAGATGTTCTGCAGCCATTTTGTTCATATCTTGTGATAAAATAATATATAAAGTTTAGGTGGGAGACCAGCTTGTCATATTGATTGTTAGATATTGCGATGTGTAATTTCATTCATTAGAATCTGCTATCTCAACGATAAAATTATATTTACAAAAATTGGAATTTTTTAAAATGACTGTATTGCACCAAAAAGCCTAGCTATTCTCCTGATTTTTCCTCATTTCAAAAATGGCATGGTAAAAATATAAAAGGGAGTGGATAATATTCAGCCATGAAAGCAATTAATGCTTATGACTGAGTTCTTAGTTTTGTCGGACAAAGAAATTTTCGCAGAGGTATTTTAAATTTGAAAATTATGACTGCTTTAAAATAAGTTTAGCAAAGCATCATGGGAAATATCACAAAATGACAATGTCCATGTCATGAAAAGTTTGTAATTTAAGGAACTTTTTGGTTCCTTATTTAGGACCTCTCCGGACTGTTTAGGAAAGTGACTTCCATTAAAGATGTAATTTTCAAATGTACAAATGTTTGAATGATTAGTGTAATTGATTACTTTAGTCCTGAGTCATTAGGATTCAGAAAAGTGGCACACAGAATAACGTCAATGATCTTTTTGAAAAATTCAGATAACTTGTGTATAAAAACACTTTAAAGGGCTAGGGTGTCACCTGGAAAATTTATTTGACTGCATTTTGAATGCTTGCTGAACAATTAAACTGGGAGAGAATCAACTTTTATACTTTTTCATTTTAAAAAAGATATTACACCCAACATATCATCTATAAGCTATTAGCCTGCCTTTAAAATGTTTTATAATAAATTAACTGTGAAATAAACAATCTTGAATTTGGTCAAACTCTTTACAGTAAACGAGTTATTTGTCCAAAATGCAAAGGTCTGTAAATCTTAAAAAATACTGTTTTAATATAGCAATCAGATCAATATTGGTGTCACTGATTTGATTTTGAACAAAACAGACACAAGGTTTTACATAGGTCTTTACATTCAAGCAGTGGCAAAACACCAGGGGAAGAGGGCAGGGGTAAAATCCCCTCACCGCCTCACAAAAAACAAATTAGTCATTTTCAGATTATCTCTTTCTAAACTGATTTTTATTTGATGGATTTATAATTAAATACATTTCTAAGTGAGTAAGGGTGTAAGTTGTTTTGATGGCTTGGATGTATAGTTTGTATTCATAATTTTCATCACCCCCTTCCCACTCATTGAATCGCACTGGATTCAAAGTGGACTATATCCTGAAGGATAAAGTTCAAGGCTATGCCAGGGATCAAATGGTGGTAAGCAATCCTATTGTGCCACTGAAAGCAGTATTTAGTGTAGCTACAGGTTTAGGCAGAAAGCTTGATGGTTTAATTACAGACCAAAGACTGTGTAGGTTGTTGTTTACTATCATCTTTCGACTCCAACAATTAGTAACGTTGGAAACAGTCTCCCCCACCGTCTACAAACAGATCCTTATCACCCCTTATCGTTACTTTCTCTAAATGATTACTCACCTTTTCTCTACACTTGTATTTATAATTGTTGCCAGAAAAGGCAGCTTTTCTGACTCACTTGAAGCTAGTACACAATCAATTCAATCATGCCTTACTTTGGCGAGAATCCCGACCGATTTCACAGACGTAGAGCTACGCTCTTTTTAAAAATGTTGTTTTGTGACAGAAAATCTAATAAGAAAGCGACAAAGCCACTTAAAATCCATTACTCTAGGCATACGACATGGCTATACCATACCTACCATCTCTTACCTCATATCAATTGATTTTTGGGATTTCTCATGACGTAGATCGCCAACGTGAGAACGAGGAAAAATTACAAGTGGGTTCTGTTTACTTAGTGTTGTGCTACTTATGATTGTTTCTGTGTTTGAGCAGCTGATCAATACTTTCACAATACTTGTGGACGAAACAAACAGCAATGGAAACAAAATGAAATTGCTTTCTTCTTTGGAAAATTTGCTGAATTTCATTGAGACAATTTTCGTTATTTTAGTTACTGTACTTTGTTAGATAATATTTTGTTTTGTTTTTATTCTTAATCTTAGTTGGAATTTATATAGCTGCTAGTATTAAAATAAACAATCAGCAGCGTTGTACATACATCGAAATTATACACATTCACATATAATTACAAATATATAAACAAAGATAGTTGCGCAATGGTGAAATTAAGAACTATAGCACAACGTAAATCAATTTTCAAACCTTTTTTGAATAAACTTATATTGGTTGTGTTTCTGAGATTTAATGGAAGCGAATTCTAAAGAAATGGGGGCAGCATGGGAGAATGACCAGGGTCCTATCCATTTTGACTTGGTGGGTGGTATTTTATATTTGTTTTGGTGTGACGATTTCAAGTTTCTATAGGGATTGTCTTTAATCAAAAGGTCATTAATATAAGATGGGTGCCGAACCAATTCTAGTTTTGGAGGTAAGTAAAATGATTTTAAAGTTAATTCTATGTTCGACTTTGAGCCAGTGCAAATCTTTAAGAATGGGTGTTATGTGCTGAGATCTTTTGATATTAGTGATTAACCTAGCAGCGGTATTTTGAAGACGCTGAAGTTTTTGTAGTTGGTATTTTGGGATTCCGAATATTATGCTATTACAATAGTCTAAATGGGATGTTATGAAGGCATGAATTAATTTATCAAGGGCCTTTTCATTTACATGACGTTTTATTTTGTTGAGTTTATAGAGCTGTGCAAAAGCTTTGGAACAAATGTTAGTAACTTCGAGAGATTTTCGTCAAAAATTACCCCAAGGTTTTTAACACTCCCAACTGGTTTTATCTCAGCTTGACGAAATGTTTATAGATTGAATGTGTTTAAGCTTATATCATAAGTAGTAAATAAATAAGTTGCTATTTAAAAGGATTATTTGACTTGTACATCTTTCCTACTCTTAATTTTCACCCACACAATGGTACTATTCGCCCAATAATCTATCTATGAGCCTTATTTATTTGTCATGATGACTTATGTATTTACAGCCAGCCTTGTCTTACCTTTTACCCACACAGTGGTACTATCAGCCCAATGAAAATATGAATGATCTAACCATAAACATGGTTCCTTTTAGAAACATAGTCACATGGACTCATTTGGAAAACGTACAACTGCTGGCAAGTCTGATTTTGTGATCCCTCCCCCACCCCTGCGCTGCCTCCTAAAAAGAGGAAATTGCATCATAATCATTCTTCCTTGACCATCAAATAGGTGCAGAAATGGACAAAAGATATCAAAGTGAATAAGATCAACCATATCACTATCAGATGGATCGAACATGATCACGCAGGATTTCATTGTCAAGAAACGCATCCTCATAACCATCTTCAATATCAGTCTCTAGCCATCAATCAAACAGGTGCAGTAATGGACATCCTCAGAGTAGATATGATCAGCAGTATAAACCATACATCCTAAACAGCTGATCAGAATTTCATCATCCAGTGACTCATCCTCATACCATGCATCTACAACATAGATTTCTAGCCATCAATCAAACAGGTGCAGAAATGGACATCAGAGTAGATATGACAGTACCATAACATGAACCAAACATCCTACACAGCTGATCAGAATTTCATCATCGAGTGGCGCATCCGCATACCATGCATCTTCAACATAGGTTTTTAACCATCAAACAGGTGCAGAAATGGACATCAGAGTAGATATGATCATCAGGACCATACCATGAACCAAACATCCTACAGCCGATCAGAATTTCATCATTAAGTGACGCATCCGCATACGATGCACCTACAACATAGGTTTTTGACCAGCAAACAGGTGCAGAAATGGACAAAATGTATCAGTCAAAAGGAGGGTCCTAGGGGGCCTGGATCATAAGGACCCAATTAAGAAAAGGACATGTTCAAACAGGGGACCCTCAAAATTTGGAAAAACTTCATGACCTTTTTCTTTTGCTCTTTTTTTGCCTGGTATAACCCCCGGGCTCCGCAATTCTCCGGCAGCCCTGATGACCAATCTTTAAAGAGCAGCCATCGGTCAGCATATCTACACCATCAATGCCTCTCAGGCAGGATCAAATTTTGTAGTTGCGTCGAAAATGAAGCTAACATTGGTGAAAGGCCTGTGAATTATCTTACCACAAAGGGAGCTCTATACAAAACTGTTAATCTTTAGAGCATGTTCTTGTCTTTTGAGAAAGCAAACAAAAGTCTCAAAAGTTCTAAAGATACTACTGAAGGGCGCCATCTAGTTTTACCCAGAATGCAACAACACTACCAAGGGACAAATCCACTCCTCATCCTTGCCATATTCACAGACAATGAAGAAGTTCTATCACCAAATACACCTCTACTACCAAACAAGCCACATCTAACTCTACCAGCATTGTAGCAACAGTCGTAAGAACAGACACTTAGTTATTGGATATGAACTGATCTACAGTAAGTCAGTGGCATAACCTACATCGAAATTACAGAAGACCATGGTCTCATCTGGGGGAGGTGTAAGGCTATGTTTAAACCAATAGTATAAAACTTATCCTGATGTCAAAGCTAATTTACCATGGGATATATCTCCCCCCTCCCCATCTCGTCTGGTTATGAAAATACTACAAGCCAATTTTTTTCTTAACAACATTGTATACCTTTGTGTTCAAATTTAATTATATTTTTAAGGTGAAGGACTTATAATAATTCATTACTTTTTTTTCAGCTTTTCAAATATAATATCAAACACTCTCGTTACAGTAATTAAAAGAACAAATCCCTTATTGATGTTTTCTGACCCAATCAAATATTTGCCCTGCATTCCATATAGTGACCAAACAAATAATAAATTATGACTGAAAATCTATAAGGTAACTATGGAAACCATGTAGAGATTATTCTTACAATAAAATATGGAAACAAGGAACTGACCATTCCAATTGTAAGAATTTACCATGATTTATTGCAAAAAGAGCTATCTGCAGTGTTTAGCAAGCCCTGAGAAGAATTTTAAGGTAAACTAAATAAGAAATTGGTGTTAAGGTTTATGGGTGCCAAATGTGTATCTGCCTATAACAAAGTCCTTAAGAATATTAGCACAGTATTTGATTATTGAAGGTAACACAATTATGATGGGGGACATCTAAGGGTGGGGCATGTGATTTTGATTGAGGGGTGGGGGGGATTACCAAGTTTGTACTTTACCCACCCTCTAACAAAACACTAGATTTTTGTTGATTGAGGGGACAAGCAACGCTAATAAAGAATATTGGGGCAGTCCCCACCAACCACTGGGCATATTTTTATCATAAAAAGTGTAAAGAAAGGGCACATCATTCCATAACTGCATATAACCCCTCCCTTAAAATTGATGTCATTTCAATATAGTGATCAGTGTAGTGTTGTCGTGTGTAATAATAATCTTTCATTTTAAGATAAAATACATGTTTGCTACAATGAAACTAGACACAATACACCAGCTGAGGGGAAGAAGAACAGTGTAATCCATTACAAAAGGTCCAAATACCTGATAATTTTGCCTCTATGCTCTTAATATTAGAATCAATAATACTGATAATATGAAAATCATTAAAATTTATAATAGGCTAAACTAAATCCATCTCAGACTCATAAAGCCGGTGCTTATCCCTGCTTTCCATGGCGCAAGCGGGTGAGAGTACATGAGTCGATCACCTGGATGGGACGCCAGTCCATCACAGATTAACTCCCCAGCAGTGCTGGTACTCACTTTACAGCTGAGTGAACTGAACCACGTAAAGTGTCTTGCTCAATGACACAACGCAGCGCCCATAATGGGAATGGAACCCGGTACCTTTAAAATACGAGCACAACTCCTTAACCACTGAGCCACTGCACCACTAAAATTGGTAATAAGTGTACACCTATTAAAAGAGTTCTCGATTGAAAATTGAGGGCGCCGTGTTAGCTAAGTCAAGGGAAATTTAAAATAAGACGTGTTTGGTTTTTGATACTCGTGTCGATGAAAAATATCTTAAGAAATAATGATGATTAATTTGAGCATTCGTATCAAAGGTTTTCAGTACCATCTCCTGCACGAAACATGTGTTCAAATATTCTTGGTACTCAAGAAAAATATGCCCTCAATTTCAACCGCCAGCTTCTTTAAAAAATCAGATTGATTATTGATTAGTTATCAATGAACTAGTAATTCTTACATATATTGTAGTTCCAGACATCTTTGGAATAAATACCTATTATACAATGAGCAAAACTGAACATTCAAAACATGTAAAATATTTCAAACCTCCCTGAAGCATGTAACATCAAATACATGATTTTTCACGCAACGAACTCACCAACAAGCATTAATTACATTTGTTTTCTATCGAAAATATATATTAAAATATTAATTGATTATAATATCAAATGAATTTTAATTTATCATAATGCACTTGTCAGAAACAAAAATGGATGCTTTTGACATGCTTAAAAGACAGAGAAGTATGCAAGGAGAGCTAAAGCAAAAGAAGATGGATGTACAATGCAACTGTAAGTATACTCAGGCAAAGGAAGCAAAGGGAGCCTTATATGTACCACATAAACACAAATATAGATGGACATTTGTTCGTGCACATCAAATGAGTGTACAAAACAAAATGGACAGTCGTTAAAATGTAAAAAAAAAAAAAATACATGCTGCCATAGGAATAGGGAGCCGAGGGGAGGGGGAACTATCCCCTAAAAGGGTGCACCTTCCCGGTTGTATGCTTTCTTCTGAGCTGGGAGGAAAATTAGAAAAATGTTTAAATGAAATTGAGACAAATTGAAGGAGAATTTTCTGCATGAAGGAAAATTTCCCGAACATTTAAAAAAAAAAAATCCCAAAATTGAAGGAACTTTTCTGAAAAATGAAGGAGATTTTCTGATAAGCAGCAAAGTTTGGTTTACCAGTGTAATTTTTCCTCTTGTAATGTAATTTTTCCTCTTGTAATGTAAGTTTTCCTCTTGTAATGTAATTTTTCCTCTTGTAATGTAATTTTGTTCTTGTAATGTAATTTTTCCTCTTGTAATGTAATTTTTCCTCTTGTAAATGAGAAATTTGGGAATTTCTTCTGCCCCTGCATGTTGCAACATGAAAATAACCAGAAATTTGAAAGTGGGGTGGTGGTTGAAAAAAGAACAAGAAAAGATCATAGCATAGTTATACTATCACATAACATTTTACACACATGGATGTTACAGATGATTCCATTTTCAACAAAAGTGCTCAGAACAAGAAGATACCACTTTCCTTGTTAAGAAACTAAAAAGGACTGTAACTTGAAATACAGAATGCATTTTTTCACTCACTCTCTTTGAGTCCCTTCCTGACACCTGGGCAGTTGTCCTCCATATATTGGAGTCTCTCTATACACTCATACCAGCAAATGTTACAATGGTGTAACCTGGGCCCTGGGATGGGGGAAGGGGGGGGGGGGGAGAGGGAGGTCCGCCCTTCAACAGCTTCCCAAAAGGCAAAGAGTTCCATAAATTTTGCTAAAAGGCCCATAAATTTTGCTAAAAGGTCCATAAATTTTGCTAAAAGGTCCATAAATATTGCTAAAAGGTCCATAAATTGTACTAAAAGGTCAAATATTGCTAAAAGGTCCATAAAGTTTGTTAAAATATCCATACATTTTGCTAAAAGGTCCATAAATATTGCTAAAATGTCCATAAATTTTGCTAAAAGGTCCATAAATATTGCTAAAAGGTCCATAAATTGGGCTAAAATGTCCATAAATTTTGTTAAAAGGTCCATAAATTTTGCTAAAAGGTCCATACATTTTGCAAAAAGATCCATACATTTTTTAAAGGTCCACAAAATTTGGTAAAAGGTCTATAAATTTTACTCAAAGATCCATAAACTTAGCTAAAAGGTCCATAAATTTTCTTAAAAGGTCTATAAATTTTGTTAAAAGGTCAATGAATTTTGTTAAAAGGTCCATAAAATTTGATAAAAGGTCGATAATTTTGTTAAAAGTCTAGATTTTGTGGCAATGACCTTAAATTTTAGCCTCCAAATGGTTTGAAGACCGCTAATTTTGACACATTTTTTTACACCATCAACATTTTTTCAATCCTATGACCCTCCAATTTAAAAGGCTGGCTACACAGCTGCTTTATGATAGATATGGTCAAATCCATACTTCCAGGCTCTTGCGCAGGGTTAATTACTTATTCTCTCATATAGTCATGACACCTTGCTTAATAGCTTAATAACTAAAACATTTTTGATCAAAATCAAAATAATTTTAAGAAGCAAAAAAGATGCCAACTGAAGCTGAAGAACAACCTTCCAGGAGCAATGACCGAATCTTAAGATGAAATTAATACAATTGAACACTTATCTTTAGGTGCCCTGGGACAACTTTATTCCATCATCCCAAGCTATAAAGGATCAAGTTATACAGTTTTATGAGACACTTTAAAAAATATTTAAAAAAAAAGGCAATTTTATAAATGAATATTTCCATGAAAAAAAACTCATCCATTTTAATTTCATTCTTAGCTAGCATGAAAGATGGATTGCATGTTGCATTTGGGTAGTTACATCTTCTCTGAAGATAATGACATAAGGTCTTGATTTACATGATTGAGATGAGGTCATTAGTATAGCACCCTTTGTTTAGCATTTTGATAGCCAACACCAGTTTTGATCAAAATAGTTTAAAAAGCTAAAAGGATGAGCTTTTATTTATGCTTAATCACAATCTTCCAGGAGCAATGACCGAATCTTAAAATGAAATTAATACAAATAAAACACTTATCTATAGGCGTCCCTCGGACACTTTTAT
Source organism: Chiridota heheva (assembly GCA_020152595.1). Taxonomy (NCBI): domain Eukaryota; kingdom Metazoa; phylum Echinodermata; class Holothuroidea; order Apodida; family Chiridotidae; genus Chiridota; species Chiridota heheva. The sequence goes on from JAIGNY010000733.1 coordinate 2,964,923, forward strand.
CCCATCATCAGTGGTGTATGAACTGGATGGGTGGAAAGGGGGGAAAGCCCCCAATAATTCTATTAGGCCAAGTATAATTTTGATCCCCCCCCCCCTCTCCCCTTCCTTAATAATAAAGGTCTAACAAAATAATTTTGAAGAGTCAGATTCCTTCATGGCTTTTTTTTTTTCTGGAAATTTTCAATTTCAGAAATTGTCTTAATTTTTGGGAAATTGTCGAGAAGTTTTCTTCATTTTCGGGAAATCCCCTTTAATTTTTACAAAATTTGCTTCAATTTTTGTGAAATATCCATCATTTTCGAAAAGTGAGTCAAAGTTCCAAATTTATATTGAGTTTTCATGAAATTTGCAACAATTTTCGGGAATTTTTCTTCCTTTTCGGGAAATTTGCATCAATTCTCGTGCAATTTGGTTCAATTTTTGTTAATTTTTTGTTGAGATTGTCTTTATTTCTGGGAAAATTTTGTCCATTTTTGGGAAACTTCCTTCATTTTAGGAAATTTTCTTCCTTTTCTTGAAAAATCCTCAATCCATGTTCATGGAATTTGCATCAACTTTCATAAAATGTCCTTTATTTTAGGAATTTTTCTTCATTTTTTTAATTTGCTTCAATTTTTGTGAAAGTTTCCTCCATTTTTGTAAATTCTCCCCCCCCTCCCCATGTCAAATATCTTCCTACGCCGCTGATCATCCCAAGCTATAAAAGATGACCATTACAGCTAGCTTATCTGTCTTTGCTTCCTCTGAACCTGGATGCAAAGATGATATTTTTGGTTGTTCAGAGTATTAACAATTTGAGAAGAGGAATACATTCCCTGTTCTAAAATCATGCAGTAATTCTATAGTATGGGCAAAAATAAAGAAGAAAACTTAAAGATCTAATAATATACACTTGATTCTTTCTCTGAGCAATGAGCAAAATATATCAATTACATACCCCATTTAAGAGCAACATTTATGTATTTTCAAGACAGGCAGACAGGGAATTCTGACTTTTCAGAAGCCAATCAGGATTTATCACAATGAGATATGATGGCGTACATACATAATAACATATGTAATCTAACTAATAACAATCTGTCTTCTGCACTTAATTACACAAAATTCTAAAATGAATCTGAAATTTTCATTCAATTGCATGCAAATAAGACCTATCACATTTGGGACAAAAAAGAGAATAGCCCTCTCTATACCATATATTAATCTGAAAATTACATTATTTGAAATAGTTTAAATCCACAAACAAGTAAGCATGTGCAGACAACATTGACTTTTGCCCTGTATCTTATGAAAACCATGAAAAGAGCAAAGTGCCCATCGAAATGGGTTAAATTTGGAATTTTTTTACACATTTTAGAATTAAGAAATTTTAATATGCAAATTTGTGATGTGCAAATGAGAGGCAGGCCTCTGTATTTTCTTATGCTAAACCTCCTCTAAAGCAAAACTTTTTGTTTGAAAAATGTTTCTTCTAATTGCTCCTGATTTACTGTATGTCAATTTATATTGTCATTTCTGTATCTTTTTTGTTTTCCTATCAATTTTGCTTGTATGTAAAGCACTTGAATGTTTTTACAAAATTAATGATATATACAATTTTTATCATTATTATTATTATTATCATTATTATTATTATCATTATTGTTATTATTATTATTATTATTATTATTATTATTATTATTATTATTATTATTATGCTACTATTACCTTTTCTATCAATATTAAACCAGAAATGATATTCACAAAATGTTTTATGACTGAAATTTATGACTGAAATTTACAACTGAAAATTATGACTGAAATTTATGACTGAAATCTTATGAATAGCATTACAAAAATATCATTTTCAACCAATTTTAAACAAGTTTTCATTTGTGATTTCTCAACTCATTAATCATACAGATTGAAACTTTTTATATCCAAATTTTTAGTTCACAGAGAAACTTTTATCAAAGCTGTTCAATCATCACAGATTTAACTGTCGCGATCGTGAAACATTTCTGCTTGACACAGAGCAAACAATTTATATGACAAAGATGATCGTCAACATTTACGTGCAATATACTTTTCTCTTTTGTTTTTATAAAGGGTCGGATGTGAAACAGTGATACTGATGGAGATGAGCACTGCCCTCAAGACACCTGATTGGATTACCAATTTCTTAAATGATTGGTAAAGACAGCCGGAGAGAAAGACACTCCATATCAAGATATAGAGATAGTTTGCTGACGAACAGTCCATGATGAGACTTAACTGTTAGAAATGCTGAGCTTGCCCGAAAGATGTATGCACAGGAAATTTTCCAAAGCAATGAATTAAATAATGAGAGAAAGCAAATATTTGGCAACCTAGCTGACCCGTCTAAATTTCATAACCCACTCCCAAACAAATTAAGTTTATATTCTTTCTATTAAATAATGTGACAAATTACATATGACCCAAAACCATTTTGAAAACTATTCAAAATTTAGGCACCCCCCTAAATTTTGGATTTTTAACAAGGAGGGCTGAGACCTTTTCCGAAACACCCTGGTTATAATCCATCAAAACTATAAACTACGACAACGACGAGTGAATACACAAATTACAATGACGGGGTCGTCGCCTGCGTATCGGTTATGATAGTAACAATGCTATCACGAAACGCTTAATACGGCCCGGACGAGAACACAGGTACAACGTACGGACAGACATAACATCGACAACCAAGTCAATGTCCACGGCCTTTGATAACTAGTTGTGGTGCACTGGGGAATGAAAACTATACAAAAAAAACACCCTTACTATTCAGTTGAAAATCCTCACGAGCTTTCAGCTTTATTTGGTTGCTTACGGCCGTAAAGTGCATGGATTATATTAAATGCCCACAACCAGCATATCTCTGGGCTTTCTCAAAGAAACCATTATTTGCCCGCATCCACCCTTTGGAGCCAATCCATGCATTCCTTATGTCAATGTATTGTATGTGTGCTACATGAATATGTAAATGCTATGCTAAAATATACAAATGATACAATACAAAATACAAGAAACAGTGATGTATACTTAGACGATGTCTGAGAAAAAAAACCTCCTATGTGCATAAAATATGAAGAGACGAGACGATGATGCCTGGTTAAAAACATTTTTGTCACCTGTCTGCTGGCCTCATCTTTGCTGCTCTCTATTAACTGTCGTGCAGTCGTGAAGAACTCACCGATCAAGTCATTTGCGCTACCTTCATCATGATCAAAACATATTATCTGGAGAAAATGAAGTTCAGATGTTAATAACCTGTATAAACTTAGCAAGTTACGCTAACCCCCAAGTGAAATTAATAGAGGAAAAGCACACATGGAGAAGGGTTTTGAGGGTTTAAGGAAAAACAGGGGATGAACGAACGATGATGTAGCGAACTAGTTATACATGGCGAAATCACACTAAAAACTTTGAACAAAAACTCGGACAACACACAACAGACACACGAAAAATGGTCTCTCCTCAAAGGCTGTGCGTGTTTCAATATGCGAGGAAATTGCTTTACACTTTATTAAATAAAAAATGCAAATCAAAATGATATTGAATTGTTGTTAGCTTATTATGAAATTCGCAATCCAGTTATTTGCTTAGGAAAAATAATATTTTCCATGCTATGTTTTCAGTTTCCCCAAACCCTCTTCGTACACGTGATTTTATCCCAAACGTTATTTCATACCAATAATGAAACACATGCACAGATTTTAAACGTGTTCACTCATGGAGGAGATGTGCCTGAGTGTGTATGCCAAACCCAAGAATCTATTTCAAACTTTGGAACTCAAAGTGCAGCGAGGTAAGGTTATCGGCCAAAATTAAGAAAGAAAACTGAAAACATACGCAGAAGATATCTCTGAAAATTTTGCCACGTCAAAACATGACATGCCTCATGCATGAAGTATACGGGCTATATAGTTCGATCCTGTTAATGTACCCCTCATTATCATGAAAGACAAAAATAATTATGGTTGAAAAAGTTTCACAAATCGAGTGAAAATTTAATAAATATATGATCTAGCAGAAGGATGATTTTATTTCAAAATGTCATTAGTTCTCATTCGATAAATTCCACTGAAATATAATCTGTCCATTCAAGATGATTGTGGAAAATTAATTGGGTTGCATAATTTTAAACTTAAAAGTCTCAATCACACTTTAAATCATTAATGGATAGCAAGATCGAATACCTCAATTTGCCTCATTTTTCAATCTCTAGTGATACATGAGATAATATATTTTTCCCATCAATGATAAAAACAAGAATTTTTTGTTTTGTTTCGCTTTCATGATATATTCAGGATACCACAGTTGACCAGCCCTGCCATGAAAATACAAATTTCAGTATCGTAAAGGTTAGGAAATAGCGGGTCAATCAGGTGAGGATATTGGTAGTCACGTCAAGCATTTTGTTAAGTGTTTACCCGGATACCTCACAATTGCTGTTAAAAATTAATTTCCTGGCTGTTGTAAAGAATTCCCCAATCAAGTCGTGACCACCGTCAAAATCATAATCCAACACGGATATCTGTTCAAAGAAGTTATGATCAAGTGAGCATGAAAAAGACAACAAATATGATACAGATGAATATATTAACAGAACGTGAAAAATTGACATTGAATGGTCCCTCACAGAAAAATCTAGCGAGCTGCAAGCTAGTAACTATAGGTTAATTACTGCACGTTAGTATTTGGAACAAATACAAGCTAGCTAGCTTTAGCAAACTAACATTAGCTGGTGCAAACTAGCAACAAATATTTGCTAGCTAATTGCACAATCTTGCCGATTTTGCTAGCTTGCGCAAGCCAATCTTACTTTGTGCAGCTAGCAAGCTTGTATTTGCTTAATACTAGCTTGCAGTAAGTTAGTACTAGCTTGCAGTAAGCAGGTACTAGCTTGCTGCAAGGTTGCAGCAAGGTTGCGTAAGCTAAAAATTCTTAGCTTATCGCAAGCTTGTAAGCTAGTTTTTCTGAAAGGGGTACTTTGACAAAAGCATCCAAACCATTCAGTTAACAATTTACAACTAAATTTTGACAAATGAGAAATATGTATAGCATGTCACTTGAAAAGATACAGCTTAAATCATGCCAATAATTTCACTTAAATTGTATTCTTCAATAGACATGAAAAATTGACATTCAATGGTCAGATGGTTCTTAAACAAAAGCATCAAACCATTTGGTGAACAATGTACAACTAAATTTTGACAAATGAAAAAATGTACGGCATGTCATTTGAAAAAATAGAGCGTAAAACATCTCAATCATTTCTTTTATATAACATACAAGTATATATACATTACAAAATGCTAACAGTTACAAAATATTTCTGACAAAATAAACAAATCATTTCAAAATTTTTAGCACTAACAAAAAAGTTTGCAACTTTCTTAAGTAACTTCTGTTCCGTTATTTTAGCATCATCCAGCTTGCTGGATAAATGGCTTTGATGTTATATCTTAACGGTCGGTTCAATCTAGAATCATTTTTTGACTTACCAGAAAGAGGAGATAATATTGAGTGGAACATTATTTGAAAGAAAAAAAATACTTACTTATTTTCCAAGCTGTGACAGATCAAAGTTCCAAGATTGTTCAATGTATGGAAATTTGTTGATTTTTTACTAGCACAGGATTTAAAGTACCTAAAAGGTCTTCGCAGGTGGGTTCTGCAAGTACCCCTAAGCCTCTGTTAAACACACCAACTTTGACATTTTTGGTATCTTGTCATTTTAAATTTGATCTAATATCAAATAAAATCTTATTTATTTTCAACATTATTACTGATCAATTCCAAGATTTTGCAATGTATGCAAAATTTGTGGCTATAGAAATATATACTTGCACATGATTAAAGCTCAGGAATAGTCTTGCAGATGAGACCTGCCATTACCTCTAAGCTTCTATAAAACATATCAATTTTGAAATTGTTGGTATCCTGAAATTTTAAAATTGTATCTAAAATTTAAAGAAAAAAACTTATTTATTTCCAAGTCATGATTGATATCAAAGTTTCAAGGTTTAGCAATGTACTTAAAATTTGTGGATTTATATACTAGCACAGGATTGGAGCCCCTAAAATATATTTGCCTGTTAATTCTGCAAGTACCCCTAAGCTTCAGTAAAACATATCAACTTTGAAATTGTTGGTATCCTGAAATTTTAAAATTTTATCTAAAATTTAAAAAAAATTATTTTCAATATTATGACTGATCAATATTGTTCCACGATTTTGCATTTTATGCAAAATTGAGGATTTGTATACTAGCACAGGATTAAAGCTCCCAAAAGATCTTTGCAGGTGAGTCATGCCATTATCCCTAAGCTCCTATAAAACATACCAACTTTGAAATTGTTGGTATCCAGAAATGTTTAAATTGTATCTAAATTACTATTTTTTAAAATATTTATTTCCCAATTAAGATTGATATCAAAGTTTCAAGGTTTTGCAATGTACTCAAAATTTGTGGATTTATAAACTAGCACAGAATAAAAAACCCTAAAATATCTTCACAGGTGAGTTCTGCAAGTACCCCCTGAGCTTCTGTAAAACATACCAACTTTGAAATTTTCGGTATCCTGTCATTTTCATTTGAAGTCTGATTTACATGTACCAACTTCATTTCCGATTTCCCATGCTTCCGGCAGTTCAAGCATAATGCACCTGCTACCCAATGGTAAGTGCAGCCAGACTGATGCAGTGTGTAGGTCTGCACGTCAGCTCAAATGTTTGTGGTTTTATCGTGAAAGCACAAGTCACTCAGGATTGTTTTGCAATCCATGAAAAGCATTACAGTCAGGGGCATAAATACTGGTGGTGAAATTTTGAGACTCATTCGTAAAATTTCAGATTAGTCGGTAAATTTGGTATCAGATACTGATTTTGATTATTAACTTTTCACAGAGGGCAGTTTTTTTTAAATGGGATGCTAATTTGAGGTTGTCGGTAAATCTGATATTTGACACCTATCACCCCTTAGTCAAACATAGAAGCAATAAAGTCTATTCACACAAGAAATGACCACTTCATATCTTTGTGAACTTTTAGACCTAGTTTTGCAAGAAATGCACAACTTTGTGTATTCTTTAGTAGAAAAGCTTTTATTTATATGTTTCTATTATTTTTATGTTCAATTTGCATGCTTGCAAGTACTTATAGTTAGATGAGAAGCAGATAATTCATTTCAAAATTTGTTAAATTTAGGGGTCACACCCCGAGGGGCCTTAATTCCCAAGGGCAAGAGACTTCCCTTTATAAATTCCTCTGCAAGGCAAAATTGTAAAGTAATACATATTTTGAAGGAAAAAACGTTGTGTACACAAAGTATTGGCCTGTTGTCCCACTCTCAATATGGCCCTGCACACTCCCATGCAATATTTAGCTAAGAAATCCATTATGTGGGCCAAGGATAGCAGAAATTGTTCAAGATGTATTACAAGATCTTGGGGCTTCTTGATACTTACTACACATTATAACATTATTTGCATTGTTATGTCACACGATTATTTGGTTTATTCCATTTCAAAACAGGAAGTTTAATCAAATTTATGTAAACTTTTCTCGTTTTTTATTCTTTTTAGTTGTTTTTTATGCATTTTAAACATTGTAACACACAAGTTTAGATTTGTGTTTTGGCATCGTGTTTATATGCGTATTTATTGCATGGTTCAAAGGACTTTGCACTCACAGATGGCCTTCCTAAAGTTGGGCCAATCCACTCATCTGAAAGTCCTTTACCCCATGCATTAAAACACACTCTGCCTGAACAATATTTAAGTAAATTTTACATACATGTACATATATTAAAGGTCTTAAAACTTTGATCAGCTATAATTCAGAAATAAATAAAGCTTTTCACATGATTCTTTCTAACACATGTTGAGGGTACATACACCTATGCACATCTGTTCTTCACATATACCCTAGATTAGATATTTGTTCAGGGAGAAATTTGTTACAATAAGTTTAATTAAATCATTGAACCTTGAAATATGGATATTTTTGTCTTTGTTTTTGTCTTGATTAAACAAAGGAATAAGCAACTGTAAGCCACATATAACCAATATAATTCATTTGACATCAAATATAAAATATCATCAACAAATTTACATACCTTGATCTTTAATTTGAAAAAGATTCCAATCTTATGGACACATTTAAACTTACTTGAGACTATTAACATCTAAATAATTGATTATATAAGTTCTGAAGAAAAAAATATATATATATTTTCAATGTTTTACTATATACACATGTATCTCACCATGTGCAGAAAGTAGCCTATACCTGAAAATCATTCAGATTTTAAAGGAGACATTAAGTCTGATACAATCTTTATTTCATATGATAGAGGATACAATTCTTAACCAATTACCAAAAACAGGAAGTCAAAATCTTATTTCTATTTTAAGTTATTCAAGTTTGAAGTTGACACATGGTGGCTGCCATTTTGTTCAATTCTGAATTGAAATATTGTACATGACATAATTCCCCCCATAGAGACATAATGAATTTAATGAATTTCTTTATAAATGTGATAGAAGTTTTTATTCCAAAATGATGTGCCACAAAGTTCAAACAGAATGTTTTAATTATTTCATGTGTACACAAAAAATATGAAATAAGGATTATGTCAGACTTTATGCAACCTTCAAACACCCTATAAAATAAAAACAACAATATTTTTCTGTTGGGGGGAAACAAACTCACCAATCCGCAATAATCTCACATTTGATGAGAGACATAAATGATGCTAAAAATTACTAAATGGTTATCCAAGTGCCTAAAGGTGGCTTGTATGGTACCTACAGTCAATTGGTTCATATACTTACCCTTTGACTTGCAAGTGTAGCTAAGGGGATTCAGGAATATTCCTACCTAAAGTACCTACCTTTACATACTGTAGCACAATTCCAAGCAAATTATTAAGCCCTATAGGGTCTGAGGGAAACAAACCTTGCCCCCCCCCTTCCCCCCTCCCCCCCACTCTCAACTGCAAAGACTTTTAATTGTCATTGGTTGCAACATGCAAGGACTTTCTGTGTGGAAAGTCCTTGATCATATTCCGCTAAGGAGATATTCAAGTATAAAGCTGTGGTTTATCTTTGTAGAAACGACTGGTGTAGTAAGTCTACTGTGGAAGGTTGGCACCCTCATCCTCACATTCTAAACAATTGTTAATGTATTTTAAAGAAAATTTATTTCACTTTTTTACTGTTTGAATTTTTTGTCCCGCAACCTTTCTACAGGTGTTACAAGAATCTGTTTGACTTCTTTCCTGACACATCTTTAATGGTTTATAAGCCACAAAATCACAGGACAAACTAGAATCATAGTACACTGTTGAGCTCATACCTTCGCCCATGTTCATTCCCCATCCGGAACACAATCTACATCAAAAACCCTAGACTGGTGATTCTTATAGGCGGCCCGCGGTCAAAATCTGGCCCCCCAGACAATCCAATCTGGCCCCCCAGACAATCCAATCTGGCCCCCCAGACAATTCAATCTGGCCTGCCAGACAATTCAATCTGGCCTGCCAGACAATTCAATCTGGCCTGCCAGACAATTCAATATAGCCTGCCAGACAATCCAATCTCACCCTTAAACAATAGTCATTTTATAATGCATTGCATTGCATGTATGATCAATCCAAATGTGATCAGTAAAATTTACCAAATACTCGTTTATTTTGGTTTTTCCCTCAGCAGATCAGCTCACTAAAACATCATGGCTTATCAAGTAAAATGTTATCTTTAGTTCCGCTATAAATTGGGCCCGCGGCTTTTCAAAAAAGGTGGATACGAGAACCGCTGACATCTGGTGTATATTCTTCTAATCGCGCACGCTCTCAACTTGTTTGTATTCAGGGATTGTTTTGTTTGTCACATGATGCTGGTTTTGCCATGCTATTGGCCCACGGCCTGAAGCTGTTGTGAAATGATGGCCAATTCAATTGAAAACCCTTGCCCTAGACCCACCAAGCTATAACCCCAAACAGTCTCTGTCTCACTGGTGATCTGAATCACCATTTGCATTCCAAACACTTCAGATCTACCATCAGATTTATTCAGGCTAATTAGCATTAATTGTTTAAGCTTCATTCAAGGTTTGGTTTGTTTGTTAATGTTCAACGGCACCACCACAGTCAGAGTCAAATGTGCTCCCTTCAAGCCAAGATTTACTTTCCATCATTTTCATTTCATGCAAGAATAAATTGTTTTGATTCTCTTTGATACAAGAAACTGCACTGATCTGGTTTTCTTATAAAGTCCAACAAATTGATTGTGTTAAATTCTTTAAAGGGTGTGATTCACTGCTTAGGACATTCCATTGGAATTCAATGAAACGTTTCAACCTAAGCCTTCACAGATCTTCACGATGAAGCTATAAGCTTGACCCCTGCACTAGTCGGTCAAATGCAAGGGCATATTTTTGTTTCTTTCTTTAGAGTGTGCTCTGGTATGGATATGGGGGCAGAAGTAAAGACTTGTTATGTTTTGCTCGCACCTTGAACACAATGCAGAAATTAGCAGCATTATCATTTAATGACACCTGAAGGGAAATCAATTGCTCATAAATCTATTGAAAATCATAATTATAGCAATAGTCCAATCAAAATCACTTCAGAAACAATCTTTTTACACTGGTAGCTTTTTCAAATTTTCAGACAAATGTTTAATTGAAACATGCAAATACCATTAATTAAACAACTCTCCAATTTCTATGTTCATCCACTGTTTTTTTAATCCTCTATCACAATTATTGGAAAGACTGCAGCTGACGCTAAGATTTGTGTAAATTGATCTTAATGAACAAAATGATATGTAAATCACTTATAACTAAAATGAAATCCTTTTTCATGTAAGTATATATTTGCTAAGTGCAACAAGGCCTTTTGAGTATTCCTTGCTGTACATTTCACTTAAACCCCTTTGAAATTTTTAACAAGGTCGAACTGGTTTTGAACTAGGTTGAACTGGGTTTCAAGTGGTTCAAATAGGGTAAAGTAGATAACCTAGTTTAACTCAGTTCAAACTAGTTCAACCCACTTGTTCCAATTTCCGTATTAACCTAGTTGGGGAAAAACCCAGTTCACCCCTGTTGAACTGGAATTTCCAGCAGGGTTACGAAGGCATTATGATATACATTTACAAACATCAGCATCTGTTAGAGATTTAGTTGGGAGGGGCAAAACGTGATTTGAGGGGGATGGGGGTAAAATATAAACATATTTTTAATCATACATAGAATTCAATGCAAAAAAAAAACAATGATTAGCAAATCTTAACTGTGTGGAAGGGTGGCAGGCATGTGCACCCCCTTGCCCCTATGCAAACTGCCCATGTTTACACAATTGTAAACACATGAGCATATTCTAAAAAAATTATCAACATTTTGAGGAGTGGTAAAACCTTAATCTTCCGCAACATATTACAGCACATAATACTGTGCATATACTCTTCTCTTGATCTAAAATCCTATGAAAAAGTGAACTTTTAGTTCAGCTAAGTTCATATATTAGGTGCTCTAGGCCATCAAGCCCTTTTACAAAATCAACCAGACAAAATTATCTAACTTGGTAAACATACACAAAAAATCCTGCTGCTATGTAGTAAGATATCTTCAACAAAGTTTACCAAAAAGCACCCAAACATATTGTCCAGGCTCCATCTGAGTCATTTACGTCACTGTAACGTGCAAACAAATGACTTCAAGTGCATGAAATTTTTATGTACACATTTCCCATATTTCCCAGGGAGATATTCATTAGATTATGCACCACTGATGTGTATTTATTAACTATTGCACTATTCAATTACGGAGTGCAATGATACAGTAAATGTTGGGGGTAGATCTAACGTAATTTTCTGCACTAATAAATGCACTTTTGGGGTATTATTGTGTTCATTTTTTCGAGTCTTTTATATATTTTATGAAAAGAAAACGAGAAAGGAAGTAATATAGAATCAGATGTGTGAGTGTGTATTATCATGGCATATATTCACATCAGTCTGCAGCATTAAGCTCATAGGCTAGTCTCAAAGAAATGGATGTAGCCCGAGGGGGAGTGTGGGTGTTGCAAGCTCCTACCACCTCCTTTGTGCAGTTTGGTACAGCTATGTTATGAAAGCAATGTGAGAAGTAAATCTAGATTCTGTCTATGTAGATATCATAATGTTGTTACACTTACCTTGTCCTGTTATGAGTCAAATAATTAACTGATGAAGTCCATAGGTGGGATATGGGGGTGCAACAGGGGCATTTCCCCACACTTTTTACATTTTATTTTGTGTCTTTGCCCCACCCCTACCCATCATTTTCAGTGCGCCAATGGGCAAATCCCGCCCATGATGCTTGAGGTCTATAAACTAACTTTGCTTCAATAATTGTATTCGACGTATTAACCACTGCTGCTCTAATAAGTGCCCAACCAATATTTGTTGACTGCTAACATAATTTATTTGATTGATTTAAAGATTTGACAATAGGTTTTGTTACATTATTTGCTTATTTAGTGTCTGATGCTGACAATGTTTTCCTGGTGGTTATTGTGTGGTTAGTATAGAACAGTTCACACAATGCAGTTCGAAAAGCACACTGTATGGGGCCCCAGAGCATGGGCGCTTATTATGAAAAAACTTTGGGTTTAGAAAGTAATGTAATTTTATTTTCGTTAACGCCTTGGGGGCTTATTACGTCAAAAACAGTATACTTTCTTGAGGACTTTGGCTCGATAGCTCTCTTTCGAGAAGAAGCTTACTTTTGAGATAATAACTCCCTTTTGTTGCAAGCTTGATGCAACTTTATAGTGGGCTTAAAAGAGGCTTTCAGTCGAAAAGTGAGGGCGCCTTTATTGTAAGTCCAGAAAAATTTGAATACAGATCTAATTTTTGATACTTGTGTTGTCTTATTTCATAAGAAATAATCATAATAATATTAATAATATAGTTATCAATAATATTAATTTGAACATTCATATCAAAAGCTTTTGGTGCCATCACGTGTATGAAAAGTGTGTTTGAACATTCTTGAGAGTCAAGAAAGATACACCCTAACTTTTCAGCCGCAAGCTTGTTTATAACAAGCTTGCTTGTTTATAACAAGCAAGCTTGTTTATAACAAACAAGCTGGTTTATAACGAGCAAGCTTGTTTAAAACGAGCAAGGTTGTTTATAACAAGCAAGATTGTTTATAACAAGCAAGCTTGTTTATAATAAGCAAGCTTGTTTATAGCAAGCAAGCTTGTCATGACTGGAAGAGAAAGATTTACATGTTTTGCAAAAAGGTCTCAGAGTCTAAGAACAGATTGCAGAGAATCAGCAATACCATTCTTTTACTCAAAGACCTTCACCTATGCTTCTTGAATTCAAATACTGATTTTTAATCTGGCAGTACTCAAAACAATCAAGCATGACCTAGTTTTGCCATTTGTTTATCTCATTACTGGTGACTATAGCATTAGAATTCCAGTAAACAGACAGAAACATTGATTTAAAGCCCTCTTTGCACAAACATCAATCATTCCTAAAATCTATAACTTGCAATCATGTGCTTAAAAATAGTAAGATTTCATATGTAATCACATTGTAATTGGGTAGTAAATATGTTATGTAGTATATAAGTTTTTTATTCCCTAATATCATAATTATAAATGCAATTAGGCAGTGGCATGCCATGGACATAAAGCTATATAACAATGGATGGGGCTACTAGAGGATGGGGCCACTGAAGATAGGGGCCACCGGAGGTAGAGGCCACCGGAGGTAGGGGGCTACCAAAGAGGTAGTGCCCACCGGAGGTAGGGCCACCGGAGGTAGGGGCCACCGGTGGTAGGGGCCACCGAAGGTAGGGGCCACTGGAGGTAGGGCCACCGGAGGTAGGGGCTACCAGAGGCAGGTTTGGCTTAGTTTGTTAATGTTTAACAGCAATGCAACAGTCGGAGTCAAATGCGCCAAAAAGGGTGTTAAAAAATTAAGGTGTAAGAGTTAGGGCAGAAATGAGATGGAGGATTGAGAGAGAGAAAAGGGGGGAAAATAGGGTGAATTTGGGGAAACTTAAGGTGAAAGGAGAGGGGTGTGTACAGTTAGGTGTAGAAGGGAAGAGAAAGGAAGATTAGATATTGTGGAATAGGTTGTTGTTGCAGAGGAAATTGATGATGTTGGAGGAAGGATTGTTTTTTAACAGATCTGAGATTGAGGTGGGTGAGAAAAGAAGAGACCTGGAGTTCAGAGGTAGGGGCCACCAGAGGTAGGGGCTACCAAAGGTAGGGGCTACCAGAGGTTGGGGCTACCAGAGGTAGGGGCTATCAGAGGTAGGGGTTACTAGAGGTAGGGCTACCAAAGGTAAGGGCTACCAGAGGTAGGGGCTACTAAAGGTAGGGGCTACCAGAGGTAGGGGCTACCAGGATCTTTAAGACATTGCTAAGCATGTAGGAAGTCTTCATTCTGAGACATTCAAGCTTACTTTAACCTTCCCATTAGCTAAATATAATAGCTAAATATAATAGCTAAATAATAACAGCTAAATTAGCTAAATACGAACTTACTGAAAGCTAATTGTAGTAACTTTCACATGCTTGTTGTAAATATGCCTGCTTAAAGCAAGCTTGTGACAAACTAAAATGAGATAGTTTTGTTCGGCAAGTTTGTAGTGGTTTAATTTGCAAGCTTTCAAAGTTACCGTGACAACTTTGTCAAAGGAAAGTGGACCAACTGTAACCTTGACAGTCCAGTTCATGCTCCCAGATTGGGAGATTTCCTGATTGGGAGATCGAGACATGCGCAGTGACCATAATTTGAACTGTTGCTGATAAGTTCAGCCATTAATTTGTATTCTTCTTCAAATTCTGTAATTTTAAAGTTGTAAACTTTGCAAATGATATTGATATTAATATTTTTGAATAATTTGAGCTTTTGCTGGTGACTAAAATGTTAAAGTTGGCTGTTCAGAAAATATTGAAATGAATCTTGAAAGTTTACTTTAAAATTCCCTGGTGAGAGTCAAATTTGCGTTGGTAAAAATGGAGAAAATAATTTCATCGTTCTGTTGCACTAATAGAATTAGAAAGATGCATTGTGGGTGATATTGACAAAACCGTTCAGGAGAGTGGACTGAGCTATTTGAGGTGAGCTTAAAGAGGATGAAGTGGAAAATTTAACTTGACATATATGATAGAGAATTAAAAACCGCAAGTTAAAAGCTCATTATGTTCTCCAGTTATCTACGTTTAAAAATGTACCTTTGTACCGATGATGACATAATTTGCATCACATGTTAGTACATAGTAATGCATTTCTTTATAAATATTCTTCTTCAAATTTTCTATCAAGTATATGCTTTGACATGGAAGTTTTGAAAGCTTGTATCAGTAATAACATGTACAAATAAAACATTCATATACACATGCAAAAGGAAAAATTAATTTCTCATCAGCTACAAAATTTGTTAAAGAAATACATTATACTTCTATCAAGAAGTGTGTTGATGTTATTTTAATGGGTGGTATGAATATAATCTTTGCCCCATGTAAGTTATTTTTGACAAAATTAATGTTTTAATTAATTGGAAAATTTATATTCGATTTCTTTGGAAGAAGTGAAATTTGGGCAATTGACTTATAATTCTTGCTACTATCATAACCAAGAAGAAGGGTATGTCTCCTTTAAAAGAGGATTCTTATTTCAGTTAAATTCGTAAATTGTGATGCTCGCATCCTACACGTCACATACTGTAGTAGATCATTTCTAATTAGGTATGTACTAGTGCTGTCACAACATGGCTCTATTATGTATCGATTATCGTGGAAAAAAATATCACGATATATTGGTATATTGCGATACTTTTTAAGAAAACTGACTCACAAAACTAACGTGACTTCTTTTATGATAAAGGCAAAAAAAATGGTCTGCAAATCTAGCAGACAATATGCATGATCGCGTGACTATTGCGTTCATCACGTATCACACTCGTGTTTGGTAATTCAGCCAACGTGACAATGAATCATCAAAGTGAGAGGCATGTGCTGGGCCAATTTTTCGTTCTTTCTGCTGACTTACATCAGAGCGTGCACAGTGTGGGGTGATGGAGCACAGTTTTTAATCAGTTTTATTTTTATGTTTCACAATATTTTTGCATGTTTATAATGACCTAAACTTGACTTTTAGATTTAATAACATAACGTTAGAATTGTAATGTATTAAGTAGCCTAGCCTAGTTGTGCAAAAATGTCTTAGTTGAGTATTAAATTTTGGTATTGCAATATGTCGCGAGAGGCATATTTTATGTCGTGGGAAAAGAATTATCGCGATATCACGATAATTGACATGTCATGACAGCACTAGTATGTACTGTATTGTATGTGTATGTATAGTGTGCTAGTCACATCCGCGGCGGTTGATTGGTTGTCGGTATTTGTGTGTGGCCCATCAGAAACATTGACTTTTATAGTATATTAATGTCAATATTAATACGATATCTGGCCTTTAAAGTGAGTCACCATTTCTAAAATAGAAAAAAAAATCCACAGATCGTGGCTGCTTTTGCTGGGCAAATTCACTGAAAAGTTGAAAAAACTTCATGAATATTCATGCTTTAGCAATTACTCATGCACAAACATGACTAACGCTTCAAATTTAAATTTCTCAACGTCAGACACAAATTTGTTTTTATCCTATAAAAATTAGAAATAGATATGAGAAAATGTTGAGCTTTACTTTAATGGATATCATATTTTAAATATATATATATATTTCAAATATATATTTT
Source organism: Chiridota heheva (assembly GCA_020152595.1). Lineage (NCBI taxonomy): Eukaryota > Metazoa > Echinodermata > Holothuroidea > Apodida > Chiridotidae > Chiridota > Chiridota heheva. Next base: position 2,981,702 of record JAIGNY010000733.1, read on the forward strand.
AATATACATACTTTAAATATATATATGTATATATATATATATACATACATATATATATATATATACACATATATAATGCAATATTCAATTTATATATATATGTACATGCAACATATTCAATTTATTTATATATATATATATATATATATATACATACATACATACATACATACATACATACATACATACATACATACAGTACATACATACATACATACATACATACATACATACATACATATATATATATATATATACATATATTTTAAATATCTCAATATAAATAGAGTACAACTTAACATCCAACATGACATTATCAATCTCTACTAAATTTTCTATAATGACATTTTTTCTTCCAATTTGAAACATTCTTATGATCCTTCTAATCCTACTATAACAAACAGTAATATACAGATACACATGCACACTTGTATTCTAAGAATATTTCACAATACGATTTTATATTAGTCTGGATCTTAAGTTGTATATAGCTTTAAATCATCTCACACCTACAGGAAGCAAAGTTTCCGTATTTTCAAACCCTCCTATATTAAAACAAGAGCAGCCAATAGAAGAACAATCCCAGCTGTTGGTTCCACTTAATGGCAGCGATAATGGCATTTTGTTTGGAAACATATCAAGCAAGTTTTCTTTTGGGACTATGAAAAGATGCGATGTTTTACTTTTCTTCTTGTCTTTTATGTAAGTGTGTGATAAATATTCTCTTCTTTCCAGCCTGTCTTTATTGCATATAACGTCATGGAAATGGCTCGTAAAATTTAAATTCTGCCTAAATTATTGAAGGACAATATTGAAATTGCAACTGTGTGTAACAAACCTCATCTTAATCTTCTCTATTTCAGTTTCAAACAGATTACAGCAAAAATTGATGACATTTTATTCTCTCACATGATTTCCTGCAATTTTCAGGATCTTTGATGAATTTTGCAAATATTTAGCTATGCCTCTGAAAGTACATAAACTTAATCCCACTGAAATTATTTCATTTATTTATTTGTTTTATTACAACATTCATAAAATAACTAGCACATAGATATTGCAAAATTACAAAGAGTTGAGAGCTGTTCTATAAAAACTTTATGGCTGAATGCATGGGTGGGATTTGCCTACCGAAAGAGGGGGTAGGGGGAGGGGTAAAGTCAAAAGTGGGGGGAGACAGAATCATGCCAAAATGAGAAAAATTACCATACACAAGATACAAATTTAGATGATAATATAAGTTGCATTTTTTTCTTGACTTTCTGCATTGCACAACAAAATGCTGTGCCTTTGTATTATTTATTGCTATGTGAGCTGAGCAAATAAATGTAATGCAAAAATAAAAAAATGTTTAAAAGGATCTTAATTACTTTCTATAAAATTGCCACGAGTAAAAGCCATTAGGCTCTGTGCTGAAAATATTTTTACAAGATAACTGCATCATTTACAATTAAATTTAGTCATGCATACTTACTCCTGACAAATCACTAAGCTCTAAATGCTAAACAGCCAACTATTGTTGCTCAGTAAGCTTTTTTGCTTCACCACCCACCCTGAACTAATAAGGCAAGGAAATCCGCTGCACTTTTTGGTTAACAATAGATCCTTTCATTAAATCAGTGGCGTGGAAAGATCAGGCTGGGCTAGTATCGCAGAAATGGTTGTGATTTTTGACATGCAGGAAGATTAAGCTTTTTGAAATCCGCAGTATGGCGGATATTCTAATAAATATCCGCCATAAATGGAAGTATAAACGGTACTAACAACACAGCATGCCATAAATGCTTCAAACTAAATATTTTCCTTTTGTCTTGTACTTCACAAGAATCAGATCGACACACAATTTTAAGACATTATACTGCAACACATTTTCACTCTATTATCAATATCATATTCTAACTGGCAGACTTAGACATTAACATCTACCAGTGTCCTCATTCTCTGGTTTGCCATTATAGAAGTCTTTTCCCTGCCTCAAAAAAAAAAAAAAAAAAAAAAAAAAAGAGAGAGAAAAAAAGCTGTTGTGCATTTATTGAATTGGCTATCAGCCGAGGTAAACCACCTGATCAATCACCATAGCACTGTTATGAGCTCGTAATTTCATTCCGCCGCTATTCTCACGTAGCATCATGAGAAAACCTATTTAATGCTCTGCCAAATGTATCAAGATATGGAATTGCTTGGAAACGCTTTACTAGCTAATAAACGGATTCAAAGGTAGCTTACTTTTTCTAAGGGGGTGTGCTATACTATTATAGTGAACAAAAAATTGGCTATAAAAATTGATCAGCATTCATGACGATAAACTATTTGATTTTGACAGCATAAAGCATATTTTCATTTGCAGTTTGCATCTTATGACCAAATCTTTTTGTAAATGTTGAGAAAAATGGTAAAAAGTATTCACCATTCTAAGAAAGAGCTTAATAAAATTAAATAAATAATGAAGAATTTGATTAAAATCTTATTTATTAAGAAGATGCTCATGTTTACATCTTAAAACAAAGAATGTAGAAATGGCTAATGAATGACAATAAGTGCAGACTCACATTTCTCATGGATATATTTCAATGAATTTGTTTTTGGGAAATTTTGTAGCTTACAAAAATTCAATATGCTAATGGTTAATTATACAGAAAAATCAAAAACAATCATTGTAGTTTGTCATCAGAGGAAATCTTTAAGTGGGTAAAATAATTCATTTGAATTTCAAAGCATGTTTGTATATACATTATGAAGATATTCCCGCATGAAATCACTCCCCAAACCCCAAATGAAAATTAATAACGTTGGGGTATCAGCTTACCACCTTCTATATTTAGCACTTTCGTTCTTCGTTGGTTAATGACCTGAACTCATTTTCTGCTTGCTAAGTGCATTTACGAGTACATTACAGCATTTATCAACAACATCCAAGAGGCTCAATGTCAGTTGTTTAATTGTGAGAGGTGAGGCGTGCAAAGGTTTGTTTTTAATTAACGTGGCTAATTTCATGGCAGCCGTTGTATGCTTCATTAGACAGCTATACCCACAAAAAGACTGCTTTTTTGTGTGCAGCTGACCTTAGCATCATGTATGTATGTCCAAACATTTATTCTCCAAGAGGTTACAAAGTGCCCAAAAATATAAAAAAAAGGAAGAAAAGCATTATGATACGAAACTTAAAAATAAAAACCTAGTCAAGTTCAAGGAAGCAATTAAGGTTTTAGATTGTCTAATATGTTGTATGTTAATGCACATCTGAAGGGAAGGAATTGGGGCCACCATAGAAAAGGGACAGGAGCCAGCCCTATCCTTACAGAAATATTAGCTTCCAGCAAGCTTGCGGCATGCTTGCAACAAGCTAACATTTATAGCTTGTGCAAGCGTGCTGCAAGCTTGCAGCAAGCATGCTGCAAGCTAGTATTTGGAACAAACCATCCCTCAACTTGTTCCTTTCAATTCAAGATTGAGTTTCTAATTCTTCCAAATTGAAGGAGTACATGAAGAGGGCCAGGGGGAGGGGGGAGTGAAATCCTTGCATTGCCATTACTATCTTTTAAAGTTTTGTTGACTGCTGATTACATGAGGCCGCATGCATACTTTGAAAAGCCAACGTGGCTCACTTAATTTTAAATTTTTTTGTCCGCTCCCCCCAAAAATAAAATAATAAATTGTGGTTCCTGGCACCACCAATGTTCACAGATGTTCTTCTTGTCCTTTATCATTCAAGATGTTAACTACACATTAAACCATTTAAGGAATTGCTGGCCATAATGCATTTCACCACGTCTATTAAATGTTCTTCTGTTATGTATTTGCAAATTGCCCCATAAAATATTGCAACCTGTTTCTATCTCTCAATCATTTGGAATCCACACCTTAGTACATATTTGCCCAGTTTTCTTTGACAGTCAGTCTGAAAATTCAAGCTGTTAAAAGCTCAATTTACAAATGAGTTTGATTCTTTGCCTAAATGCCCTTGTGCATTTCCAAAATGATTTAATTTTGTGCAGATGTATAAACATTTCCATTTATCACATTTTTATACCTCGTACCATTAAACTATTTATCATGCATTATAGTTACCACTGGAATTTTCATCAATGATTTTGTTTTGTAGTAATTTTGAGAAGTAAAATAGTAGATGACATTACCATGGCAACAATATATTCAAGCATAAGATCACTCCATCCAATCAAATAAAGTTATACCCCTGTGGCAACATTTGAAAAATGCAACCATTTTCGTCATGTTCAGATTTTAATGTCTCGTGTAAAAATGGGTTGATGGTACAAACTCGCCACAAGCTCATTTAGTAAAGTACTTACAAGTTTTATTTGTTGCAGACGAGGGTGTAGAAGATCGCAGTGAGACCCCAGGGGTCTGCTAGGGCCATTCCACAGTCCGTCACGTAATTTACAGACTGCGGAGTAGCCCATACTGTAAATTAATGCACAGAAAACATTTTCAAACTTATTTTAATTTCTTTCTTGGACACAAAGGCACACAATCAGGGCCTTAAATCCTGGAAACAGGAGGAACTTGCCCCCTTCCATACATTTTGGAGAAAATAATATAGAAGGTTGTGAAAAAGACTGTTCCACTACTTTGCTAGGAAAGAGTATGGCAAGGAGAATGCCCTGCACAAATTGTATCCATTAATTACTTCTGCTGAATGATGTTGAAAAACAATAGACACACAGACAAACAGGTGAAAATGAACAAAACCTATTACCCCTCATTGGCAGTCTTAAAGGTGTATGGACAGATAGGGACCTATTACCCCTCATTGGCAGTCTTAAAGGTGTATGGACAGGTAGAAGCAACACGAGCTAAGTTGATCTAAATCCACTGAAAAACAAGCAACAAATTTCATCAAACTCAGTTAAATATTGGTCATCTAATTGACAACTTTTGAAGATTTTTTCTGCAAATATGCACATTTTGTGTTTCTCTTGTGATGTATGAACAGGAGGACATAGTCTCTCTTTTCTTATATAACTCCAAGGTTTTTGCCATTTCTCTTTGAATAGAGATGTTTCTGATGAAGACGATTTAATCTTTACCATACCACCAACCAGCTTTAAGCTGGAGAAGGTATTTTAAAGGTCTGAAATTGAAGGGAACTTAGAATGGTAGAGATATAAACAATCATTTTGAGGTGTTTTTCCATTCACACATCACGTTGTTTTTTCAATAAATTTAAAAAAGTTTGAACTTTGCTTACTCGTAACTTGAGAACGACACGGGCTATTTTCAAAATTGACTTTTAAACTCAGGAATTTAATGCTCTTTTTGGTCGGGGGAATAACAGTCAAATTTTGTACCTGTCACATAGACCTTTAATCCATGCCCATGTAGTGTGCTGACAGCTGTCAATGAAGTCTCACGTCTCTCCTTTCTGTCTTGCATTTTTCAGTTTGATTTCTAATATTGTTGTGAGACCATATTGACCCAAATTGAAAATCTGAACAAGATTTACAAACACAGGTCAACCTACGTCCGTCAAGCTTTCCAAAAAAAGGATAAACAATTTGACGAGTCACTCTGCTTTTAATCAATTCTGGTTCAAATGTAATTGAACAAAGTAAAAATATCAAGTTCATCAGCATTCACTGAGACAAAATTAGCTCAAGTTGCTTTATAGAACTACTTAATAAAAGACAGAAAACTTTTGACCCACCTATTTTTGCCCACTTATTAATGATCATCCACCACCCTTTGAAGGTTTATCAGAGAATATTATCCAAAAAACTAAAAACAAGAAATATTCCTTTCATCGAAAAACTCTTAAGACACATAAATGACCACAGGTGTAGGAACTGGACGGGGAGGGGGAGGGTGGGGTGGGGTAGGGGAGGGGGAACTGGGAGAGCATTCCCCCACCTTTCCAAAAAATGACAAAAGTGCCCCTTTTCAAAATGAAAAGTGCCACTCAACTACAGTAAAAGGTGCAAGAACTGGTGGAATTTGCATACAATTCTGAAAAAAATATTACAAAAGGGCCCCTTTCAAAATGCGATACTCTTTAATTACTGACCCAATAAAAAAAGTGTAAAAAAAATGGGGGAAAATGGGTTCCCATTGGAAAATTTCCCCTTCCTAAAAATGAAGTGTCCTTTTACTTTACTTTATTATCTTCAGACAGGGGGTGGACATATGAATATGACTTAGGGAAGTGTCCCCAAAGAGGTCCTGCCCACCCCTCCCCCCTCCTTACTTTTAAAAAACTTCCTACACCTCTGTGTATGACATTATAAAACACAGATAACACAACCATGAAAAGATTACTACGGAAAAGTGTGTTAATTAACTTAATTGAAAGCGTTTGACCCAAATAAAATATCCCAAAGATACGAAGCTTGACTATCGTTTGCATGAACAGCTTTTGCTTACATGCACTTATAATCTGCAAACACAATCTTTAGATGACGTCTTTATAATCAAACATAAATCTGACCGCTACATGGCAAAGACTTGCACAAATACTGCGCCCCAGGAGATGAAATGGTCATGTGACTGATCTGCGGTAAATAAAGGCTACTATTTATACAGGACTGGTCTAGACTTTGGTTTTGGAGCTGAATGAACTTGCCAGAAGAGATCAGACTTCTATATTTCAATTTCTTCTACATTTTTCAGGCACAGATTTGTATGGCACCAAAGAATATACAGTACAAGCTCAGAAGGTACACATATTCTGTAGGGGTAACTGTAGACATTTTCTATAGAAAATCAAGGAAGTACTTTGTAAAAAAAAATTGCTACCTTGATTCCAAAATCTCCAGAAATAGAGAAAAATAATTACTCAAATAAGGATACAAATAAAACATACTTTGTAATTAAAGAAAACTTATTCCTTGACAAAATCCTTCATTATATGTGAAAGGAATCATCAGCATATGAATTCTTATTTTGTTCCCAGTATGTTTTTTAAGATGGCATTTTGTTTGAAATTTAAGGCATATGAACATGAAGAGGCAACATAATCGCTTTAATTCTATTAAAAGCCATCATAGTAGCATAACATATATTATGCAAATTTTGAGATGTAGGACAGGGCATTATTGGTAATTTCTTCGGTACATTCTTTGTTTTAATATGTCTAAACTACAACTGGACCAACAAATTTGAACAAAGCTAATTATATCAGAGAAAAACAGTAATTAGGCTGAAAATTGTATTTCTATGTGGTTGACTAGTGTTGGTACTGTACTTCTTCTTAATTACTAGCTGAACTAATTTTGTTAAAGGAATTGTGAAGGAAAATTGTCAAAATTTCTAGCAAGGGAAAATTGTCAAAATTTATAGTGAGGGAAAATTCCACCCCCTCCTCCCGCCCCTTTTTCTTCCATTAGCTATACAGTCCTATGTAATCTTGATTAGGTATAGCTATGGAATGATATATTTAAATGCAGCTATATTTTTCTGGCAGTGATAGAATAACCATTTTTTGTTTCTTCTAGCATCTCTCCAAGAATTCCCCCTCAATCTGCATACATTGAATACATTTGACTGTTTAATAAGTCTTTGGGGAAACCTTTTTTTTTTTTAATGAGTTTCTCTTTGGTCTTCTGTGGCTTATGAATGCCTGCAATCATACATTACAAATTCTTAGCTCGGCATTAAAAAGTGACTCATTAAAAAAAAAGCACTTATGACCAATTATGAAGGTTTTTATGATGATATAAAATTGTATGAATTGAACAGTGCATCGAAAAAACAAACTGATTAATTTCCATGAGAACACAGTGACTGCATAAGGCTTCATACAAACCGTTCATTAACCCTTACTCTACCATGCGGCAATAGTATCGCCATTTTTAAACCAGCTTTTTCTAAAAATGAAATTGGGACTTTACCAAAGTCCTATAGGAGCAATCATGGTATCATTTTAAAGTATATTTCTTTCACAAAATGTACCTTTTTTTTTTAGGGGTCATATTACAGAATTTTTAGAAAAAGTACCTTGAAAAAGGGTAAAAGTCAAAAAATCCCAAAAAAATTATAAGGAAATGTTTGTTTTTTTCTTTCAAATCTTACAATAACTTCAAGATCACATTTTTGCTTTAAAATCAAACATGCAAGTCCCAAGACATATAATAGTATTGGTTTCTGGTCTAATTCTTATAATCCCTACCTGCAATCTTTTGTTCTGGAGAAATTTCTTCAAAATTTTATAAATTTCTGCCATTTTTGAACCCGTTTTGTTTTCTTCTCAAAAAATTGTGTACCCAAACCGTACATGGCACATGCTTCATTGAACTGCCATTCAAAAGTGCTTGCAGTTTTCTTTCATTTGATGTATAAATACAGGCATACCCCCCCCCCCTCCCCTCCCTGTATTTAAAACCTTTCCTATAAGAATCATGTTTCACTTCAATTTGAACGACTACATGGTGCAGAGGGAATGTATGCGGTTAGCATGCAAGCGCTCCAGGTTCAAGTTTCACCGTGACCACTGCGTGATCATTTTTCTGCTGCAGCTTTCAGGGGTCTTTTGACTATAAACATTTTGAGTGTTTTTTTTATCTTTTCTTTCTTTCTAAAAAATATAGAATAGCATCATTGGAAAGGAAATTTTATAAAGAATCTGAATAAGTAACACAAATCTCTGTTTTCAATATTGACAAGAAGTTATACTTCTGCAAATATTGACTATTAGTTGACCAAATTTAGCCAAAAATTGTTAAATTTGCATATTTTTGTCTAACATTTCCATATTTGGCTTTCATTACTCAAAAGATAAATATCTTAGCCTCTATTCCAACCAAACTTGTAACAAAAGAAAATGAAAGGAAAGTTGTCAAAAATGCATATGAAAAAAAAAGTTACAAACTTTGGGCTTGCTTTTTTTAAAGCCCTGGTAGACTTAAGGGGTTAATAATCACAACATAAGATTCTCTTTTATTTTTGTACCGGTACTGATCAAGACTTTAGCAATGGACTTAACTTGAAGCTATTTATATCTTAGTTTACATTATGTATTATACCCCTATCCATTTTTCCGGTTACAAGTGAAAAATTGCACTGGTAAATGAGCAAATTTCCATCAAAAATTGCTGCTTATTAGGAAATCCCCTTCAATTTTCTTCCATTTCCGGGAGATTTCCTTCTGTTCAGAAAATTTCCTTCATTTTCCAAACATTTTGGCCAGTTTTTGGGAACTTCTTCAATTTTGTGAAATTTTGGCCAGTTTTTGTTAAATGTTGGCCATTTTCCATGAATTTTTTATCAGTTTTGGGGAAATTTTGGCCAGTTTTCAGAAAATTTCGGATAATTTAGGAAAACTTTACCAAAATATCTAATAATTTTACCATTCTCAATTCTATACTAATAATGTCCCAGTTTCACTTTCCTATCAGGCAGAAAGCATGCAACCAGGAAAGTGAAATTTGCTCAGGTGGAGCAGCTTTCCCCCTGCCGTCTCCACTTCCTACGCCTCTGCCCCCATTAAATACTGCTTACTTAATATCATCTATGTGTTAATTACTTCAATTATGCCTGGTAATTAACTGTCATCCCGGTCATGGGGAGGCACCAAAGGCACTATTACACTTTTGTGCTGTACTTTACTCATAAGAAGATTATCACTATGTAGCACCGGATATAATTGTTATAGGCATATGTTTACAATTTGCCTCACATTTAAGACTAACTTAATTTATATATATATTTCTCCCCAATGGGGAGAGGTTGGATGGGGGGGAGATAGGTGGGGAGGGGAGAAAGGTGTGGGAGGGGAGATGGGTTAGGGAAGGGAGATGGGTGGGGAGGGGAGATGGGTGGGGCAGGGGAGATTGGTGGGGAGGGAGATGGGTGGGGAGGGGAAATGGGTGGGGAGGGGAGATGGGTAGGGGAGGGGAGATGGGTGGGGAGGGGAGATGGGTGGTGGAGGGGAGATGGGCAGGTGAGGGGAGATGGGTGGGGAGGGGAAATAGGTAGGGGAGGGGAAATGAGTGGGAGAGGGGAGATGGGTGGGGAGGGGAGATGGGTGGGGAGGGAGATGGTTGGGGAGGGGAGATGGGTAGGGGAGGGAGATGGGTGGGGAGGGAAGATGGGTGGGGAGAGGAGATGGGTGGAGGGGAAATGGGTGGGGAGGGGAGATGGGTAGGGGAGGGAGATGGACAGGTGAGGGGAGATGGGTGGGGAGGGGAAATGGGTAGGGGAGGGGAAATGAGTGGGAGAGGGAGATGGGTGGGGGAGGAGATGGGTGGGGAGGGGAGATGGTTGGGGAGGGGAGATGGGTAGGGGGGGAGATGGGTGGGGAGGGAAGATGGGTGGGGAGAGGAGATGGGTGGGGAGGGGAGATGGGTGGGGGAGGGGAGATGGGTGGGTGGGAGTATGTGTCTGATTTAAATCTGCCATTTACTCCAATAGCCCAGGGGAGGGCTTTACTCATATGCACAAACTACAAAATTTGAATCTACAAAAGCCATGTGAACAAGGCTTTCAATGTTGTAATGAATAAAGACACCTGTCAGGTGGCGCAAAATTTCCCAGTTACAAGTAGAACAAATTGCATTGATAAATTAACTTTTCATAAAAAGTTGCCACTAATTGGGAAATTTCTTTCAATTTTTAGGAAATTCTATTCAATTTTTGGAAAATTTCCTTTATTTTTAGGAAATTTCCTTCATTTTGAGGAAATTTCCTTTATTTTGGAGAAATTTGCTATATTTTTGAGAAATGTTCTTTATTTTGGGGATTTTTTTTTTAACTTATGTGAACTTTCCTACAATTTTCTTCACATGATTGATTATTTTTGATAGAAATTTTGACTTTTGGATACCTCATACTATCAAGTTAGAAAACTGTGATTTGCCATCAAAAGAAATTTTAAGATATTTCAAAAACTACAATAAAATGAATTCTTTTTCCTTACAAAACATTAACATCTGTAAAATTTCTTTGGCATAGACTTGCAACACCAGTCATTTCTTGAAGGGCTATGGACATCTAGCAGATTTAAGATATGTGAAAGATATTTAGTTTTCAAGTTATGTCCAAACAAAGTTTCAAGATTTGTTAATTTGTGCAGAATGTGTGATAATGTACAAGAAACACATCTCAAAATCTTTATGCAATTCTTTAAATTCTATTCTTCAAATTCAGCTACTTGTAAACTTTAGAAAGTCTTTTCTAAATACACGATGATTCAGGGTATGACCAAGTTCCAATTATTTTGCCCCAAGTCCAAGGCTATATTTCAAACAAAATTAATAGAGGAATAAAAAACCAATGGTTTTACAAAAGGTGACAAAAGATCCTTCCCCCATCGATGTCACAGATTATTGTGCAATAACAAATAAAAATTAAAAATGCTGTAAATTGGTCAATTTTAAACCAATTTTGATGGAATTATTTCCTGTTTTAATGCTTTAGATCATATTTTAATGAACAAATTGAGCCAATTTTGCCTCTAGATGTCCAGTCCTTCTCATGCATGCATCAAATATAGTATCTTCACTCTTCTGCTAGCAATTCTTTTCTTTACTTACTACTCAAGGTTAACACCTCTGACCGCTACCCTAATCCTTTAAATTGAAGCAAAACAAAATCTTCCGTAACCACTTCATAAAAACTTACGACCGATTCGAAATAGGTCAGTGTCATCTTGAGGTGGCACTTCTTCAAGATTTTCCTTCTTCAGACTCATATCTGAGAATGTTATCAGTTTTAAACAGTTGTTATTGCCCCAAGGATAAAGAGAGGAAATCAAATCCATAAGATTAGAGGCAGGAGAACGCATGAAAGATGCACTTTTATATGTATAACTTACTTAGGTCATATAATCATATGATACATGTAATACTGAGATATATTGATGAAGGACCCACACTTTACTTCATATAGGAATTTAATGTATTATATCATACTTGACTTTGTTTAATACTTACCTTAACTTAAAAATTTAACTACATTTAACTCAAAATATCTACCATGAAAATTAATATCATTTATAATTTTATATAACAAAGAGAGATACAAAAATAAAAAGCAGGACACTAAAATGGATTTGAAAGGAAAACATTAATTTTCAAAAAGAGGCAATTGCACATGTGACACCATAAGACTTGATTTCTAAACAAAATTTATTTCATTTCTCACAATAGGTGAGATTTTTCATAGCAGCTGAATGATTGGTTTATTCTATCTTCTGTATCAAATGATAAGCTCTAAATTAGTAAAGGCACTGCTTAGATTTGGCCTGCAATTTTGAAGCAACAAATTAACCATGTCATTTTACAAGATTACCTTTGCATCATAACATTGAGATAAAAATAGTTTATGCTCATAGTTCATTTCACCTTTCTCCAGTAGCAAAGACAAACAATGCCAGTATTGATTATTACCGTTAGTTACTACTTATATGACAAAGGATTGCATTATATTCAGATGTGTGTCACTAAAAATACATGTAACACTAGTGGGAGTAGTTGTTATCTTGAATGAGCCTTGGAGAGGTGAAACTGTATACAGTTTTGTGGTTTGGGAAACAAAGAAATTTATAACTTTTACTCTGACTGGCCCTGCTCCATTTGAGGCCGGTTGAGATGTTCCTGGTTTTAAGCAAAGCCATTTCTAACAAAATTTTGGATTTGCATGACCTCCATGGTGTAGTAGATAGTGCTTTGTCCTCTCACCTGCCCTCCCGGGTTCGAATCCCAGTCGGTCTGCAACCAGTGAATTCACAACTGGTTATCAAAGGCCGTGGCCGTCTTGATATAATATGTCTACTTTAAATACATTTTCTAAAAGTCCCGCTCTTTACAGAAATGCCTCTTGCATTATAGATCCACGATGTCCCCTATTCTGTGCGCATGCAGCACCAGGGGAAGAGATCAGGGCGAGTTTCTATCTTTTTCCTTTTCTTCTTTTCGCTTAAGCACTTTTTCTCTCTAGACCTTCATGTCGTGTACATCTGCTTAAAAATCATGCAGATGTCCCCACTTTCCTCCTTGCTATGAAAACACATTTTCATACCAGCTGCACTTATTGTTCAGAGATTAATTGGTTCTGTAAACAATTCATCCACTCAATATTTATATATACTGTGCATGAGTGACATTAAAGGTCAATGTTGGTCAATTGTTTGTTTTACTGAACTGCCCAAATTGGCCAAAAACGGCAGTTGGGAAATAAAGGAGATTTACACAACATGTTTGTTTTATATAAATACTTGTAAATCATATCTTCTTGCTTTTAAATGCCTTACTCATGAAGGTTTTATACAGCACATTCTATTAAAATTCTTTGTATTATTTCTACGTAAATATATATATATGTACAAATCACTATTTGACCTAAACAAACTGGTAGGCTTTTCCAGACAGTGAAAGAAGAGAGATGGTGTGGTGATGGTGTCAGTAAGGAGGTGTCAAAGAAGGATTTTTTAAAGGACAATTGATGTAGTCAGAGTGTACCCTTTTGTGCATATGCTCATGAGAATTTGCATTGTATACAAAAACAAATAAAAAAACAGCATACCAAGAAAACACCGGAATGTTATATGTGTCGAAGAAATCTGAGGTCACCTTGTCACAAGTATTGATTTTTCCCCGATAAGAGCAAAATCTGAAGGTTACAATTAAGTAAAGTGGCTTGAAAATTAACGACTGCGTAAGAATATTGTTTCCTTTCGTTAATCAGTTTTCTCAGAAAGCGATTTCATTACAAGCTGAAGGGAATCATTCGCAAAACATACACTACCCATGTAACAATTACTTCTGAAGATTTTTTGTGAAAGGAAGTATTTTTACCAAAAAGATGTGTATATGATATGTTTAATTTAAAGTACATAAATAATTGGTGATATTGACTTGGCTTTTCACAAAAATAATTGAGGAAAAAAAATGGAAGTTTTAACAAGAATGATCAGAGCAATATGGAAACTTTGATATCAAAAAATAGCATAAAGCTTTCTGGAAAAAAATAAAACATTGAAAAAATAGTGGTTCTATCCGATTCAAATAAAATGAGTCCTAAAATTCAAAGACAAGTTATGTAGGGCTTTTTTTTTAATGGGGGCAGGGGGTATGATCGCTGTTGGCAATTGGTAAAGGTAAAGGCCGTTGTTGGAGCAGAGGGGGAGAGAGCTCTTGCATTTCTGTTTCAGATTGGTGATGTGTTGCTTGTAGGAGAGCATAGGAACTTAACGTGGTCAACTTTAGGGATGCGATTGCCGTTGAGCACGAGGTTCCGTTGGGGTGGAGATTGTTGAAATGACAGAAGTGCATTCAGGCTGTCTTGTCTTTGAAGAATTTAAAACCGTTATTGTTCCAACAGTCTTGCAGCCAGTTGAGGCTAAGTTGGAGCCTATTTTCGATGGGAGAAAAGCTAGGGGAGGAGTAGAAGATGGTAAAGTTGTCCACGTAGAGGGCACATTTGACGTTGGGGCCGAGGTTGTCCGCAATGTTGTTAATGCTCAGGTCGAAAAGAGTAGGGGAGAGGATGCTGCCTTGGGGGATGCCCTCTTCTTGGGGGTTGAGGTTGGAGAGGGTGTGGCCAATACAAACTTGGAACTGCCTGGGTGAGAGGAAGTTTTTAATAAAGATGGGGAGGTGGCCTCCGAGGCCGATGGTGTGAAGCTTGTGGTTAATGCCGTATTTCCAAGTAGTGTCGAAAGCTTTGTTAAGGTTGAAAAAGATGGCAATGAGGTGTTCCTTTTTTTTGCAAAGAATTCCCGGAGAGTGGTGTTGAGCATGATTAACTGGTCCAAGGTATTGCAACGTTTCTGGAAACCGCTTTGGAGAGGGGAGAAGATTCTGTTGGTCTCAAGGAAACAGTGTTGTCTCTGTTTAATGATCCTTTCCATAATTTTACAGAGACGGCAGGTGGCAATGGGGCAGTAGCTGGAGAGGTCGGTGTTGTCCTTCCCCGGTTTGAGGAAAGGGGTGAGAATAGCTGTCCTCCAAATAGGAGGGAAAGGTAATACGCTGGGTTTTGTTGCAAGCTTTCTTGGTTTTGAAAGCTTTGGGGTAGTTGGCTGAAGACGAGATGTTGATGAAAGAGGTGGCGAGGCGGTTAGCGATAACCTTTTTCTCCGTGAGAAGATTACCACTACAGGAAAGATGGGAGACTTGCCCATCCTGCTGTGGAAGCTGTTAACCATACTCCAAATCTTCTTAGTGGGGGTGTTGGTGGTAAGAGAAGAGATGAAGTTGTTCCTAGTGTTGGGCTTACTGTCCTTGATAGTGCACCTGGCTTTGTCACGGCTGATGCAAAAGAGGTTGAGGTTATGGGTTTTCGGGTTAGTTTTAAAGTTCCCGAGGGCTCTTTTCTTGTTCTTGATGGCAATTTTGAAGTCATCAGAGAACCAGGGGTTGGGGGGATGCAGGAGTTTTTTCCTAGCCATACCTCTGGCACTTATGACAGCGAGATGATAGGGAATGTAGGGGGCAACTGAGATTCTCAGATAGCTGGCAGTGATGTGGGAGGGGAGAGTTGGTGTGACAAAAGTCAGGAAAATGCTATTGGTGGGTGTTTCGGCGGCGTCTCTCCAAAAGACGAGACGACGGGCCTCAGTGACATGTTGGCTGGCAAGTTCCTCAATGAGGACTTTATTGGTCAAGTAGGCAAGGTCCCTGGTTCTGATGACGCCTTTGCTGGAGTTCAGGAAATGGTGGGTATACCAGTATTAGCTAGGGTTTTGGTGGTGATGAATGTGGTGGCTTGAGTGTCCCTGGTTCAGTGTACCAGAAGATTGGCAGATCTGAGGGTAGAAACCGTGGGGAGGGTACTGACAAGGAAGTGGAGTGCCTTGTGGATGAGGAAGGGGGAAACTCATTTGAAACTGTCCAGTTTGTTGGTGGCCTGAATGATTACAATTTTGGGGACTGGGGCTGAGGAATGGTCAATTGAGGTAGCAGGTAGGTTACGCAGAAGCGTTTGGTCATGTTTGAAAAAAATACCAAGGGCCGGGAGACCTGAGGCAATTAGGGAAAAAAGTCGTGGAACTACTATACGAGAACCACTGTAGAAGTACCGAAAAGGGTTTGTAGGCCTGGACACAATGGGAGGGAAAAAATAAAAAGGAACGATCTTACCGAAAACAGACACCCATCCACAAAGAGAAAATCCCAAAAATGAAAAAAGGTGCAAAAGCTTAGGTGGAAAAGTGCATGGTAGAGTATAATCAGAAAGGAATGTTCGAGAGAACAGATAGGAAATTACATTGCTCTCAACCCGTTGTAAGTCATTGAGGGGGCCATGGCTCCCAGTACCCCCAATGTCTGGGCCCTGCTATGCGCTGAAATATAAATGCACCAGTCTTTCTGCCTATAGACACATAGCAATTTCTATCTTTATTGGAAGATCTTCAAGTGGATTATTTTTAAACATGAGTCAAAACATTTCAACACTTCATCTCAAGAAATGTTAAAAATAGACTTTGCTGAAACAGCTCTTACAACCCTAGAAATTGAATTTCATGTAAAAGATCGTTTTACTTTTCTCCTGATTAGGAAATGTGTTTATTCTGTCACTTTGCCAAAGAATATTTCATTATCCATGTTCACGCATACAGCCTAGGTTAAAGTGGGAAATCACAACTCCGTATACTTACAAGAGTTAAACGTGAGATAAGTTGTTTATCAACTACATGTGCAGTCTTTTTAGCACAAGTATCATCAATTCCCTCAGCCATCCCCAGCTCTGGACAAAATTCTCTGAAAGATGCACTCCTATCTTTGCCACATGGGAAATCACAAAAACAGATGTCCTTTATGCTGACATAAAGGGCACGACAAATTGCAAGATGATGCTTAAATGTTGAATGTTTTGCACAAATGTTTATTTGTAACCTTGGTTACCAATATCAACAATCACCAGAAAAGATCATGCAATACGGTGAAGACTTGTAGTGTATATTTAACACCCAGATTAGCAATATTTCTTCCAGAATAGAAAGGGATGGGAAAACAGTTTTTTTTTCTCGGTGGATCTTACTGTCACTTCAAGAACTTAAGCTGTTGCAGTTGTTCACATTAACAAATCTGCAAATTTTGTTTCTTCGCTTTCTCGACATTAAGAATTTTTATCACAGACGGATATAAGAGGAAACTTTCTTCGCCGACAAATTTATCTGAGAGGAAAAACATAGAACCTCTACCTATGTCTAACACATATTGTTACAGTTTTATGTCATCATTTGGAAAATCATAAATGCAACTTTTCTATCAAATCATTCAATTCAGACTTCCATTTCTGTGGCACTACAAAGCTTGTTACAAAAAATAGTCATATTTCATCTCATATGTCACTTTTCTAAAAAAATACTATTATAAAAATTGGTGCCATCAGTATAGGCTCATGTAATTGGAACCTTCACAAAGCCTTAATTTTGAATTAAGCATTCACTTGCAACCTTCATAAGCTTACAGATAAAAAAGAGTGATTGAAATTCATGACTGCATGTAGGAACAAACTTTAATGGCAGCTTGTACGACGTTTTTAAAATTAAACAGGAAACTTAATTTTTGGGAGCTTGCAATATTTGCTTGTAAATGGAACCGTCAAAAGGTCAAAATTTTGAATTAAGCATTCAATTGCAACCTTCATTCATAAACTTACAGAAATATAAGTTTGATTGAGGTTCATTATGATATGCAAGTAGATAAAAACTTAAATGACAACTTGTACAAGTTTTCCAAATCTAACAGGAAACTTAAAGAGGAAATCTCGTCACAAGAAATTTCCTTGACGTCACTTCCGCTGTAGTTTTTGATTGGCTAAATTGTCGGTAATTGTGTAAATATGATCCACCAATCAGAAGCGTATTGCATAGTTATTTCCACATTGAAATGAGAACCGGCATTAAACATGAGGTTATTCCAGTTTTCATTTCAAAGGTCAAACTTCCAATAACAGCAAAATCATTCAATTTAATTTGAAACAGACTCTTTTACCACGCATTATCAGTTCTTAACGAGCCTGACACAGCTTTTGTCGAGCCTGACAGCTTTTGACGAGCCTGACACACATTTTGACCTTTCTCTGTACAAGTGAAACCTGAGGGCATCAGGATAAGAGCACAACTGATAAATAATGAGCTGTGTTTTAAACTTCCGTACACAAACAGACCATCTTATTTGGATGATCAGTCATACAATGTACAATTGCAAATACAGGACATCTGTAATGATGCTCTTAATGCTTGGGTAGTACCTTTAAAGTGGTATAAGTTGATTTCTTAAAGGATTACTTCAGTAGTCAAGCATGTCCATCTTATATGAAAGAGGACTTCAAATAAAACAAAATGATTGAAAAAGCATTCAAACTTTTTATCCCGTTAAGGAGGTTTTCAAGTTTAAAGCTCTGACTGGTGTAGTAAGTCTACTATGGAAAGTTGGTGTCTTCATCCTCTTATCTTAACAATTGTTAATATTTTTTTTTAAGTTTATTTAATTTTTCGCTATTTAAATCATTTTTCCTTGAACTTTCTTCAGGTGGTATATTATAAATACTCACCCTAGATTCAGTTTTACTACTACTATTTTCTTGACATATCCCATGATTTTTAAGCCACAAAATCGCAGGACAAAATATCATAGAATACATAAAAACTTTGAGGAATCTAAGGCTATGACATCACAACCAGTCTGATTTCAGTCATTTTTACACAAATGATACCAAACTTCAAACTTGAATATCTCCTTAGAGGAATAAGATTGTTAAATGCTTTCTTCACCATTTTGTTTCTTTTGAAGTCCTCTTTCAAATAGGATGCACTTGCTTAACCCCTGGACTAATCCTATAAGTGGTTTTTATTGGTGTAACTGGGATTTGATAAGATAAGATAGAGATAAATTTATTTCGTCTACAGCAAAATATGGAAATTTGTCACCCTGTAGCAAAACATACAAAGATTTTTCAAAAGATATGTAAAAGTTAAATATATAAAAGTAACATAAAAGTTATATCAAAAAACAGTAAATTAGGAAAAATAAAAATTTCTGTTAATATTATTAAATAGTAAAAAAACAATGTACATGAGATGTGAAAAGAAAAAAAAATATATATAGATATATATATACACACATACATACATATATATAAATATATATATATATATATATATATATATTTGACTTAAAATACAAAAACACAAACTATCGGACCGCTTTCAAGTTAAACAGGGAAATAGAGTTGGGTACAAATGAAAGCCTGAATCTGTTATGCTTGGACCATCGCATATGAAGTCATTTCCATGAACGGCAGAAAATATATAGAGGGAAGAGCGGATACGTGTTTTTATTTAATATTTTACTTATTTTTTGGTGCATCATGTCATTGTAGAGATCAGAGATGGACTTCAGACATATGTCATCACCAACAACTGGGCTTGCAGCCCTTACGATCTTCTCCAGTTTACTAGTTGAATCTTTGATAGAAAATGGAGGATAATAAAGGAGCTCTTGGTCCAAAAAAAATGAGGGCGTCTTCTTTGTTAGGGTCAAGGCAATTTTGAAATAACGCAGGTCTAATTTTTGATGCTCATGTTATTGCAAAATTACTTAAGTATTCATAAGAAATAATTATGATTATTTTGAATATTCATATAAAAGATTTTCAGTACTATTGTATGTGCAAAAAGTGTTTGTGTTTGAATGCAAAAAGTGTGTTTGATATAAAAGATTTTTACTATTGTACAAAAGTGTGTTTGAATATTGATAAAAGATGTATTATATGTGCAAAAAGTGTTTGAATATTCATATAAAAGATATTCAGTACTATTGTATGTGCAAAGTGTTTGTAATTTTTCAAAGTGTTTAAAAGATTTTCAGTACTATTGTATGTGCAAAAAGTGTGTTTGAATATTCATATAAAAGATTTTTAGTACTATTATATGTGCAAAAAGTGTTTGAATATTCATATAAAAGATTTTAGTACTATATGTGCAAAAAGTGTTTGAATATTCATATAAAAGATTTTCAGTACTATTGTATGCACGAAAAGTGTGTTTGAATATTCTTGACACTCAAGAAAAATACCCCCTTATTTTTCAACTGCCAGCTCCTTTGAACATAAGATAAAAAGTCATGTTCAGCTCATGTTGAAAGTACTGATGCAAGATGCAGACACCAGGCAGTTAGGGTACAAGAAAATGCAGATGCTATTGCCCTGATAAAAGATACAGATGGATTTGTTCTGATTTGATATATTCTGATTCAAACAGCTTCTATTTTAAAATGGATTTCTATTGTCAAAATGGACTTAACTAAAGCCTTCACATTACCATTACACTCCTTTTGTAATACTTAATAAACTCTGTACCAAAACAGCAAACAAAAATTTTGATAGCTATTCTGGTACAGAGTTTATTAAGCACCAAAAAGGGTATATAATGGCAATGTGAAGGATTTAGTGCAGTACATTTTGAGAATAGAAACCCATTTTGAAAATAGAAGCTGTTTGAAGTAGATCAGTGATAGACCTATTTAAAAGTAGGAGCTTTGACCTAAATGTCAACTTTTTAATTTGAGAAACTTGACTTTGTGTGTACAACTCATGTGCATGTTCTGAATTGGATATATACTCAGAGAAAGAGATAAGCTTGGGAGTGCTGAGATTCAGTTACCCAATAAATTTAAGGTGAAAGTGTGTTGAAATTTATACACAAATTAATCCACTCAAGTTGAGACACTATGCTAATTTTTCAGCAATTAGCTCCCCAGATATTTTGAATGCACCCATTACCCTGAGAAAGGTTGGATTTGCTGACAGTGGTGGGTTCTGCTAGAATTTAAAACATGAATATAGCTGATCCTTTCTTGTCCCCCTCCCCCAAGGTACCTAGGTTGCAAATTCTTGGTTTGACCACGCTTAAGTTAAAAAGAGTACGTGGTGTTATGATTAGGTTTTTAAATTCCCATCTGGTAGTTATGCTTTGACTTCCTGTTATTTCTTGCATGTTTCAGCAAATACTCATGTAACACATGGTAACAGTTTGAAGTTGACCAAAGAGTTTTCACGGATAGATATTCGGTGTTTGAGCTTTTTGCATAGAGTTGTTATTGAGGGGATGGTTTGCCTAAATGGTAAGTTCCAATTCCGTTCACAATTTCAAAGTCAACATTGATAAAATCTTTACTAATTCTGGGCGTCTTTGACTTTTTTTTTTTTTTGTGATGGTGGTGTTAGTTTGGGCTTTTTATGGGGTGACTAAGCCTTCTTAGCCTGTAATGGTTTGGTTTGTTCATGTTTAATGGCACAGTGACAGTCAGAGTCAAATGTGCCAAGAGGGTGGTAAAACTAAGGTGTTTGAGTTAGGACAGAGAGAAAAAGAAGAGGGATAGATGGAAAGCAGGAGAGAATGTGAATATGAGAAAGAAGTTAAAGTAATAAAAGGAAGGTGAGGAAGGTAAGGCAGAGAAGGGAAGGAAAGGGAGGTTTAGATCAAGTGGAATAAATTGCTGTTGCGAAGAAAGATGATGAAGTTGGAGGTAGGATTGTTCTTGTAAAGATCGGAAATTGAGGAGGGGGAGAGGTGTGATCTGGAGTTCAGGGATATGGGAAAGGTTAAGAGGATATGCTTGATCGAGAGATTGGTGTTGCATGTAGGGCAGAGAGGAGCAGGGGAGCCAGAATGTAGGTGAGAGTGGGTGAGAAAGGTGTGGCTGAGGAGGATGCGGTGATAACATCCTCCCTGTGGTTGTGACTGTGCAGGGGGACGTTGGTCCTGACTTTGGGTTTAAAGGTGTGAAGTCTGTTACTGGTCTTGAGATTCCAGGAGTCTTGTCAGGTCTTACTGAGGTAGCCATCATTTTGCTATGTTATGTACCCATCTTCCTTAATTGTCTTACCTTTTTATAAGCTCCAATATACATATTCCACACTCACCTTTGTCTCCCGGTATATGCGCAATTCCAATCTAATTTCTGCACTTTGATTATAAGTTTCCAACAGGTTTTTTCATAAATTCACATAAAAGAATACTCGATAATAAAAACAAATTTCACCATGGTTTTAGGTCTTAAAGAATGATAAAATCATAGCCTACCTTTAACTTTTTATCATAATCTCCACTGCAGAGATCCCTTACTGATATTTCTGTTGGCTTCCATGTGGGGTTAAGTGTATTCTTTATTACCTGCAATAAAAATCAATCAATAAATTAATATAAATTAATCGAAGAAATGGACCTGGCTTGCTCAGAGAGATTTAGCTACATACTACATAACAAATTGACTTGGTGAATTTTCCCAGAAAGCAACAATAGCTATTACAAATGTTTATTGAGAGAAAAATCACTAGGAAAACTTATTCGCATTTTGTGAACAAAATTAAAATAATCACTCAATAAAAAAACTGCTTCAAAAAATGAAAAATCAAAATTTTCTTTGTAAAAGTTGAAAAACTAAAGCCTTGGTTCAGTTAATAAAAGACATTTATGTCAAAAGCATCATGAATGACTTCATTTCTTAAAATTAGATTATAACATAATATTATACCATGGTAACATAATATATCTAATATAGATATATAGTACCTCTGTCTGGTGGAGTTTGTGCCAGTCTTCTTCGCTGGAACCAAGCTTGTAAAACTCAAGAAATGGATCGGATTTGCCCATAACATCCTGTAAGAAATGAAGAAGGGTAACATCAACAATGATATTATTCCAACAATTTGATGTTTAAGGTCGCACTTTCTATATTTGATAAAAGAGTATCAAATTCTAAGTTTGAATTTTAAAAAACATTTTATATGAACAGTATTTTGCATAACCATGTTCATACCTGAGGTCTAAACAGGCCTGAAAAGATTTTCAAAATTGTGGCAGAATTTGCATTTCATTTGGGTCAATATGTTTTACAGATGGAATGTCTTTCACAAAGATCGGGGGACTGTGTTTTTAAAAACCTTCAGTAATTTCTTAATTCTGCCGGAAAGTGGGGGAAAGTCTCCCTGTGCCCCCAAGGATTACAGACCTGTAACACACAACCTGGTAATGCTCATGATCCTTTGCACATAAATGTGTAATGTATTCAACTTCTTATAGCAGTCCAGAAGCATGTCTATTAATAGGAACATTTATAACACACAAGAATATTGAAGTCATGCAGCCATATTGTACAGATGTTGCAATAAAATGTCATAGTTTCTAATTCATGTACTTGAAATATCAAAATTCTTTGTGTTGAAAAACATTTGAATTTTCAAAATGGCCATTTCGCGCCTATCTATTTCTAATATTTTGAAAACTGCAAGGTGAGCATATCACATGGGAGTGGAAAAGTTGTAGCCATTAAAGTAATGAAGGTATTTTTATAAGTTTTAAGTTTCCCCTAGCAAAGATTTTTCCCAGACGTATTTCAAATTTGAAAATGTAACATTGCATAAGGCTTTAATGTTAGAATAGCAAAGAATCATGGGAAATATCACAAAATGGCGGCTTCCATGTAGCAAAATTTTCCAATTAATAGAATCATTTAATGTTCCCATTAATAGGCATGCTACCGGACTGCATAGCATGAAAGCCTACTTTGCACACAGGACAAAGGGTTGGATGTGCTGAAGGTCAGGAATTACCTATGTGCCTGGATATTAATCTGGGAATTCCACCAACTTCAATTTACAGAAATCAGCTAAGACTCGTTTTCTAAATGACATGAAAATTAAAGGGGAGGGGAGCACACACATGTGCTCTAAACTGGCCTAAGAACATTTTCAAAATTGTGACAGAATTTGTATTTTATTTTGTCAATATGTATTACAGATAAACAATGTTTTGCATAACCTTTTTTAAATGATGCAGGAAAATTGGGGGTGAGCCCTAGGCATTGGCAGCGCCATGGTGGGTCAAGAGAGGGGCAAGTTTGTCTCACGGGGGAGGGGGAAGCCTATAAATCAGACAAAATATGTCACCTTCCAAAATGTCTGGAGGGCAAGCGATCTCGTAGCACCACCACTAGTCCTAGGACTTACTGCCTTGCAGATGAATGATTGGAAGTAGAAAGCCATCCCCTTAACTTGCATTTTACTGAATTGAGAAGCTTCCACCCCTATCCTCAACGACACTGCTGTTTTGCAGTCAATCTGTTACATACAGGATGTTTACCTATTTGCCAGATGATGGAGACTGCCCTTCACAATCAAGGAAGTCATTTGCAAATCTTTTTGAAAAACGCATACATTCATTAGGGAATGTAAACAAAAGACATCATTAGATACTTTTAGCACATTATGTCTACTTCCACATTCTATTTTTAGCTTTCAGCAAAAACATTATGAACATGTGTGAAGTAAACTGAAAGAATTACATGGTTAGTTCTAACAGCTTATTTGCTTTCGTTTTCTGAAATATACCATTTTTGACATGAAACAGAAGGAATGAATGATTTTGAAAAATAAAGCATTAAATTGCAAAAGGGTAATTGGAGCACAAAGATAATCTTTAACAGTGTCATGCATTGCTGTTTGTGAACCCGCTATTCAGTGTTTGTTTTTATTCCTACATTACATTTTACATTTTTATTTTAAAACCTACAGACAATTATTTGCCATAAAATTATTCTTTAAGAAAATCCTTTCAGTATTTCTTTCTAAGAAGGCTTACAGTATATCCCCAAATATAATTTTTGGAGGAAATGAATATGTTTATGCCCTCCTATTTTGTAAAGTAGATGAATATGTTTGTCCTCCTATTTTGTGAAGTAGATGAATATGTTTGTCTTCCTATTTTGTGAAGTAGATGAATATGTTTGCCCTCCTATTTTGTGAAGTAGATGAATATGTTTATGTCCTCCTATTTTTTGAAGAAGATGATTATGTTTATGTCCTCCTATTTTGTGAAGTAGATGAATATGTTTATGTCCTCCTATTTTGTGAAGTAGATGAATATTTTTATGCCCTCCAATTTTGTGAAGTAGATGAATATGTTTGCCCTCCAATTTTGTGAAGTAGATGAATATGTTTGCCCTCCTATTTTGTGAAGTAGATGAATATGTTTATGTCCTCCTATTTTGTGAAGTAGATAAATATGTTTATGTCCTCCTATTTTGTGAAGGAGATGATTATGTTTATGTCCTCCTATTTTGTGAAGTAGATGATTATGTTTATGTCCTCCTATTTTGTGAAGTAGATGAATATGTTTATGTCCTCCTATTTTGTGAAGTAGATGAATATGTTTATGTCCTCCTATTCTGTGAAGTAGATGAATAAGTTTATGCCCTCCAATTTTGTGAAGTAGATGAATATGTTTGCCCTCCTATTTTGTGAAGTAGATGAATATGTTTATTTCCTCCTATTTTTGAAGTAGATGAATATGTTTGTGTCCTCCTAATTTGTTAGGTAGATGAATATGTTTATGTCCTCCTATTTTGTGAAGTAGATGAGTATGTTTGCCCTCCTATTTTGTGAAGTAGATGAAAATGTTTATGTCCTCCTATTTTTTGAAGGAGATGATTATGTTTATGTCCTCCTATTTTGTGAAGTAGATGAATATGTTTATGTCCTCCTATTTTGTGAAGTAGATGAATATGTTTGCCCTCCTATTTTGTGAAGTAGATGATTATGTTTATGTCCTCCTATTTTGTGAAGGAGATGATTATGTTTATGCCCTCCAATTTTGTGAAGTAGATGAATATGTTTATGTCCTCCTATTTTGTGAAGTAGATGAATATGTTTGTGTCCTCCTATTTTGTGAAGGAGATGATTATGTTTATGTCCTCCTATTTTGTGAAGTAGATGATTATGTTTATGTCCTCCTATTTTGTGAAGGAGATGATTATGTTTATGCCCTCCAAATTTTTGAAGGAGATGATTATGTTTATGTCCTCCTATTTTGTGAAATAGATGAATATGTTTGTCCTCCTATTTTGTTAGGTAGATGAATATGTTTATGTCCTCCTATTTTGTGAAGTAGATAAATATGTTTATGTCCTCCTATTTTGTTAGGTAGATAAATATGTTTATGTCCTCCTATTTTTTAAAGCAGATGATTATGTTTATGTCCCTTTATTTTTCAAGATGAATTTATTCCCCCTCCTTTTGGAGTAGATAAATGTTTGCTCCAGGGCCTATTTCTTGGAGGTGATAAATGTTTTCCCTATTCTATGGGGAGAGATGAATATGGTTTTTTTCTGAAATGTTTAAAGAAGATGAATATGTCTATATTCCCCAATGTTTTGGAACAGATAAATATGTTTATATCCCCTTATTTTTTAAGGATGTAAAATTGTTTATTTCCCCCTTCTTTTGAAGAAGATTAATATGTTTATGTCCCCCTATTTTTGGAGGATGGATATGTTTATGTCCTCTTATTTTTGATATGTTTATGACCCTTAACTGTTAGGGTAGATGAATATGTTTATATTCCCCAATGTTTTGGAAGAGATGATTATGTTTATGTCCCCCTATTTTTCTAAGGAGAAGAATATGTTCATTTCCAACTATTTCTTGAAGGTAATAAGTGTTTGTCCCTCTATTTTGAAAGAATATGGAAATATTTATTTCCTCCATCCTTTTGAAGGAGATTAATATGTTTATGTTCCCCTATTTTTATAAGGAGAAAAATGTTTTTCCCCTATTTCTTGGAGTTGATCAATGTTTATGTCCCATATTTCTTAATTTGATGAACATTAAGAATTTTTGGCCCTTAGACACCTCCAATCGGACGCCCTCGATTTTCTTAAAATCAGGGGTAATCCACACCATTCAACCCGAGAGACTCTTCACAATTCATTGACTAGCAACCAGCTATTGTTACACCATACACAACACAGGGGTAATCTATATCTTCTTAACTGACAGCATCTTCATAGTCTATTCACATTTCACTTGTTAGCAACCAGCTACTGTTACACTGTACACAATAGGTCATTCATGTGGGGCTCAAGCTACATAACTGCTGTTCAGTGATGCAAATTAGATTAGTCCTTGGCTGAGGCAAAATAAAAATGTACATTATATGCTTGGGAAGACTATGTGCAAAACCCATGAATGATTTATGGACCATTCCTCCTAAAGATGGTTATTTTCTCATATATTTCAATTTCCCCTATTTTGGAGGAGATAAATATTTCCCCCTATTTTTTGAAGGAGATGAATATGTTTTTATTCTCTAATGTTTTGGAACAGATATATGAAAATGTTATTTCCCCCTTCTTTTGATGGAGATTAATATGTTTATGTCCTCCTATTTTTGGAGGATGAATATGCTTATGTCCTCTTATTTTTGATGTTTATGTCCCTTCCTTAACTTTTAGGGTAGATTAATATGTTTATATGCCCTAATGTTTTGGAAGAGATGAATATGTTGATGTCCCCCTATTTTTCTAAGGAAAAGAACATGTTTTTTTCCTATTTCTTAAAGGTGATAAATGTTTATGTCCCATATTTTTTGAAGTTGATGAATGTTTTATTCCCCATGTTTGGAGGTGATAAATGTTACCCCCAATCTTTTGAGGGAGATGAATAGGTTTATTTCCACCTATTTTTGGAGTAGTAAAATATGCTTATGTCCCCTTCCTTTAAAGGACATAAATATGTTTTTTTTCTCCCTATTTATTGGTGGAGATGAATATTATGTTTATGCCCCCTTTCTTTGAAAGACATAAATATGTTTCTTTACTCCCTATTTATTGGTGGAGGAGATGAATATGTTTCTTCGCTCCCTTTTTATTGGTAGAGGAGATGAATAATATGTTTATGTCCCTTCTTTTGAAGGACATAAACATGTTTCTTCCTCATTTTTTATTGGTGGAGAAGAATAATATGTTTATGTCTCCTCCCTTTGAAGGACATAAATATGTTTCTTTTCTCCCTTTTTATTGGAGATGAATAATACGTTATGTCCCTTCTTTTGAAGGACATAAATATGTTTCTTTTCTCCCTATTTATTGGCGATGAATAATATGTTTATGTCCCTTCCTTTGAAGGGGACAAAAGTTTGTTTCCCAAATATTTCTTAGAGTAAATAAATATGTTTATATTCCTCAATGTTTTAAGAAGATGAATAATGCTTATTTTCCTCCTATTGTTGAAGGAGATATGAATATGTTTATGTCCCCCAACCTTTAGTCAGACAGGAAATATTACATATCAATCAAGTTTGCTAATTGACTGGGGATAATTTTCCGGTTGAACATGTTTCACAAAGGAAAATAAACATTTACTCCCCAATCCCCAATGTTAAAAATGCCCTCTATGGCTATAAGACTTGTTTTCTTGAGATAGTAAGTCTAACACTCATTATAAACTTAATCCATTTCACACAAATATTAAATATAATAGGTTTTCTATTCCTGGACCAAATAAAGTCATATTAAATAATATATAGTAAACTCTTAATATTCCAACCTACAAAGCGGTCAAATTCCCCATCTTTTACTTCGAACAACAAATCTCTTCGCTGTTTTGTCATTGTCAGCTATCGTTAAAATAAATATAAAAAAAAAACTTATCAGCAGAATTTACCTCAAAATCTTAGCACTTGGACAGACAGTGTCATTCCAAGTGGAAAATGAATTAAGCAAGTACTTAAAGTCATGTCACAATTCAAAAGGAGGACATTTCAACATATCAAAAACAATCAATCATGCTGCGTTACATCGTAACATGAGTTAAACATATACATAATCCTTATGATTAATGTAATGTAATGATGCATAGCACAAAATGATGTCTCTTTTAAAAAGCTGCCAGTGTAATTTGATTTTGCGCTCTAAATCATATTTTGACAATCCTTTGGGTGGCCAAGTATTTGAGTTAATACATTAATATCTAACCGCAAGAGTCCAACTAGATGTAACATCAATCTATGATGAGCTTATCTCACATTTATGTATTGCTTCTGTGGAAATTTAAAAAAAACCTGTGTACAAAATATAAAATATATCTAACACATGCTGTTGAATTTTTTTTTTTTTAGTGCGTCCTTATAATTAATCCAGTGTTGGACTGACCATTGTGCTGTTGTGCCAATTGCACAAGGGCCCATGCTCCGAGCCTCCAAGAACCCCTCCCCTCCCTTTAATTTAGGATCCCTGGGCCCCTCCAGCTATTTAATGGCACCAAAGATCACAGAAATAATAATAATGTATACTTGATAAGATCACAGAAACAATAATAATGTATACTTGATAAAGCGCCGGTATCCGCCAAAAGGCGCTCATGGCGCTTTGCAAAAAACAAGCCAGTTAAACAGTTCAAACTCATCCCACGCTGGAATAAACATCCTACAGTACAACATTATCTAGAAAGTTAAAGGTATAGCTCTCCATCAGAATATAGTCAACTACACTATCTTACACCCAACCTATGATGATCGTTTAGGCATTGCTTGAGTGGAAAATAAAGAAAACATCTGTATGAATTACATGCATACATCCAACACATACATGGTGCTTAAAATTGAAAAATTTCAGTGTTTCTTTATGATTGATGCAGGCAAACAGAAAATGATTAAAAATGTACACATTATAACATGAATAACATATAAAATCATATTGATTTATTCTCAAACCCTTTAAATTGAGGGCATATTTTTTTTAAGACTCAAGAAAATTTTCTTGTTGATCCTCAAACCCTTGTAAACGTATAGCTCTCCATCAAAAATTGGGGACATAATTTTTCGTTGAGTCTCAAGAAAATTTTCTAGAGTCTCAAGAATATTAGAAGACACTTATCATACCCAAGCCAATTTAAATTTCTTTCTAACCATTTGAAAAGAGACTTGAAAATAATAATGATTGATAATTTACATTAAGATAATGATATCACAAACATGTATATTTTCTTGAAAGATCAGATACAAATTGACAAAAAGCAGATTGATGGCTAATTTTCAATCAGTTTTATTGGAATCATTTGGCTGTTTTCATGTTTTTTGTTTAATCTTAAATCACTTTCCAACAAATATCTCTATTTTCCATTATATTTGATCTTGCTTAATGAATAAACAGTCTGGTAATTATTTTGCTCGTTAAAGTTTAATATCATATAATTAAAACAGGGAGGACTTTAAAACAAACATCCAAGTAAATTCTTGAGATTCTGAATCACAGCTTGATTAACTGCATCAACAAACATTTGGTAAAGATAACCACCAACAGAGTTTGATCGGTTCTGACTTACATGCAAGCTCGCGATCACACCCACTGTAGGTGATCAGATTCACCATTTTTTCACTGTGAGAATGCTTACCGGATCTCATCAAAATCACTTCATCGTGATCCTAGGCGAGGGAAGATTCATATGAACTGGAACAGATGATCAGATCGCCAGCTGTATGTAGGTCTGATCGGAGGTTGCATTCAAATATGAATATTTGACATTTTGAAAAGTGGAGGGGGGGGGGGGCATGAACTCTTAGGAGGCACTTTCCAAGTCATATACATATGCACGCACCCCAGTCTGTAGATATAATAAGTGAGCCCATAAAGCAAAGAAAAAGGGGCACTTTATTTGAAGGGGGCACTTCTGTAATATCTTTAAAGTGTGCACACATTCCACCAGTTCTTGCTCCTTTCGACAGTAATTGAGTGGCACTTTGGTCATCTTTTGGAAAATTGGGGAGGGGGGGAATGTTCCCCTCCGCCCTCCCCTGTTCCTACACCTATGGTAACATTGCTATTTTTACGATCGATGGAACAAGGTTATCGTTGGGATCATGATCTGGAGATAAATGATAACGCAGCTTTTGTTACGAGCAATTGAACTTGTGATAGCGGTAAAGTGCATGCTATGGATAAAATTACCATGGAATTTGGCGTGAAGAGATTACGTGTAATAACAGGAGACATGAGAAGTTTAAAATAAGAGATTTGTTACACATCATGCAAGGGTAAGTTATGTGGCCAAGTATGTTCATCTCATAGGAAAGGAACAGCTGGGTGCAGGGCTGTAAAGCTAGCCCAAATTTTGTAGGGTGTAGGGGGGGGGGGGGATTCCCCAGATTTGTAGGGAAAGAATTTTTTGGAGGATGCCTACAATTTTGTGGGGAGGGGGATGTATAATGCAGTGTTAATAGAATGAAACAAATTATGCAGTATTCTGTGGGGAAATCCCCATCCTCTTCCCCCGCTACTTATATGGCTCTGACTGGATGTAAATATCAAAAACTCACTGAGGATAGTTCAAGTTCTATCATATCGGCTTAAGATCAGACCAGAAGTGTTATCACTTTCCACAAAAAGTCTTTGTTTTCTATAAATACTTACAAACATTGGAGATATGTCAGTCGAGAGCTAAAAGAGAGTCTAGTGCCAGTCAGTCCAGGAGCTAACCTCCATCGAGGAACCTTTCTCATTCAAGCGCCATGCATGCGTATTGCCAATCACACCATTAAGCACACAAATACCACGGTGCGGTGCGCAGTGTCACAGTTTCGCCTTTGCGTATATCTCTCGCTCTGTTCTGGGTTAAGAACAGGCATGTGAAAAAGACCATGGAGCTATTAACTGAAATCAGTTAATAGATCCATGAACAGACAGACAGAAAGTGTAAACAATGAAGAGATTGTTCACACCCAAGTTAAGTGTAAACAATGAAGAGATTGTTGATGCAATGACAGAGAAATATTTTGTTGTTGTTCTGAATTCGGCCTACTGCGAGACAGATGATATATTACACTGTTTCACTTCAATTTTCTTGGAATCAAATTCAAGGAGATTTTGTATTGACTCCCTAAAGCATCTTTAGTCAGTCAGACTGAAGTCGGACTTACAAAATTTGTTGCGTCTTTCGACACCCCACCCCCCAGGGACAGGGCTATGCAGAGCTGGTAATAGGCCCAGGCCAGATGGGAAATGTAGGCCCTATTTGAAACCACTCATATATTTTTGTTATTAGTACTAATAAATATATATGATTTATAGTAATATTTTGTGTTAGAGTTTTCTCTCATTAGTTGTTCTGCTCCTTAAAGTTTCAAACAGTCAGACCCAACCTGATACATAACCAGGTCAGGTCAGACTTTTCCTCTTTATTTTCTTTATTCTGAAAACCTTAGTTGTTGTGGAAGTTGGTGCTGAGTATCATATTAGCAATGGATGAAGTCCTTATTGTGTGGTTATTTTGATTAAGATAAAATGGTTTCACTATTTGCTACAGTAAATTTGTGGTTATGATTTGCTGAAACAAATCTTTAAGGAGAAAGACAAGTCATGTGACTCTCGTTTCAATATTAAAAGTCCTTACCAAATGTTCGCCCTGGTGTTCCCTCTTCCAAAGGAAATAGGCCCCCTGAAATTCGTAGGCCCATGCCAACTGGCTCCCCTGCCCAGCCTGGGTAGGGATTTGATTCAGACACCCAGTGGGATCTTAAGAATCATGCAGAGAAAACAGTTTGCATTTGGCATGGAATTAATTTCTCATATAAAAATGAATTTTAGGGGAGGAAGAAAAAAATATTTTTGAAAATTTCTCCCATTGACTTAATTAACACGTATGAAAAATTGAGGAGAAAAACTTGTCTGACTTACAAAATGTGTTGCGTCTTTCTACCCCCCCTCATGGACTAGTGGGTAGGGATTTGACCCCGACACTCGTGGAGATCTTAAAACTATGCCGAGAAAACAGTTCGCAGTTGGAATAGAATTAATGTTTCATATAAAAATGAATTTATGGGAGGAAGAAAAGATCCTTATAACATTACCTAGGCTAAATTCAATTCACAATCACAAATCTGAGAATTCCCACTCTCATATAATCTACTAAATCCAGTCAAAAATCAGCAATTAACCAATTCTGTATTAGAAATTAAATTATGATTTGTTTCCTTCAATAAAACTTAAATGGAGATGAAAATTATCCCATCAAAATAAATATAATACTCAATTAATATCCTTAGAATCACTGCTCGGTTCTCGCTATCGCAGTCAGGCTGCTGTAATAGTATCACAGATATTTTTTCCCCACCTTAAAACACTCCACACAAACAGGCAATCTGCTAGTGCTCACCATCTTGGGGCGGTGAGACTGGTACAGTTTTTCTTGGTTTGCAAAAAAACCGCTCGGTGAACATATAAGTAGGGCCTGGATGAAATATTTGTACGATAACCGCGCATAATTTATAATATGATGTATATAATACAATATTTCTGTGACCATTTAAAGTTGACCACCTGCAGTATATATAGGGCGATGAAGTGTAGGATTGTGGGTAATCTTTGGAAAATGGCTGCGCCCATGGCAGCAAACGTTCCTGCCTTGAGAAACTTTAGGGTTCCTTAATGGAGGTTAGCTCCTGGAGTGCCAGTGAAATATATTTGATTCATATGTACCACCTTCTGGAAATTTTGGAAAGAATTCTTTCAATTTGACATAATTTGTTTATTACACTTTTTGGAGACTATATTTAAATCCTTTCTTTAACTCGATATAAACAAAAAGAAGAGCAAACTAGGGCATACGGAAAAAAAGTACTTTTAATTCCTATTCAGTGCCCGTTTACTTGGATGCAACCTTCTCCGAGTCCCCGTCTTGACACCCCTGTCCACTAAGTATAGCAGGAATGAAGGTCACCTGCTCTTGACAGGCATTAATAGAACTCACCTTTTTATCAAGACCAGAGGCTCGAAATGAGAGAACAAGAACATCATTGTTTTCTGTGACTTCTTCTGCATCAACCTGTGGATGAAAAAGAGGATTGTATTCATGTTTCTGAATGGTCAAAATATTTACACAACCACTGACATGCCAGTCAATTACCGCTGCGGAAGTGACGTTATTAGTGTGCATCAGATTTATTGGTGATAAGTTATTATTGTATTATCACTAAGTTCAGATTACCACTTGCAAAGAAATTTTTCAGATACATTTAAATATATAGCTAATTCCATACAGCCATTAGGCTCATAAAGCCGGTGCTTATCCCCGGTTTCCGTGGCGAAAGCGGATGAGAGTACACGCCTCTCCCTGGATAGGACACCAGTCCATCACAGATTAACTCCCAAGCAGTGCTGGTACTCATTTTACAGCTGAGTGGACTGAAGCAAGTAGAGTGAAGTGTCTTGCTCAAGGACACAATGCAGCGTTCAGGACGGGAATCGAACCCGGTACCTTTTGAATACGAGCATGACTCCATGTCCACTGAACCTCTTATAAATAATTACAAATCATAAATGCATCAGGTTTGAGCAATAGAATAGCAATTAAAGGAAATGAAAAAAATGACAGCTTCGAAGTAATTGACTAAAATCTCCCACTTTAAAGGACCTTTTAAATATTCTTTAACCCTTTCCCCCCAGATAGCTAGCTATATATCCACATGCCTTCATTAGCAAAGCTACATATCCACATACCTTCATTAGCAAAGCTACAAACTTGTTATCTTTGAATTTGCCTTTCTCTCTAATACGATTAGTAGCTAATGTTATTTGCATATCAATGTAATCCTTCACTTGGTGCCTTTAAGATGAGACCAAATATTTGCCTTTCTGATGAATGTGATTTGATTTTAACTGTTCCTAAGCTGATTAGAGAGATAACTTTGTTTTGACCCAATTACTTTCAATCATGGACAAAAAGTACATCAATTAGCTACATACATACAATATACACAGAGGATCATACTGTATAGTACATACTGTGCAGTAAAGCTGAAGGTATGCTACTGACTTTCCACACAAATTCTATACTTCAAATTTGAATTTTTTACTCAGCTAAATGTTGATCTGCATTCATTTCAACACAATCTAGCTAATACAAATTTCCAGGCAAAATATATCTATTTTTTCATGAGCTACAATGTAGTTCCTATAACAGATAAAGAACTGTCATTTTTACCTCTGCCAACAAAGTTGGATGGAGGTTATGTTTTCACATCTGTAAATTTGTTTGTCTGTTTGTTTGTCATCAAGATATCTCAAGAACTGATGACTGGATTTAGATCGAATTTGGTGTCTGGTTTTGTTACTGCTTAAGGAAGAAGTGAAAACAATATGAGACATACTGGTACTAAGGAAGGGTGAAAATGGGGAAGGAGGAGGGGGGTAGGGGCATGTTTTTGCCTCTTGTTTGTTTGTCTTCAAGATATCTTAAGAACTGATGAGGATTTGGATCAAATTTGGGTGTGCTTAAGCAAAAGTGATTACAAGTTGAGAAAGATTGGAACAGGGGAAGGTGCAAATGGGGGCCACGGACATGTTTTTGCCTCTGGTTGTTTGTCTGTCATCAAGTTATCTCCAGAACTGATAAATGGATTTGGATTAGATTTGGTGTTTGGTTTTATTACTGCTTAATGAAGAAGTGAATCAAATTTAAGACATATTGCAACATGGGAAGGGTGCAAATGGAGAGGTGGGGACATTTTAAGGTGAGTTTGTTTGTCATCAAGATATCTCCAGAACTGATGATTGGATTTTGATAACATTTGGGGTGTGTTTCTGTCACTGTTTCATGAGGAAGGGCAGAAATTGAGGGGTGGGGATGTTTTAGGATGAGATCTGTCAAGACTAAGTTATTAAGATTAAATTGAGACGTTCCAATGGAATGTGCTGAACAATAACCTTGTGCTTTGAATGAAGATCCAAACAATCAATTTTCTGGACTCAAAGAGACTTACATTAAGTAATCTATGGAATCAATGAAACAATTGGTTTCTGCCATGAATGAAGAAGAATGGAAGGTGAATCAGGGCTGAATAGAGCTCAAACAATGATACTTCAAGTTAAATAAAACTAAAAACAATGGAATGGCCTTGGAAGAAATCCAGTCAGAAAATAATCCTGTTCAAAGTTGTTAAGACAGCAAATGTTCATTATAGATCAAAACTTGGGGATGAGTCTTGGTGGGCCTAAGATTTCTGAGGTAGATTATATTGGGTATGGGGATCAAATGAACTCTACAATTATTCTAGGCTTGTTGGAATTGCAACGGGGTTAAGGTATGTGCTCTAGAGAGTGCTAATAGTCTAGTTTATTTTTGTTATGTGCATAAAATGATTTCTGTTTTACAATAGCATCCCTTGCCCAGACCGGAAAACAAGATATGGTTCTGGCGGTAATAACCGTGGTTAAAGCGAGAATCCGCAAGAAGAAAATTTTCTTTTAGAAGATTTCTTGAGTAAGTAACAGTATATATGGTAAACATGTTCTAAAAACGGTCCCATATAATTGTGCGATGAGTAGTGCATTAAATTTAGAAAGAGGGTAGCATATAAAGATGTATTCACTACATTAATATCATTTGTCACAATTTTTTGTGCGAAGACTTTCAACACCTTTATTCAGAACCATTGGTAACTTTATAATTAATTCCAACTCTGCCCTTGCCTTCTAAAAAATTCTTAGGAATGATTACTCTGATAAAATGCAGAAACACTTCATTCCTACGAAATGCCTGTATTCATCACCTATTGAAGTCAAGTTGATGACCTAAGGGTCATACCACTGAACATCTATCACTATTCACCATCATTGAAAACAAAGAAAAAATACTTAGCTAGCTGAGGTAAACAATGAGCTAAAAATATTTCAACAGATATTTCACTTGCACTATTTTTGAGAATCTCTCTATTTAAACCACAGGCTTATACATGTAGCACAATCTACCTACTGTGGTGTAGCGGTTATAATACCTGTCTACAGACCACGAGGCCCCGGGTTCAATCCTGGGGTGGGTAGACACGCCAGTGCACCACAACTGGTTATCAAAGGCCGTGGACATTGACTTGGTTGTCGATGTTATGTCTGTCCGTACGTCGTACCTGTGTTCTCGTCTGGGTCGTATTAAGCGTTTCGTGATAGCATTTGTACTATCATAAGCGAATACGCAGGCGACGACCCCGTCATTGTAATTGTGTGTTCAACTCTCTCTCTCATGTAGCACAACTATAATAGAAGTCTTATCTATAAATAGGATTTTTGTTTTTAAGAAAATATTTCTGCCAGTATTAAGGGAATCAGGGACAAACAGGAAGGTAGCCACCCTTTCAGAATGGGGAAGGGGGAGAGGGTTATACAAGATAAAAAATTGTCACCTCAAAATCTCTTTTAGCATACTTTCTGGACAAGTATGTCTTATTTTAATATTTTTTGAGAGGGGAGGGGGAAAAGGGGGTGGGGGATTTGTATGATTGTAGTATTATCTGACTAATATTTCACTTTTGCATTTTGACAAACACATTGAAAGAAAAAAAAAAGTTTCTTGTAACATAACATGATACACTTTGCATGAAACTTCATACACACAATGTGCCAATGTCTGTCATGTACAAACAGGCAGGCATCTTGTGCGTTCCATAACCGGAAGTGACGTAAATGTTCTCATTACACAATTTTACTGAGACGAGCCTCCCTCTTTAAATAAATTATTTTCTGCCAAAGAAACGTGTCATATGATAACGGATTCTTATAAAAAATGCATAAGTTTGTTCATTCATATACCACCAATGTGCATAGAAATGTATACCAGACAATTCACAAAGCTGTCAAACATTCAAGAACATTTTTTTTTTTTGCTATTTACATGAAATTTAACCAAATTTAAAACCCACTGCTATGCTGTCTCCAACTGTCCTCACACCTTTAGAGGATTAGTTCAGTGGTCAAGTAAGTCTTAATCCTAAAAGAAAGACAATTCTAAAAGAAAAAAATGGTAAAGAGAGCATTTAAAAGTTTAAAGCTCTGTCTTATATGTGATAAAAGACTAGTGTAGTAAGTCTACTATTAAAGGTCGGCGACCCCATCATCACATTCTTAACAAGTGTTAATGTATTTTGAAAAAAAAATATTTAACTTTTTAACTAATTGAATTATTTTCCCTAAAACTTTCTTCAGATGGCAAATTATAATGACTCTTACTAGAATTTGTTTCACTACTTTCCTGACATACTGACATGACAAACTATCATACATAAATACCTTGAGGAATTTGAGGCTGTGGCGTAACAACTAGTCTGATTTCAGTCATTTTTACATAAATAATACCAAACTTTAAACTTAATCAAAATCTCCTTAACGGAAGAAGATTTTTGAATGCTTTCTTCACCATTTTGTTTCTTTTGAAGTCCTCTTTCAAATAAGATGGAACTTGTTTGCATGAAGCAATATATTTCCTTAGGAGAAAATAGTGCGTCAATCATTAACATTTAATGCACATTATTATCTCAGGCATTATGATACA
This sequence comes from Chiridota heheva, assembly GCA_020152595.1. Taxonomy (NCBI): domain Eukaryota; kingdom Metazoa; phylum Echinodermata; class Holothuroidea; order Apodida; family Chiridotidae; genus Chiridota; species Chiridota heheva. Next base: position 3,019,754 of record JAIGNY010000733.1, read on the forward strand.
CAGCTATTCTTCTAACCAGTTTGAAAATAAACTTCTCCCACTAAGACACTTAACACAAGTGAGTGAATTCAATCACAAAAGTGCCTTGGTTATTCAGCTCTGGCTTTGTGTAATCTTATACACACAAATAGCTTTGGGCTACTTGGCTGTTGTGTGCATGCAAATGGCAGATAAACAATCATTGTTTCAATGGGAACACAATACACTGAACAGAAAGTCGGATTGGTAATTGTCATACCTGAGTTTTCAGGATTAACTCAGGTGTCAGGGTGCGGGTAGGCTTAAAGAGAAACTTTTCGGAATGTGACCCATGAACTAATCCTTTATACGGCCAAAACCGGGCCCTTTTAGGGAGTGACTGCCCCCTTAGTTATGTCACTGTGTAGTATAATATGACTTGAAAGTGGTTGAGACGGAAATTTTTCTTTACAACCTTGGTTTTCTAATCTTCACTAGATGAGCCGTACAATCCCTCCACACTAACTAATTTCATATGACCTTGAAAAGTGCTTGCTTTTAAAGGTTAATACAGCCCCCACAGGCTGTGAATAAGCAACCTCTGTACTCTAGGGAAATTCCTGTCTTAGGCAAACATAAAGTAGCCAAAATGTACTTCAGCGGATAAAAGAAATACTCTTCCGAAAAATTTGGAAGATTTTAATTGAATTTCTCAACTTAAATCAATGTATGTGTTATTGCCAAAGGCGAAGGATTTTTGAGGTACATAAGCAGATTTCTGATAAATGTGCTTGTAAGAAAGACCATTAATGTCAGAGGAGAATATGCTCGTAAAATGCTGCTTGTATTCATGAGAGAAAAAATTTCTTTTGCAATTCTTGGGTGGTTGTTTAATGGTGTGCATACACCACGCCAGCATTGATCACATATTGAACCAGATAGTTAAAATTGTATAAAGAATAATTCAATCTTATTTTTGTTCTTCAAATTGTACTGTATGGTTGCTGAATTCTGCTTCAATACCATCTTTAATAGGTTCTCAACAAAAAAATCTTCCTTTTGTTCTCAAAAGCTTCTTATATTATCTTTTTGTACACATTTTTGTTGTTTTATCACAATTTTTTTGATTCATGTTGAAAATAATGTTTTGGGAAAAACATTTCATAAATGGACTTGGATCGGCCACAAACTAAGAAAACCTGACAACAGTATAACATGTCATGAACTAAATTGGAATCCACAGGGAAATTGCAAACAGGGCAGGCCCCAAAATACCTGGAGGCGAGACACTACAAAGGAAATGACCAAGATGGGCTACAACTGGCACCAGCTGCGAATGCTGGCCCAAGACAGACATAAATGGAGGGTTTCAACCATGGCCTATATTCTGGGAAGGAGTGAGAAAGCAATTGAATTTTATAAGTATTACACTTCAGTTTTCTCCTTGTCTATGCAATAATTTACTAATTAGACACAAGACAAAAATAACAAAAAATGTATTTTGTTAATTTGAAGATGTATATGAATTGTCTGATACACATATGTATTATTATTTGCTAGAAATAAATTGTGGCATTGTCATTGTCAAATAACAAACCACTGATATCAGGTACTATGACCTATAGTTTTAAGCTAATGTTAGTTACAGCAGGCTGCAATTCTATTGTGGAAGAGGAAGAAAGGCTATTTATATGCTACTACGAGAATTCATGTTAAAAAAATAAGTTGAAGTGTTGCTTTCTATCAATTTTAATGAGATTTTTGTTGCAGAATTGAAATTAAAATTTAGAAAGTCAAAAGTACTAATGTTTTATAGATATGAATGAGATACTTTGCTAAAAAGCATTGAGATTTATTTTAAAATATTTTACAGGTTTTTATGACACTTTTGCCCGTGGCAGCAGCAATACATACACAGACAGATCATTTGCTGTTGCAGCTCTGCGTCTTTGGAATCGATTACCCTTCCATATCAGGTTGTTTTGTTCTGTTGACTCATTCAAAACAAATCTAAACACCCATCTCATGTGTGATGCCTATGCAAATATGTAGTTCATTTTAAATCACTGTCCATTTATTTTATTGTTCATGTATACCTATCTGTAATTTTATTGTTATATGTATGGCACCTTGAGCATCCATTGGGATGGATATGTGCATGTTATAAATCTTATTTATTATTATTTGTATTATTATTATTATCATTATTATTATTATTTTTATGATCATTATCATTTTATTATCATTATTTATATTTATATTTATATTCATATTTATATTTATATTTATATCTATATTTACATCATCATCATCATCATCATCATCTTGGCAATAGTAATTATTACAATAGCTATAGATCAAACCCCAAATGGAAAGTAAAGTAAGAAACAAGTGCCAATGCAAACTTCATACAGGCATATAAAAAACAGAAAACCAAAGGTTTTCAGGTTCCGATGCACAATATGGATTTTTTTTTCCTCGGCAAAATAATATTAAGCCTTACCCACTGCTCGCTACTCATGTAGCTGAAATTCAACATTTTTATACCGTGTACATGTACGAACTAGCTAAGAAGATAATTGTAAATACCAAATATAAAGCAAAACAAATTATTAAAATATGAGCATTTCAAGATTTGTTTACATTAAATGCCACCTATCCATTACCATGCATGACATCACCACCATAAACAATAGGGCACATCTACAGACCATGAGCTATCTGTGTATCACATATAATATGAATTCAGGTTATCGTTCTTGAGAGTGTTTACAAGATCCTTTCAACAAAACCACATTAAGCCCCGTCCAATATCCATATCAATAAAATTCAACATTTTTATACCATGAACATATTCACAACAGCTAAGATCATTTGTAGACCATATATTTAACAAAACAAGCATACAATTCCTCAATATATAATCATTTTAAGATTTGTACATTACGTCCAACCTTCTCATTAAAATGCATGATATCACCACCAAAAACAATAGGGCACATCAACAGATCATGGGTGATTTGTGTATCACATATGACATGAATCGGGTATAACATTTTTGAGATATCATGTTTACAAGCTTTTTTAAACAAAATCATATCATATTAAGCCCTGGACACTGCATATTAATGAAATTCAGCATTTTTTTACCGTGAACAAGTACATACCAGCTAACGTCATAATTGAACCACATATGAAATCAAACAGACATGTAGTCCCTGCCTAATCATCAATATGCAAGATATCACTACCAAAAGCAAGCACATCTACAGCTCATTGGCTATCTGTGTACTAAATATGACATGAATCGAGTTTTTGAGTTTACGGTGTACAAGCTTGTTTCAGCAAAATCATATTTAGTCCCGTCTACTATGCATATTAATAAAATTCAACATTTTTATATCATGTACATGTACATACTAGCTAATGACATAACTATACAACATGAAACAAAACAAACATGGGGTTATCCAAATATTATTTCAAGATTTTTACATTAAGTCCCGTCTACTCATTAATATGCATGACATCACCATCAAAAACAATACGGCACATTTACAGACCATGGGTATCTCTGTACCACATATAACATGAGTCCAATGTATGGTTCTTGAGATATCGTGTTTACGAGCTGGGCATCACACACATACATACACACACACACACACACGCCATCATGATCGCATAGGTTCATGATGCTGATCCTATCGGAACCAAAAAGGAGTGTGCACAGTATTTGATAAATACTTCCAGTGTTTCTAGTGGTATTTTTGTTCCCCACTGTCCCCTGCAGCCCACACTTTCCTGTTGGTTCCCCATTGTACCCAGTAGTTTCCAATTGTCCCCTATGGTCCCCATTGTCATATGTTGTTCCCCACTATCTTCTGTGGATCCTTGTTGCCCATTGTACACCATGGCTTATCATTGCCCCTTAGGTCAACTCATTTGTGGCTCCCAGAACCTTTGTAGCTACCCATTCTCCCCTGTGCTCATTGTCCCTTTGTGGCTTTCCATTTCCCCTGTATTTTCATATTTCCCAGTGGTGCACCATTTTCTCCAGTGGTTTCCCCATTTGTAGTTAATTCTCCCATTTTACCTGCGATTCCTCAATGTCCTTTAAGGTACTAATTTTCTCAATTTGCCTCGTGTCACTGTGGCCCATCCCCTCCCAATAGCCATTGTCCCTTGTGACCACTCATCTGCCACATTGTCACTTGTGACCACTCATGTACACATTGTCCCTTGTGACCACTCATCTGCCACATTGTCCCTTGTGACCACTCATCTACACATTGTCTCTTGTGACCACTCGTCTGCAACATTGTCCCTTGTGACCATTCATCTGCCACATTGTCCCTTGTGACCACTCATCTGCCACATTGTCCCTTGTGACCACTCATCTGCCACATTGTCACATTGTCCCTTGTGACCACATCATCTGACCACTCATCTGCCACATTGTCCCTTGTGACCACTCATCTACCACATTGTCCCTTGTGACCACTCATCTGCCACATTGTCCCTTGTGACCACTCATCTGCCACATTGTCCCTTGTGACCACTCATCTACCACATTGTCCCTTGTGACCACTCATCTGCTACATTGTCCCTTGTGACCACTCATCTACACATTGTCACTTGTGAGCACTCATCTACACATTGTCCCTTGTGACCACTCATCTGCCACATTGTCCCTTGTGACCACTCATCTACACATTGTCCCTTGTGACCACTAATCTACCACATTGTCACTTGTGACCACTCATCTACACATTGTCCCTTGTGACCACTAATCCACCACATTGTCCCTTGTGACCACTCATCTACCACATAACGATGTCCTCATCTTTTGTAGGCACGTTATGCAAATGTACATTCCTCCTGTTTTGTAGATGCCAATAATCCTATAACTCAATAAGCTTTTACAGGAGGAGGTGCACACGAAGACATTCCTAGGAATGAAGCTCCTGCTGATAAATCCCCATCAATAATTTGTCAATTAAATCAATATTGGCAATTTAAAATAACATAGCAAACCCAACACGACATGCTTTAAAACCCATCTACTCAGATGATAGATAGATCTTAATTTTTGTGTGTTTACAGATTTGTCAATAAGTTCCTCCATGCAGACATAGGATGGCTTGGCATAGGAGAAAGGGGGTGCAATTGCCCTCAAAGATTTCCTAATCATTAATTTGTATTATTTAATTTCATGTATGATGAAAAAGATGTACGCATCCCCCCGCCCTCCCCTCATCATGTTTGACCCTCCCAACTAAAATCCCTTTCAGCAGCCAGAGCCGATCCAGAAGAGCATGCACTAAAAAGACTATTCCCAGAGTTATATCTACAACAACACTGGAAGGCCTTTTGACATTTATGCCTTTTGAAAAAAGTCATCAGTTTTTATTCATTTTTTTTAAAAGGTAACCGCATACATGGCTGATCAAAATTCTAAGAAATGTTGATATACATGAAATTTAATACACTGCAAGTTATGCCAAAGAGCTGTATGTCAATCAATAATTTATCTCTGCAATGTACACCATTGGTGACTTGTTAAGCATTACAAACACATCTCAAGAAATATTATCTGCACTCATATTTTGCTATCTAAATGTTTTCTTTGCTTTAATTCCTTGTATGAGGTCACCATTGAACCCAGTTTCATTGATCTGCAGCTATTATACATAGGTTTATTGAGATTATCAATATCTACATCTTTTTCTTTCATTTTGTTGTGCTTATTTCTTTCATGTAAAGTATGTTAGAAAATATCTGTGTATATATGTTGTGGGAGTTCTTCATCGATATTCCCATATATTGAAACATGGGAGTCTTCGTGTTTATAATGTTAACGTCATAATCTAGATGTATTTGCAAGTGGAAATAAAATAGCTTAGCATAGCAAGGTTTAAAGTCGCGAAAGCATCCAGTGATGGACGTGTATGTGTTTCAATCATGAATCCATCAATCCAAATTATTATCAGGTATGTGTGATGCTGTTATGATGCTGCATAGTCGAATTTCAGCTGTCAGTGTGTCTCATCAAACTAATGGGGCATAGAATTAAACAGTAGGTTTACATACAAATATCATAAAATGGAGAAACTGATGACATCATAAATATATAGAAAGCTCACCATATGGGCAAGGGGTACATTTGTCCCCCAAAGATTTGCTAATCATATTGAATAATATGTATGATTAAAAAGATGTACCCACCCCTCCGCCCCCAATTATGTTTTGCCCCTCCCAACTAAAATCTCTTACAGCCGCCAGTGCATAAATATGCATATTTTTGTAATACTTTGGATTACAAAATTAAAAATCCATTAAATGGTCAAGGATTATACTAATTTTATGGTTTTTCACCTTACTATTATAAATGTTAGCAAGATTTCATTTTGATCTTATTTCAGATAGTTTCCTTGGGGGCACATGTCGCTGAACAACACTATTAATCCTTACAGCTAGAACAACTAGCCTGCAGCAAGCTTGTGATAAGCTAGCATCTTTTGCTTGCTGCAAGCTTGCTGCAATCTTGCTGCAAGCTTGCGGCAATTTTGCTGCAAGCTTGCTGCAATTTTGCTGCAAGCTTGCTGCAAGCTTGCTGCAATCTTGCTGCAAGCTTGCTGCAAGTAACAATCTTGGACAAAAGTCCTTGAGACACTTAGTATTCAATTGTGTTTTCTGTTAAATCTTTATTTTTTGTATAAAATATATCTATTGGCTTATTGTAGACCATGAGGAATGTTTATTTATAGATGACGTTATTTCAAATTCATTTTCACCTCTTTGCCCTCCTCAATACCGCCAAGTATCCTTTCCCCTCCCTCACCCCTCCCATGCAATATTGACATATACATAGTTGAGTAAACTACCGTTCATTCAAAAAATAGTAATGCAGAAAAATTCTGGTCCAACAATGAAAGAGGGCGGGGTGGGGGAGTGTGGGGGGAAGTGGGGAGAGTGGGGGAGTGGGGGAGTGGGGAGTGGGGGGAGTGGGGGAGTGGGGGGAGTGGGGGGGTATTTTATTGATTGTACATTTGGATATATATAAATAGTAAGTGAGTATCTCAAGTATTTTGTCCAAGATTGTCTGAGACTGGCACGTGAAAGTAAAAGTACAAGTCGCTGGATTTTTTTGCTGTCTTTTAATAACTTCTTCCTCAGGGCAGGGAAGTATTCTATTTGGATATATTTCGATTTTTAAAAATAGTAAGTGAGTGTCTCAAGTATTTTGTTCAAGATTATCTGAGACTGGAATGCGGAAGTTAAAGTACAAATCGATGGATTTTTAATTTCTTGCTCAGGGGCGGAGGAAGGGAGAGGGGGTATTTCATTGATCATATATTTGGATATATTTTGATTTTTTTTTAATAGTAAGTGAATGTCTCAAGTATTTTGTCCAAGATTGTCTGAGACATGGAACGTGGAAGTAAAAGTACAAGTCCCTGGATTTCTTTTACGCCTTTTAATCATTTCTTTATCTTCAGTGGTGGCGCTACGAGAAAGGGAGGGGGAATTTTCCCCCATAAGATTGCTTTGTCCCCCACTTGTCCCCCCAGAAAATTGTGTTAAGTGACATATTTGTTTGATTTATAGGATTTTGCTTCCCATGAGACAAATTTTTCCTCGCTTGCCATTCCTCCCCATCCCGTGACCAAAATCCTGGCGCTGCCACTGGCTCTATTTAACATAGCTGTAAATATAAAACAAATTTTGATTGAACATACAAGATAAAGAAATCGATATTTTGATGAATAGAGAAGAATTTTTAAACATCTTAGTAAAACACAGGTTCAAAATGCAAAATCTAATCTGTTATGTCCGTAGATTCGAACCCGGGAAGAAATGATAACAGATTTTCAGAAAATATGCAGATATTGTTAGGGTAAAAGGTTAGCAATGGCTAGAGTAATGTACCACAAATTAATATCAATTTAAGTATTCATAAGTCATGATAAGTTTTATTTGGCATTTCGAATTATTCCAATTCGTCGGCTTCTTTAAAGCATGCAAGAATTGAAATTATTAGTTGGTTGTTACGCTGCTGACAACTACCCCTTTTTCAATTAAATTTCTGATATCTCAAACAATTAAAATAAAGATAGAATGTGGTGTACTTCCGAAATACAGTTAACAATTTTAATAACAATCAAATTTTTATCCAAAGTAAAGTTTTATTATGTTCGAGAACACCATATTCCAAAAAATTCAACACCCCTTTTAATTTACCTGGCCACTAATAAGCAGAAATATACCGTATACCTTGTCTTAATTGCACTTAAATTCTCCATTACATTTTAATATTTTCCAAGTGCCGCTTAAACTCTAACAATAGCAAGAAACCCCCTCCCGAAAAGAAATTTGATAATTTTGATTTACAAGTTAACAATTCATAAATAAGTTTGAGAAACTTTGAAAAGGTTAGCTCATTTTCCGCATTCCACTCTCAGACAATCTTTGACAAAATTTCTTGAGACACTTAGTATGCAATTGTGTTATCTGTTGGCTAGTATTTGGAATTTTATTTTGCGAAAGCTAACATTCATTTGCGCAAGCTACCAAGCTTGTTTTTTTTCCAATTACAAAATTGCAGCAAGCTTGTACGAGCTAAATATGTTAGCTTGTCTTACGCGAGCTGCAAGCTAAAATCTTCCACAAAACTCCTTGGGACAGTCACAAATTCTGAAACAATTTCTCTTACAACTACTATCACAGTCTGTTGCAAATTTGTTCATAATTTTGATTTTAAATCAAAACTATAAAACAATTGTATGTTATTTATTTTCAAGGTGCTTTACCTGAAATTATCTTTCAAAATATCAAAGCAATAATATTTTAATCTCGGATCACAATATTTTTTTCCCGTCCATTCCTCATAGAGCATAAAGATAATAATAAATTAAGTCTTAGTTTATTTCAATCTGAAATTGTGTCAAAAACAAACAAAAAATTATGAGGAAATAACTATCCTTATAAAGAATGGTCCATCAATCATTCATGGCTTTTGCAAAAAGTCCTCCCAAGCATATAAAGTATATTTATATTTAGGCTCAGCCAAGGACTAATCTGATTTGCATTACTGAACAGCAGTTATGTAGCTTGAGCCACAGATGAATGACCTATTGTGTACAGTGTAACAGTAGCTGGTTGGCATCAAGTGAACTGTGAATAGACTATGAAGATGCTGTCAGTTAAGAAGGTATAGATTACTCCTGTGTTGGGTATGGTGTAACAATAGCTGGATGCTAGTCAATGAAATGTGAAGTGTCTCTCGGGTTGAATGGTGTTGATTACCCCTGATTTTGAGAAAATTAAGGGTGTCGGGTTGGAGGAGTCTAAGGGCCAAAAATTCTTAATAGTCATCCTCTAATTTATATAGACATTCTCTCATTTTTCCAGAATATTTCATGCACCCGCCCCCTCCCCCTCCCGTCCTCCCTCTCCCCCAATCAATGTTGATCCTTGATGAGATATTTTGGACTTGGTTTGTATCTTCAAATCAACACTGAATGGGGGCTGGGTGAAATATACAAAATAAATTGCATATTGCCGTTAATTACATGACTGATATAACAACAGCTTCAGTGTGCCAACAGTTTTTTCCAAGATTGTAGATTTTAATATGCTGCTCTGAACCACATTGTGTATCTGAAGCCATCTTGTTTTATCTGTACCAAGTCAGTGTATACGATGAGCCAGTACACCTTGTCTCAGTAAACAACCTAATACACACTCTTGATGCTTTTCAAGTCTGAAACGTAAAATGTTCAGAAAACACTCACAGCCAACATATGGTTTCAAATGGTGTTTGTCAGAGCCTTTCATATTATATATTGTGACAAAATTCTAATTATAGACACTAGATCTTTCAATGTGTGCTAACTTCTAAGTTAAACATATAAAAAAAGTCTCTCAAATATATCATATCTGGAAATGATTGTCGTTTATACAATTACGGGATTATAAACAGCTTTTGACTAAAATGAAAGTTTTTTTTATTTCAGCTGCATGCATGATTAAAAGGTGGTTAAAATTTGCATGAAATGTTTCTAAGGAGAATTTGACAGGAATCCATAACTCCTTTAATGGTGCCTGGGCAAGGGTGTAGGAAGCTTTTGAAAAGGAGGGGGGTGGGGTGCCTGGGCAGGGGTGTAGGAAGCTTTTGAAAAGGGGGGAGGCCGACTTTTAACGAAGTAAAAGAAGCACTTCCTTTTTTAAAAAGGAATACCGTTTTTTTTGTTTGATGAGGGTTTAACGGCACCACAACAACGAGGGTCAAATTGTGCCTGAAAGGTTAGATCATTTTAGAGGTAGGAAGAAAAGAAAACAGGGGGAGATTGAGAGAAATACAAAAACTAAAAGTCAGAAAGCTTGGATCGAGAAAGGAGGTGCATGGGTGAAAAAAACAAAGTAGAGAGATACTTTTCCAATGGGGACACATTCTTCCTATACTTGGGACTGACAAAAGTCACCAGTTTCCAACTATTGGGACAGTAATTGAGGGACACTATTCATTTTTAGAAGGGGCACTTCTGTCATTTTGGATAAGTGGGAGGAGGGGCACATGTCCCCAGAGCCGCTTCTGTTCCGTGTGCCTGGGCAGATAATTAAAGGCATCATAACTCCTTCTTTCTTTAATATCTATTTAAAATTATGTTAATAGCAAACTACCTGGCACATTTGACCAATAGAAATTGAGCATTTCACAGCTGTTTGAATTTTTAGGAGTGAATATGCAAATTTGCCCTCATGAAAAAGAGAGCAATCTTTTTCCTCATGTATAAATCCAACATGACTTGTCCTTCTCCTTAAAAAATTGTTCTAGCAAATCATAGCCACAAACTTAATGTAGCAAATAATGAGACCTTTTATCTTAATTAAAATAACCACTCAACCACACAATAAGGACTTCATCTATTGCTAATGTGATACTCAACACCAACTTCCACAATAACCCAGGACCAAATAGAGAACTAGTACAATGGAGCCATTGATAAGGAAAATTTGATCCTAATTGCTTGTGGTTTTCAGAATAAAGAAAATAAAGAGGTAGCGTCTGACCCGACCTGCTTATATATCAGATCGGGTCTAACTGTTTGAAATTTTAAGGAGCAGAACAACTAATGAAAGTTTATTTTTAGTTTTGTAATACTATACAATAGTTGTAAAAGGTAGCTTACAGTAATAAACGATGACGAGTGAACACACAACTACAATGACGGGGTCGTCACCTGTGTATTCCGATATGATAGTAACAATGCTATCACGAAAAGCCTAATACAACCCGGACGAGAACACAGGTACGACGTACGGACAGACATAATAACGACAACCAAGTCAATGTCCAAGGCCTTTGATAACCAGTTGTGGTGCACTGGCGTGTCTACCCAACCCAGGGCCTCGTGGTCTGTAGACATGTATGATAACCGCTACACCACAGTAGGTAGACAGCAGTAATAAAGATTTGTATATCTTTTTTTTAGCCCCAATCAACAAGGAAATACATCTTTAAGCCAAATAAAATTTGAATGTTTTGTATTAGTTAGCAATCTGGAACTTTCATAATTGACACTGTAGCACACAAACTGAATGTACTTGTCACAAACGTAATAATAATCAGCATTTAGAAAATGGCCATTCACCAAAATGCCATGGAGCTTACAAACTTACAAAGTACTACAATTATACAAATAACAGAAAAAGTCTAAAAAAGGTGATTCTTAAAGAGTTTCTTAAATACACAAATGAAAGGAGCAGTTCTGATCTTAGTGGGTGAAGTGTTCCATGATCTGGCAGCAGTAACGTAAAGTGTTCTATCTTCAATAGCGGAATGAGATGGTGGAATGTTAAGCCGTGTAATATCATTGTTGGATCTAAGTGTGCGAGTAATTCTAAGTGTGCGGGTAGGTTTGTAAAATCCAATACAATTTTTGACATTAAGAATTTTTGGCCCTTAGACCCCTCCAACCCGACACCCTCAATTTTCTCTCAAAATCAGGGGTAATCCACACCATTCAACCTGAGAGACACTGTACATTTCATTGACTAGCAACCAGCTATTGTTACACCATATACAACACAGGGGTAATCTATACCTTCTTAACTGACAGCATCTTCATAGTCTATTCACAGTTCACTTGTTAGCAACCAGCTACTGTTACACTGTACACAATAGGTCATTCATCTGATGCAAATCAGATTTGTCCTTGGCTGAGACTAAATATAGATATACATTATATGCTTGGGAGGAGTCTACTAACTGTGGTGTAGTGGATATCATCATGTCTACAGACCACGAGGCCCTTGGTTCAAGCCTGGGTTGGGTAGACATGCCAGTACACCACAACTGGTTATCAAAGGCCGTGAACATTGACTTGGTTGTCGATGTTATGTCTGTCCGTACGTCGAACCTGTGTTCTTGTTCGAGTCGTATTAAGCGTTTCGTGATAGCATTGTTACTATCATAACCAAATACACAGGCGACGACCCCGTCATTATAATTGTGTGTTCACTCGACGTCGTTGGGAGGACTTTGTGCAAAGCCCATAAATGATTAATGGACCATTTCTCATAAGGATGCTTATTTCCTCATGAGGTAATCAGGAGCTTGGTTATTTGTAAAGACTGCTAAAAGAATTTAATTCTAATAAGAAAATAGACACAGAACTTCTGTTGATACTATACCTCTTTACATGCAGATGCAACATGTGCATTAAAGCTATCAGTTTCTGACAGTTAGGAAAGAAACTGCAAACAGTTAAGACATCTGCCTTTCCTAAATGCACTCATGCATGTTAAATGTTGCCTAAAACTAATTAGATTCTGATTTGTCATCTCATGATTACAGAAAAGTTATTTTCAAAATTCAAGGGATGTTTCACTAAGAAAACCAAGTCCAAAAGGATTAGTTTAGCTAGCGGTCAAGCAAGTTTATCTTATATGAAAGTGGAACTCAAAAGAACAAAATGGTGAAGAAAGCATGCAAAATCTTATTCTGTTAAGGAGATGATTTAAGTTTAACATTTGGTATCATTTCCATAGAAATGACTGAAATCAGACTAGTTGTGACATCACAGCCTCAGATTTTTCAGTCTTTATGTATTAATCATATTTCTTCCTGCAATTTTGTGGCTTAAAAACCATGAGATTTGTCAGGAAAGTAGTAAAATGGAATCTTGTATTAAAATTTACCGCCTAAAGAAAGTTTGAGGAAAATTAATTCAAATAGTAAAAGGTTTCATAAATTTTTTTTTAAGTACATTAACAATTGTTAAGAATTTGTGGATGAGAGCAATATTCTTCCGTAGTAGACTTACTACACCAGTCATTTCTTCACAGAAAAGCCAGAGCTTTAAACTTGAATATCTCCTTAATCGAATGAAATTTTTGAATGCTTTCTTCTGTATTTTCCTTTTGTGAGTCATATAAGATGGACTTGCTTGAACCCTAAACTAATCCTTTAATCTGAATGTGAATGTGCCCTTACAGAAATATTACCTTGCAGCACGCTTGCAACAAGCTAACATTTTTAGCTTGGGCTTGCGTAAGCATGCTGCAAGCTTGCACAAGCGTGCTGCAAGCTTGTCAAAGTGTGCTGCAAGCTTGTTCAAGCATGGTGCAAGCTTGCACAAGCGTGCTGCAAGCTTGCACAAGCGTGCTGCAAGCTCATGCTGCTTGCAAAAAGTTTGCTAGCTTAAGCAAGCTTGCAGATAGTTTTTGCTAGCTTGCACAAGCTAATTTGTTCCAAATACTACCTTGCAGTATGCTTGCTGCAAGCTTGCAGCACGCTTCCGCAAGCTAAAAATTGTTAGCCCATTGCAAGCATGCTGCAAACTAATATTTCTGTAAGGGTGCATCACTATATATGTCAATCCTTTTTGGTTTCTTTTCCTATTATTCCCTTTCTAATCCCTTGTGAAATGTCTGGAAATAGCAGAAAGAGAAACATATCTGCATGTACTTGCAATTACTTCAACAAAGTAAGTCCTGTTACTGCACAAATCATGCTGCACAATCTTTTTCAATGAAATTTTCTCATTAAACCTTATACTATAGGTAGCAATACCAACATTTCAGCGTAAATGCTACTGTGCAGCCAACATTGCTGCGTAAATACTACTGTGCTCCCTTTAAAACAGACCAAGTAACAAATTCCACATAAGTTTCTATGGGAATTCAGACCAACACCACAGATTGCTAAGGAATGGAATTGTTTCAATAAACGCTCCAATTTCTTTAAACAAATTAAACCAGAAAAAAAGTCCGAGCGGGCTACAGTATTTCATATTTGTTTGTACATCGGATGACAAATGGATCGGCATGGCGATACAGAGGTTAATAGGATATGCGTATATAGCTTCAGCTGGACTCGTGCATTCAATCATGTGCAATATGATCACGCATGATTATGAACTGCAAGTTGGAAAGGCAAATGAAACCATGACGATAAAAGCAAGGTGTTTGTTAAACTGGTAATGTGAAACTTTCAGCAGATGGATTGGATGCGATATGCATGAAGTGTTTTTAAAAATAAACAAATGGACTGCATATAATTTGTGGTCTGTCATATATATTGTTGGAAGGCATATATAACATGAAAAAATTGTCTTGCAGAGTTTTGATACTTTATTGGATCAGTACAATTCACTGCAGTAATTCTAGGATGCATTGGCAGTCCAGGAAAGGTCCTAAAATAAGGAACCAAATGGTTCCTTAAATTGGGAACTTTTTGTGACATGGACATCATTGTGATATTTCCCATGATGCATTGCTATACTAGCATTAATAACCTTATATGCAGTGTTATAGTTTTCAAATTAGAAATACCTCTGTGAAAAATTTATTTAAACAGCAAACTTATAACTCAGTGAAATACCTTCATTTAAATTGCCTGGCTAAATATATTATCCACTCCCTTTTATATAATTTTATGATTTTTATATTGAAATATGAGGAAAAATCAAGGAAATAAGCTGGGATTTTTGGCACAAAACAAGTCATTTAAAAAAAAAAAAAATATTCTCAATTTTTTTGTAACAGTATACAGTGTGTTGTTGAGAGTGCACATTTTAAAATTGCGCATTGCAAAATCTCACAATCTATATGACAAAACGGTCTCTACTTAATCTTTCTGTACATTTTTATCACAAAATACAAACAAAACGGATGCAGGATGTCTATTAGCTCAGGTATTTTAAAATAAGACTGATAGGCGGCTGTAAGAGATTTTATTTTGGGGGCAAAACAAGATGGGGGAATGAACATTTGTTTAATTATACATATAATTCAATACAAAAAACAATGATTAGCATTTTTGGGGGTGTGTAAGTGCTTCCCCCTTGTCCCCATGGCAAGCCACCCATTCTAGTATGTTTTGGATGGTCAATACAACATAAATCATTGTATCTCTCTTCCCACAATTCAATTGTGAACCTTACATGGTTTGGTGAATGCTATATTGTATCATATACTACAAGTAGATCATTACAGCTTTTGTTAAGAATATATATTCATTAGTTTACCAAAAAGTCAATGTATCAATGCCTTGAATCAGCAAAATTTTATGCTATTAAGAATTAATAAAACATCAAGAATGAAATATTTCTGGAACATATGCATTCTTGGAGGAACTCAATTTACAACAACCCATCAAATCTCTAAGAAAACGTTCTTAAAATTCCACTAGTACTTTAGAACTCATTTTGCCATAATTTTTGAAAATAAGAAAAAAAGTTACTTCTTTTATCAAGCGAAAGCTTAGATCATACTCTTCCATGTAGTTTGTTTCTTTTATTTATTCCACTTAATTCTCCCCCGTACTTTGACATACGAAGAAAATAAACCTTTCTAGGTTTGCATGACCACCTGAACACACATGTTTATCTTTTTGGCATCATAATTTCTTATCACCGTGTGTAACTCACAAATTTACTTTCCTTCCATTTAAACAGAGCAGGCCTTTCCGTACAAGGGGATGCAAAAGTCAAATGCCATTGTTCTCTTTTTTCCTCCTTAAACCCACCAATCAAAGAGGCTGTACAAGCTTTTGTTATGATGCCAATTTTCATGGCCTATTGTGTAGCCTGTCATTGACATAGCGTGCGATAAATTTACACACAAATTCGGGTAGAGTTAACGGCAAGTTAAATGAGCATAACCATGAGAATATTTTCTTTTAGATGCATGCTTAACAGGAGAAAGAGGTTTCCATGTTATATCAAATAATGATAAAAACAACTTTGTATTCCTTTTTTGTTCTCCATTTTTCAAATACTAATACCAAGACAACGTATAAGTCACTGTCCTCTGGTGTGTTACCTTGCCAACGAAGTTGGATGGAGATTATGTTTTTTCATATGTAAATTTGTTTGTTTGTCATCAAGATATCTCAGAACTGTTGATTGGATTCTGATCAAAATTGGTGTGTGGTTTTGTTACTGCCTAAGGACAAAGTGTTAAACATTTGGGACACACTGGAACAGGGGAATGGTGTAAATAGAAGGGTGGGGACATTTTAAGGTGAGTAATTTGTCTTTGGTTTGTCATCAAGATATCCTCAGAACTGATGATTGAATTTGGATTAAATTTGGTGTGTGGATTTTTAACTGCTTAAGGAAGAAGTGATTAGAATTTGAGACATATTGGAAGAGGGGAAGGGTGAAAATGGGGGGCAGGGGATATGTTTTTACCTGTTTGTTTGTCTGTCATCAAGATATCTCAAGATCTGATGATTGAATTTGGATTAAATTTGGTGTGTGGTTTTGTTACTGCTTACCAAAGGAAGCAGTGATTAAAATTTCAGCCATATTGGAACAGGGGAAGGACGCAAATGGAGGGGTGGGGACATTTTAAGATGACTTTTAAGATAAGATCCAAACAATCAATTTTCTGAACTTAAAGAGACTTACATCAAGTGGTCTTTGGAATCAATGAAAATGAAACTATTGGTTTCTGTCATGAATGGAAAATGATGGAATGTGAATCCTGGCTGAATAGAGCTCAAACAATGACGCTTCACTTAAATAAAACTGAAAACAATGGTATGGCCTTGGAAGAAATCTAGTCTCTAAATAACCTTTAAGTGCTCAGATTGCAAATGTTCATTACAGATCAAAACTTGGGGATGATTCTTGGTGGGCCTAGGATTTCTGAGGTAGATTATATAGGGTATGGGGATCAAATGAACTCTAAAATTATTCTAGGCATGTTGGAATTACAACAGGCGGAGGTATGTGCTCTAGAGAGTGCTAAAATATTCTAGTATTCTTTATGCATTTACATGTACATCTGCCGGTGTAACTAATCCATACAATTACAGTAACAATTAGAACTGAGTACACTCATTTATCATCTCTCCAGATAATCAGGCAGCTTCCTCAAGACAAACATGTACATTCTCTCAGTTAATGAAGATCGATTTATCATTCTTCACCTTGTCCTCCCAGAGATCCCAAGATGTTTCGAGCCCCTTAATGTCTTCCATTCAATGGATGCCAACATTTCATCCGAGTCACACCTAATTTCATTTTCTTCATGCATCTTTTGAACAGATCAATGCAGGAAGGTGGCATCAAATCATTACAGACACCTGCTCCCTTTTTCATATCTATATACCATGTCTAATACAATAATTGCTTCTCAAAAATTTTATAATTAATTTCCTTGATTTTTTTGGCTGCATATGAGACATCTAAATTTGCTGTCAGATAGATGTATAATACCTCAATACATCCATTGAAGGATACATTAAGTGGTGAAGACTATTCAACTGATATGACATAGCACTATTGTCTGATTACTAGACCAATTCTTTGAGTTATATTTTTAGGTATGATGTCATATTTAGTATAGAATGGAATCGTTATTTGAATGATAAAAATATAATAAAATATATAGGATTTTATGGTTTCTGAATTCATTTGGTCAATGATTTCATTATAGCCTTGAATCAACAAAACAAATGGTTAAAATGGTAACAAGGAACGACAGTGTTAACTTACAGTGCATGACAACTAAAAAAGGTTTAAGATGCTGCTTTCTTTTGTTTTATTTTGATCAAACTATCAAAAAAATATAACATTAAATGCTTATACCATTACTGCAGTGAATGAACCGGGAAAATAAAATGGACAGAAAATAATAAAAGAAATTATCCACTTATTGGAAGCAAAAACTCCACGATGGGAAACCTGCATCAGCAGAGAGAATGATGCAGGTCATGTCTTGGCACAATCGTCCGATATCGATGATTCCAATTCTCATATGAAATGTTGTTATTAGTATTATACACCCTCACCTTTCAATGAAATATGTTTTGTGTGTGCACGTACAGCATTGTTCAAATGTTTAAAGGAATATTCCCATAGTTTTTTGTAAAATTTTATTTGAAAGAGCAAACTTTTAGAGCCAATTTGTACAAAAGTCAGGTTGATATCATATACTTCATTCAGGAGATATTGATTTTTCAAGATCTCCCAATTGTATTTTAAAGTTTTTGTACAGTATGATGAATTTGTGTTTGATGATGTCATAGAGGTAATTCCATTGCAAATGTTTATGTATTTTTTTTTCAACTTTAATTGGTTGTTTCTGTATGATTAGAAACAATTTTCCAAAAGTTATTGAAGTAGTGTATATTTGGCAATGTACATAAATACTTAACTTTCATCAATTTATTTTTCTAGCAGGTTTTACTAATTAAAAAAGGATGATAGATTTTAAAAAGATACATCAACTTTGTGGGAAATTGTGTTGCTGTGATGTCATACTGAGCCTTTTCCTATTCGCTAAGTCACATTTTTTGTAAACCTTCAAATTTGAATATCTCTTGGTAAGAATAACATATCCACATGATTTTTGTACTAAATAGTTTCTAGAATTTTACTCTTTCTTTTAAAAGGTTATGGAAAAACATGGGAATATTCCTTTAAAAACATGGAAATATTCCTTTAAAAACATGGGAATATTCCTTTAAAAACATGGGAATATTCCTTTAAAAACATGGGAATATTCCTTTAAAAACATGGGAATATTCCTTTAAAAACATGGGAATATTTCTTTAAAAACATGGGAATATTCCTTTAAAAACATGGGAATACTCCTTTAAAAACATGGGAATATTCTTTTAAAAACATGGGAATATTTCTTTAAAAACATGGGAATATTTCTTTAAAAACATGGGAATATTCCTTTAAAAACATGGGAATATTCCTTTAAAAACATGGGAATATTCCTTTAAGTATGCCTTATCACTTCAAACTTGTCACAGAGAAGCTAACAACATTTCAGAGAAGCTAACAACATTTCAGAGTTGTAACAACATTTCAGAGTTGTAACAACATGTCAGAGTTGTTACAACGTTCAAAGTTATCACAACGTTTCAAAGTTGTCACGTTTCAAAGTTGTCATAGCGACTAATGTGGAGAAGATGAAATTAAAAGGGTATAACACTTAGCGTGCTAGTATGAGTGAACCATATATCCTCACTCATTTCTTGCGTAATAACAAATTCAGGTTTTTCACAAGGAATCAGACAGTTTGAAGTGTCTATTACATAAAGGTTAAAACTATATATCAACTTTCAATAGATGAAAAAAAATCTGGACTGGATGACCAAGCTTCTTCTTCTTCCAAATTTACATTTTAAACATCAACAGCTAGGCTGATGACTATAGAAATGGAGTTTAACTCTTCAAACTGGGACATCAGGAAGTTAATCAACACCGCATTTGCATGCTTCTCTTCTCGAATGGTGCTCAGAGAGCCAGTCAGGGGACGACTTAAGAAGTCCTCAGTGCCGTCCAGCCATTGGAAGCCAAATATTTTGCACACTTTTATGTCATGTGCCAGTTTTGAAAGATAAGTCTCAAGCAAAGGCATAGGGACAATCTCTTCCCTGAAAAGTGGGAGGGAGGGGGAAGAGGCATACTTTCACCACCCCCCTCCACTACACCACTTCTACGCCCTTGGTCTTAAAGTCATGTTCTCAGGGTGTACAGGCCCCTACAGTGTTTGTACAGTATGATACTAAAGTCTGGTGCCTCAATCAAAATCGAGTAAAAATTTGTGAAAAGTTACAAAAACTGAGGAGCATAATGATAGAACAAATTTACTGCAGGAAAGTGAATTGGTGCGAAGAGGACTGCAAAGTCTTGTGGAAAAACTCAAAACCCCAAATCTCTGGCAACGCTACCAAATCTAACCAATCTTGTGCCATACAATTCTGGTCAGATCAATGTCACAGAGACATGTACAGTGACGTAGCTCGAAGTGGCC